>JAXCHB010000051.1:2400000-3000000 GCA_036926305.1 Uropetala carovei | reverse complement strand
CGCCGGAAATTTATTCATAGGAAAGAAGCAGGTCTTCGTGTATCAGATGAAATGAATTCGAGTATCTATCAGACATTTTAAGAGTTACAAATGTTGCTCATATTGAATGTATTTAAAGTTTCCATTAATCTTTATGAGTTTCTCTCACATATGGCAATAACAACGTATGTATAGACTTGTTTCTATGTATTTGCATTTTAGATTAAAGTTGTAAAGATATTTAGTGTACACCCTGTATTTTCACTTAATGGACTTTTACTTAAGTTCTGGCCCAAATATTTAATTCAATTTTTGTTAATATAGAATTCCAACCCCATAAAAACGAACGGCTGACAAATCAGCCGTGTGTTTTCTTACAAGATCCATAAAGTTTTTTAAAAATCCTGAAACATACACCTAGGTCAAACAGAATTTTTTGGCAACGAGATGAAAAAAACACCGAAACCTTTTTTCCCGGGTTTATTAACGTCGTTATTTAGTTTTCATTCGATGCCTTTAAGCCGAATCCGAGGAAATACTGTAATTTTAAGGCTTCCTTTTGGTGAGGCAGAAGGAAGGAAGGGTCTACAGAGTGAGAGAGAGTAGACTGACGCGAGACGCGAAAAGGAGGAGAAAGAGAAGTGAGAGAGCGAGACATTAAGGCGAATGGAAAGAGAGAGAGAAAGAGAGAGAGAGAGAAAAAAGGAGAAACAATAAAATCGGATGTAGTGGAAGGAGGAATTTTGCGAAGAATTCATTTTTTCATATTTCCCAGAAACAGGAGTAGTTTTCCTTTTTCTTGAGAAGGAAATGAGGATGGAAGAACGGAGTGAAGTCAAGGAGTGTAAGGGGAGGGGAAGGAGGGTGAGAGGGAGGGGGGAAGGGGGAGGCGGGTAAGTTAGAAGGAGAGGGGAAGGAGGGGAAGGGGGAGACGGGTAAGTTAGAAGGGGAGGGGAAGGGGGAGGCGGGTAAGTTAGAAGGGGAGGAGAGGAAGGAGGGCGAGAGGGGGAGGCTGGTGGGGAAAATGGGAAGAATGGGGATTAGTTGATAAGATGTGGAGGGAAGGTGAAAAAGCGTAAATGGGATGAGTTTGGGGCGGAAAATGAGGGCCTCAAGGGCCGGGTTGGCTTCAGAAGAGGAAATCGGAAGATGTGTTGCGTGGAAGAGTAGAGAGATATACGGTTTATATCTCAAGGGCGAAAGGTAGTCTCGTGATTAACGAGCGAGAAGCGAGAAAAGCCGGAGTTGAATGAGAAAGTACTTGATTGGCTGAAGTCTAGGAAAAGTGGGGAGCACTAAAGGGGAAAGCAATCACGAGAGGATTACGCTAGAACGAACAACTGAACGAATTAGTTGTTGTTTAAAGTTCGAAATTTTTAAAGTAATATCTCATCTCACTTACTACATTATTCTTATATAACTAATTTAAATGAAAATGTTGTGGTGAGTAAATTTGCCTATGTAATACACAGTAAACTCCACCTTAACCTTCTTTTGCTCTTTCTCTACCAGTTTATCTCTTCTATTTGTTGTGAATCATGTTTTTTGTATGATGAAACTTCTTAACCTCAAAATGTAGTGAAGTTTGCGTTACATAATATTTTAATCGCTTTAATGAAATGATTACGCATATTCATGATAGTTAGTTCAAATTCCATACTTTAGTTGTTTGTTTACTTCTTACTATTTCTAAAGAAATTTACTGCTTTATGCCTACTATCAGTAAAAGTGTTTTTCTCTAGAAAATTTGCTAAATTTGGAACATACAAATGACTATGATTGTGACAAAGAGGGCAGTACAGTGAATGTCTAGAGAAAAAATCTTAACAACCTGTAACATTTCATTACTCTGTATCAGAAGTGACTTTAAATTCTCGGTATACTAGAAAAAAGCCCATAATTAAAGCAGTAGATGATAAATTGTTTAACTACGAGTAGGCATGAATTATAATTATCGCGTAAGCGTCATTTATAAATCATTGCTCTTCTTGATTAACGTGTACTCAAATGTGATATTTCGTCTTACTCTATCTTTTGGTCTTGTTAACAATAGTAAATACTCTGTATCATAAAAATTAAAATCATAACAGTGATAATTTTGAGAATGGAGTATTAAGAGACAAAACCACTTTATTGTTTTTTGCTTTTTGCTATAATTTGCTCATAGCCATTTGTTTACTTAACAATTAAAATATGGAATTTGAGCTCTCAACTTTAAGGCTAAGCATATATTTTTATTTAAAGTGACAAGGTTATAGCCATAAACATCCTATATATTAATATATTATAAATATAAAAGGTGTTCGTAAATGAATGCACAAAAAATAAAGATAACTCTTTTGTTGCTTGAGAGAAAGGCAGAAATAAATAAATTGAAGTGTTTAGTTTCTAATATTTATTTTCATTAATTTTTGCGCTTATTTTATAATTAATTTTTGGTTTGTTCTATGACGCTATCTCAACTATTC
Source organism: Uropetala carovei (assembly GCA_036926305.1). Taxonomy (NCBI): domain Eukaryota; kingdom Metazoa; phylum Arthropoda; class Insecta; order Odonata; family Petaluridae; genus Uropetala; species Uropetala carovei. Next base: position 2,997,553 of record JAXCHB010000051.1, on the reverse strand, counting down.
TCACAGCTGTGCTGGAAAATGATTTCGCAGAATTAGATTAATTATATCGAATTATGGATGACTCATTGTCAGAGGTATATTGATTAAAGAAAGTAAAAATTAAAAACAACTTTAGTATTCATTATTAATTTTTGTTTTTTTATCAAGCAACATAAGATTTATTCAGCTTTAATATTGCATTTTCATTTATAAACATCCTATATAATATTAATAATATTTATTATTACTCACATTAATTATCATCGTATAACTAACATGATTTCATTTCATTTCAGGCGGATATCAGAATGAAACCATTTACCGAAAAGGTAAGAATAGTTCACTTTATTAAAAGTTTATTACTCTTAGCATTAACCGCTAAATATATACTTAGAATCAGTGGCGTAGCGGACACCCCCGCAGCCCCCGAATGGCGAGGAGGCCCTAAACCGAAAGGGGGCCCTAAACGAACTACGGCTAAAAGGCTTCACGGCTAATAGAGACAAAGAAAAAGAAATATTAGGAGGTAGATTAAAGAACCATGCGTTCGAAGCGTTCGAGCATTCTCCGGAATATGGAACATTGAAAAGCGTGCTCAAATATGGTCGCTTCTGTTAAACCATGCCCTGCCGACCTGGTTATCTGCGAGATAAAGGATGCTATTGTCTTCTAGAAGGTTTCAACTTCATAAACATCACGTAAGGGTACATTATTATCCACTCACAAAGCTAATGAAGCTTGTCTGCGTAGTCATAATTTCGAGCTGTTGTGTCATTTTCCCTTAGTGCATCTTTAGATGGAATCTGGTACAGAGCGACGCGAGGCGAGCCGAGGTCCCATGCAACTCGGACAGTCTTCATTAGAGGCAGATCGTAAATATTTTTGAAGAACTTGTTTGTACATTAACCATGGACAAAGGAACCCTCTCTTCTCTCACTGCCTCTGGATTAGAAAGTGAAATTGTATATACGATTGAAAAAAGTCGTCTTAGTCTGACTAAATGTCGAGGTCAAGCATATGATGGTACCTGAAATATGAGTGGAATTTATAATGGTGTTCAGCAACGAATTAGAGAAAAACAGTGTGCAGCTCATTACTTGAACCTTGTGATTAGAGATGCAGTTGAGGGTGTTCCGGAAACAAAAATATTTTACGCTATCATTGAAAAGCTTTATGCTTTTTTCGACAATAGCATCAAACGTTGGGAAATGAATTTCAGAAAATTAAATTTCTTTTTATAACTGCAATAGTGTCCAATTGGTTCAAGTTTTCATCCCGTGAGAATGAAAAATGAGGCATTTATATTTTCATGTTTATATTTTTTTATAAAGTAAGACTTTTTAGAGATAATTGCCACCAAAATGTAACTATCTTAATTTTCCGAGTTTTATGCATTGAAACAGTTAAGTTAATAAAACTTCACGGTGCTGTTCGTGACGGCACCGTGATACTATTATTGTCCTATGTATCTCCACTGCATTTACACATATCCAGCGCCGTGGCAAGTTTTCGTCGGCTATTTTTAAAGTTTTCACGCTCATGTTACTGACACTGACAGTAGGTACTGTTCCCATCAGACCGGCGATGTGTGTGGCACCCTGCAAAGTGCTTTCAGTGAATTTGCGTGTCTTTTGTTGAAATTCGAATTGTGCTATTTCTAATGTATTTAACAGTACTAAACAAATCCTTTCGCTTAAAATATTTGCTTAGCATTTTTATCAAAATCTTGATATAAAGTGAATAGTAAAATAAGGGGTTCACTAACAGTTTAGAACGTGCACGGACGGTACGGTGAGGTTTAAATCGACCTTTAGTGTGTGGCGGGGGGGAGGGGAGGGGGAGGACGGCGGAGGTCCTTGGCGGTGGGGCCCGAAATGGTTCCGCTACGTCATTGTTTAGAATCTTTCATTGCAACGTTACGAGATTTAAAAACAATTTAGATCCAATCAAATCGGCTATGTCTAGTTTTGTTTCTCTGTCATTAGCTCATGCGGCAGCTGTGATGATCGTAATTACTCAAAAGTACTTCGATCGATACGCCACAAATGAGACTCGCAGACAATTAGCCTAAACGATAAAGAATGACTGAAATCATCTCGTTACAAAAGCTCATCCTCCCGTCCACCGGTTAACCCAAGAATATCTTTTTTTTGCTGCAGAAAAGCAACACAGATGGTCCGTGCAGAACGTTGATAAACAGTAATTACGACGGTAGACGTACGGACGTCATTGCGCATAAAAAATTTAAAAAAAAGGAGAATTTTATCTTGACCCCAACCCGATAGTTCCGCGCGCCACCGCACGTTTCGTCGACCCCATTTATAAAAAGTGACGAGCGGCTCCGCTTCCCACACAAGACCTTTATCGCGCGCGTGCAATTTCACAAAAAATGGAGCATTCACACCCCGTTGTTTGTGTGTTTCAATTCATGTTCAAGCAGTTTTTATACCATCAACATTTCCCCTTTAATGTGAAGTTGGTTCTTTGTTCGACAACAGCGAAATTCCCTCTCCCTTTCTCTCTCTCCATTAACCTTCACAACCGATGCATGTGTACATACATATATACGTATATGTATATCACATTTCATACTTTCTTTCGCTCCAATTCTCTCTCTCTCTCTCTCTCTCTCTCTCTGTGGCATTATGGTTAAGAGTATAAATATTTTTACAGTTACTTAATCTTTACAGTATTTCCTTTTATTCTCCTCAAAGTTGTTTTTTTGCAGCCTATAATTTTTTCACGAAAGCCAAGTATAATTATTCAGTTTATTTATCCAACAGACTTCAGATTAACAGCATTAACTTTTGCATTTAATTTATTCATTAATAAAAGTTTTGAAAATGAAACATTCAAAAGGTGTCATATGAATCAACATTCGATTTGAGAAATTAAATGATAATCTACACAATTTTTTGGAAGGATATTGGTAACAGTTTTTCGATAAAAACAAATGTCTGTCTGTCACTACTTTCATCTTTCTCTTTTTTTTATCTTTTCCATCATCCTTTCATGTACTCTCATCATCCATCAATTTTCGCCCACCTCACTCTATACCTACCACATTCTTTAGGCCCTTTCTCTCAACGCCGCTTCTCTCTCTCTCTCTCCTTTCTCTCGCTCTCCTTTCTCTCTCTCTCTCCTTTCTCATAGCTCCATCCGCCCACTCTCTACTTTCTCTTCCGCAATTCAAGTCCCATGCTCTGTGTGTGTCCACCGTTTAAAACAAATAAAGGGGTCGAGTTTCTGTTTACCAGAAAATTCGCGGCTGGAAGACAAATTTCAACCTCGATATGTATGTATCCATGTATGTGTTTATATATATATATATATATATATATATATCTGCGTGCGTGCGTGCGCGCGCGCGTGTATGTATGTGCATAGGGAAGAGATAAGGTAAATATAGGTGTATGAACGGCGACTAGGTGACGAGGAAAGGAAGTGGGCGCTAAACAGTTGGGGAGAGCCGTTGAGGTGTCGGAAAGACACATGGACGGACGTAGGAGGAAGACTTTCGGGATTATCCCTTCTTCAGCGACAGAATGAAAAAACGGGTTGCGAAAAGCGAACTCGAATATATGCGAGCACACGAGTTATTGTTCCTCGCAGTTGAATTTTTTGTTCGCATGCGTTACATCCGCTGTACGTGTATTGAGTGCATGTGATTAACGCGTTCTATCCTCGTGGCGTATACTATTATCACACATCGAACTTGGAGTCGCATCACTGTGGGCGGAAAACAACGGCACCCGTTATGGTTCATACATTAGCTTGGTCATAAGAAAAATCGTGATGTGTAAAGGAACTATAAATATAGAAACGAATACAGCAAAAATGTTGCAGATTTAAATTATTTTTTCCACCCGATCTTTAAATCTGAGGATAAAGAGTCTTTTTGGATACAACGCGTAATACAAAATTTTAAAATGATTTTCACTATAATACTGTCAGAGTTACTGATCTTTCTACCGTTAAGATTGTGGTTAGTTTATCGTAACGGTATTTTATTTACTTCGAGAGTAAACGATTCTGAATTTAAGAAGACATCCTTCAACATGAGCTGCTGTATAATTTTCAATCTATGTATGGGTTTAATTTATTTCCCATGCATTAATTTTTTTGCCTAATGATTGACTGTTAAATTTGTGAATTGAAATAAACACTTCTTTCATGTTTTTTTATAACTTTTTACCCATTCTTCCGTCATCTAAATAATATATATGGACAGAAACAAGTATAATAAAAACAATTTCCGTGGTATTAGGGTTAGGACTGCGAGTAAGGGAAAACTGCCAGACAAAGCAAAACTTGATAGCGCCAATTCGAACAAAATGAGTTTGGAAAATGGCAAAAAGTGAGAGACGAGAAAACTTCCTCTTCTAAAATTTGCATAAACTGTCCGTTTTAATTTAATTTTTTTATTCAGTTTTTGCAACGAACCACATAACAAATCTCGGAATATCAGTTCGGAGTATTTTATTTATGCGTAATGTTTAACGTTATTTCAAGGCACGTTTTTATTACATTTTCTTAAAGTACGTAAAAATACCAATTTTTAAATATTCGCCGCTCGCTAAAGTCCATGTCTTTCCGGAAAGGTTTTATTTCGACCAAGAACTATTCTCTTTTTATTTGCTGAATCGTGGCATCGGTCATTGCTGCGGGCGTTTTCAAGCGGGCTCATCGGCGAATCTATCATTTCTAGAGGCCCCTGGACACCTGTCAGGATTTCTTACGACCCGTCCAAAGTAGAGTTCTGGCTGGAGGCTATTCGAAGAGAGACGCAAGATGGCGAGTAAAAAAAAACTTCCATTGTCGGATAGAAAGAGAGTGAGAAAGGGAGGAGGGAGAGGGAGTGAAATATTGCCTCGCGACGGCAACCCGTTGGTTCCCACGACCCTCTTTCCTCGACGGCCAGAGCTCCTACAGAGCCTCAGGTCGCTGCACTTTGCAAAACCCACCCCCTTCACCTTTTCTTTGGAGAAGCGTATTTGGGTAGTATTTTTGTAACCTCTGACCTTAACCCATTATACTCTTCTCTCTCCACATCGAAAGTTTCGGCATCCTACGTAGCGACCATATTATCCAGCATAACATTATTTCAAACACTTGCGCCTTTTTTTTTAGGTTTAATTAGGTTTATCGAGGGTGTGACAAAAATAAAGTTTCCTTTTTCGTGCCCATTTTAAAGAGGACAATTTCATTGAGAGCGCCTTAATTCATGTTTCAGATTTTTTCGCCATTTTATTTTGTCAGCAAGTCATTATTATATCCTATCCAATATAATAGCGATTTTGATTCGGAGACCGCTTTTAGTGTGTAGGTAGTATCGTGAATAATAACCCAATGAAATAAAATTCGCAGAAAAAGAGCTTCTTATGTTCTTGAATTTATACATTTAAATCTAAAAACGGGATTTGAATTTTTAAAAACATTAATGCAGCCTCGACAGACAGTTGTAACAACGGCAGTTGTGGTTTGATATTGAACTTGCTTCGGCGCAGCTTGGGCGAAACATGGAGATGAAAACTGCTATAGATGTAGCAAAATCTGAAAAAAATCCCTCAAAATCAATAATCTCCTTATTAAAGTTAGTTCTCCTGCAAATGAACTCGATGCCGCACAATATGTATTAACGCAATTTTCCCGTAATTAAGTTTAGCATCCTCAAAAAGTTAATAAAATCGTACGACTTAGGAAAATATTTACAGGATTATATAAAATTACCTGTTTTTTCTTTTTGCATTTTAAAGTTACATAGCGACTGTGGTAAAAAAAGCACGAAATCTTTATAAGGTACTCCGGTAACAATCAAGTTTCTTAATTTGGAAGATTTGGTTACAAGTTTTCAAATAAAATTATTGCTGAGCGGATTCAATTAACATGTAGTGAAATTTTTCTACGAGTAAAATTATCGATTAAATGATAAAATACTATAAAAACATATCACCCGCGTATTGCATCGCATTCTCTTGAAATCTATATTTCATTTTATCTCTTCAGCGGAATACCTCTTTCATTTTGGAGTCTTTTGTCTCAAGTTCCGCGAATCAGTTGAACTCTAAACGTTAATATAACGTTCGGACTATTGTGATCGAAACTGACAAGTTGATTTTGGATTTAACGCGACCAAATGAACATCCGCCATTTCCTGAAAAACGTCGGCCAGAGTGGTTGTACTGAAAGCGATTGGAGGAGTAGGGGTAAGTAGGAGAAGGGGGCCGGCCGGGTTAGACTGGTAGGCAGTGCGCCTGCCTTCTAACCCAAAGGTCGCGGGTTCGAATCCCGCTTCGGGCATGGATGTTGTGATGTATGTTGATTTTCTCTAAGAGAATTTGACGGTGCAAAATAACCTTAGCTGTTGACGCACCTAAAAAACCTAATTACTACTACTACTAGGAGAAGGGGTATGTAGCAAAAGGGGGATGGAGGGGGGTGAAGAGGAGGTAGGAAGAGGGTGTATGAAGGATGGATAGATAGATAGAAGTAGGGGTATGGAGGAGCGTTAGGTAAGAGGAGGGAGTATGGAGGTAATGTTTTTAAAAATCCTCATACTGACCCCGGGATAAATGCTATGTCCCTTCCAGAGCATAAAAGGGGCGTACGCAAAAAAAGAAATATTCCTCCACTTGACACGCTCCGCTGAATCAACGTTTTTATGGCTGAAAGAGTTAACAAGTCAGCTAGTTTTTACTTTCTCCATACGTAGAATAGGGAAAGTATTGTGACCACGACAAAAATCGACTTCGAGATTTCAACGGAAATACACGTTTTGAGGTCTCTAGAACACGTTTAGACTATTTTCGGAATGATGTCTGTGTGTTTGTGGATGGATGGATGTGATTGTGTGCGCTGTAACTCAAAAAGTACTTGTCGTATTAATACCCAATTTTATATATAACACTTTAGCATGAGCACAAAGAAGTGATTAGTTTTTGGACAATAACGGTTAACCGAAAGTCGAGGTTTATTCGAAACTCGATTTGGTTTTTGCGATATTTCTTCGTTAAAACATGTTTATCGTATACACAATTCTACAATTGTTATAGATAATGTAATTTCCTACAACTTTCATTTGAAACAATTTTCCATAGCAGTTATTGTTTAGGAATTATTTATAAACAATCGGTTTTTTCGGTTTCCGTCAAATATCTCCTTAAAAACGTCGTTATTGGTAATCTTCGTGAGGAGAATAATATTCCTTCCAAGTTTTGTTTGAAATAAATTTTCATAGATCCATCCATTTCCGAGATATTTAACTTATTCGTAATTTCCAATATACAGCGCCACCACCATGTAGCGGTGAATTCCGTAAACATATTCAAAATATACATAATTTACGGCAATAAGGACGACTGTATTCTTTTACGATACGAAATAATAATTTTGCCTTATACTGCTATTCATAATAATTTAAATATCTATACCCCAAATATGGAGAAAGTCATGTGTTGGCCACATCAGATTTTTCAATTTAAGGGAAGTGTAACAGAAAGATGTATATGTCGATGGATTTAACATCTAAGATTTTAGGGATAACTATATCGGAAGAAAAATTAAAGAACCCACTCATATCGAAAGACTATCTCTGTTATACAATACGCGATTTCAGGACAGAGCGATATCAAAGTAACTTTTCGTGGAAACTGAAGAAACACGATTGGAGAGTCAGCACTACAATACTCTTTGGGAAAAGATTTATGCATATTTCCCCCTCTCACCAATTTTAGAGTATTAATGTAGACGAAAATTGGCTGAAACTCCACAGTACTGTCCAATTTTTGCCATAATTCTTCTGAATTGTTCGACTCGGCTGTAAGATTTTATATATGATTCTCGTTCTCTTTCAAGAAAGAATTATTACTTATTGCTATAAGAAATGAAACAAAATAACTGTGCTTTTCCAAGAGCCATATAAAAGTTGGGAAAACCGGACGCTTATACAACACAGCTGTCATTGCTTGTAATTCACCGATAGTAGTTTATTATAAAAAAGAGCCTACTACTAAGGAATCACCGCTGAGGACAGCTTTTTTGTAGACAAAGTATGCATCAGGCTTTCCCAAACTTTATATATCTAAAGAAGAAAGACAACAAGTGATTCATTTCCATCCGAATCCATATCTAACGCTGGGTTTACTGAAGTAAACGTTAACATAAGGAACAGTGCATTTTCATTTTCTTTTTGAAATCTCATTGTCAGTTTAACACGTTGCAAAATGTTACCACAAAATATAATTGACACTTTTATTGTACTACATGATCATGAAAGTTCTGCCAACGTTTAAACTCCACGGTTCCTAAAATTTAATTGAAAATATAAAACAAAAAATGTCCATAAATGAGACTTATTTGTTAAACCTTTTGTAAATAGTCTATACATATCTATAAAGAAAAGTGTTTTTATACGTATATATGTATGTTTTTTTTATAGCGCACAAACTACAGCACGTAGAAACATGAGGAAAATCATTTTAACCGAAATAAAGAGTTAAGTGCTGTAGTCAGATTTTTATATCGATTTGATGGACCTTTCTAATTTTAAAAAATATTTTCTCTTTTCATTTTCTCCATTTGAATAACATAGGAATGAGTGCAGCTTATTTTTCATTTGAATTTTAAAATTACTTAGAAACATGGTACGAACTTGTGACTTGGATGGTCCTATGCAGGAATGAACAAAGTTGATTTTTATTGAAGACAGAATCCGAATCCTGATCGAATTAGCATAAAAATGCATTTAGAATCAGAAAAATACGTGATTTTTATCAATTTTATGACAATACCAATTATAAGCTACCACTAGCAGCCCGTTGCATCTACGCTTGCAAATAATCTAAATAGTTTGGCCATAGATTAGATCTTCTTTGTTCCCTATTCATTTGACGTGTTTCCCTATTTCTTTGTCTTTCTTGTACTCTCCGCTCCTCATCTACACGGGCAATCCTATGAGCTTCCGCATCTCTTTCTCTCTCTTTCCTACAATACTCTTCCTTTGATCTCTGGCTCCTCTTCCTTTCTCTGGCAGCTGTAGCTGGGCTAATAGCATTTTTAAATTTTCTGCGATTTTACAGCAATATATTAGAGCAATTACGTGATCACAATGTCACATAGTTACTCAATGCTAGTTTAATATCGCGACATATTCAAAGGGGAAATTTTTTTAAATCTACCTTGCCTTAGTTCCAATGATTATCGTTGCACCCTTATAGACGAACTCACAAACAGTCGCTTTCCTTCAAGTATCTATCTTTTAAATTCTTACAGGACCTACTAAGGCGACGTCAATGCAAGCGTTTATTTAGATTATCAATGAAGAGAAGATAACAATAACTCTTTTTTTCGTCTATTTGAAGGTTTAATTGGCCTTAAATGAATCGGAGGCAACAATGAGAGTCTCCTTGGTAACGCCCGGAATGAGTACGAAAAATCCGCAAAATTTCGAAAACAAATGCGTATTTCTGAAACATTCGACCGCATAACGTGTAAAAATTGCAAGAATATGATAGTATAAAGCTTTATCCGTCGAATAAAGCAAGAAAGAAGAAAATCGGTCAATATTTACCTATTTTAATGTATGAAGGAAAAAAACATTGCACTCTGAAAATTCGAAAATCCCGTGTAAGCTTATGGGAAAATATAATTGTCTCCTAGATTCGAACCCGGGACACTTCAGCAAACGAAAATATTTTTCCAGGGACATCATAACCAGTAGAAACAAAACGCCGTTTACCGCATATCTTTACGACGAACGGTTCTCGAGAAATAGCCGATATATTTACGCGAGGCTTCATTCGCACGGTCTGACGGACGGACGGACGCAGCTTCACTACGCGCATAATATATAGGATGACAAATGCTATTGTCGCCGAAGTTGAGAGCCCTATGCCTTTATATGGGGAAAATTTTAACGTAAAATCGTTTTTCAATTTCTGTGTGCGATTTGGTTTGTTTACATTGCAATAAAGTATTTGTTGATTTGAATTGAAATATTACTAATAAATAGTTTTTAATGAAATTAATGATATTTTCGTGTGGCGTACAGTTCTCCAAAGCAAGCTATTTTAAAACTACGTAAGTAGCTTAAATAATTAGACGTAGATTTTCCACTTGTGATTGAATAAATCGTTTCATTGCTTCCAAAGTATTGTTGATATAAAGAATTTTCTCCTAACAGAACTCATGGATGAGAGAATCGAGCTAATTGTTTGAGGATAATATTCACTCTGTTATTCTTAAACCTTCTCTATTTACTTTTTTCTTTCGTTAAATTAATTCGTTTCCTTTGTTCCTTTGTCCATCCATTTTTTGTTGAATTTTGTTTTTTGCTGGTTTTACTTACAGTTTTATTTTTTAATATATCATCACGATACTTCATATAGGTATATAATTTTAACCTGCGGGTAACGTAGGCTATATGACGATAAAACATTTGGAAGGAGGGAGAGCTTAATTCAATAATTATTTTCCCGTAAGTTTACACGTAATTTTCGATTTTTCAGAGTGCAAGATTTTCATCTTTCACTAATCTAAATAGGTAACTGCGAACGGGTATTCTTCATTTTTGCTTAATTCGACAGTTAAAACTATGTACTATGTTATTCTTACGACGTTTACATGTTACACGGTCAATGTTTTAGATTCATTAAATCCGTTGAAATCCAACGGGCACTTCTGCTAGTTATTCAATAAAAATAAACTTGAAAGTAAGAGGTTTATAGGATATTATCTCAGCCACTTGGTCCAAACTGCTATACGAGATAATGGATTGATATCATTTCATATCGAAGACGAATTTCTTAAATCAGCCGATTGGTATTTTGAATTATTTTTATTAAAATCTCTCCATAGAAATACTCGAGGAGGCTTCAAAGTACGGCTCAAAATGTTTATGCTGGTAAAATTCACATCACCGATTCCTTCGCGTATTTCATTTGGCTAGCTCAAGCGAACTTCGTTTGTTTTACCAGAAGTCAACTTTTTTTGCCTTTTCCTTTCATGTTCGAGTGGCGGAAAAGCAAAGGCCTTAAGTGTTCCTTTGTAACTCCTTTGAGCGTTTTAATGGATTTTTCCCGCGCATGCGCATTTCGGTGGAACAAAATGAGATCGCGATTTGAATGATAAAGAATAATTTACATTTTGGAAAAGAAAAAGGGTCGCCTTCTTGTCTGCCTCCATTTTAAGACAATATGGCCCTAATTAAAACGTAAGCAATCCGCCCGAGAGAGAAAACGGAAGGGAAATAAAATTGCGAAGAATTTTAAAGTAAGGAGGTGAATTCCATACCTTTGAGACGCCGAGCCGTAAATTTTTTAAGAAATAAATAAAACGTAAAGAAAAATGTTATTCAGTTTATGATCGGATCAGAAAAAACAATCACTTATCCATGTGAATAGAGATATGTTTAAGCATTAGAGGAATACCTGTTAAACGAACAGTGGGTAGGTATCAAAAACAAAACTAACAACTTTTCGTTTTAGCCCATTATTTCTTCTTGGTAAATCTATCTATCTAATGTCTATTGTTATGCTATTTAGGCTTATTTCGAATTGAACTTTTTACAAGTTTACACGTTCCTCATTATTATTGTTTTAAACATATAATACGGGATTTAATTATATGATACTGTTTTCCGATAAAAAAAACTTTCCGTTATTCAGTCAAATATTGAATTCGATCAGGATGTCGTCTACTTTCATTATAACGCATTAATACGTTTCTACGGCGTGCCGAAGCATCTATAAAATAATTGAGGCATTTACTTCATGGATATTATCGACAAAAAACTTGATTTGCGATGACTCCGAGGCAAATGTTAGAAACTTGAACTTCTATTGGAGACAGTTCGTAATGTTCCGAGGAAAGCAAGGCTCACAAAGTTTGCGAAGGAAAAATCACAAGAAATTGCAAAATTTGCATGAAAAATTCGGGAAACAAAAAACAGCCGTGACAAAGAAAGGGAAAGAAAATGATTTATGTAATATCTACGTGGGTTGAATGACTGAGACGAGAAGAGTTCAAGGAAGAACCAGAGTGGGAGATGGGAACGGAGATGCATTTGGCGGAATGATAATACTCAAAATGACAGTAATACTTAAAGTAAGAATGAATTTTTGATTAATACTAGAGAGCTTAATGTGGCGATATCCTTTCAAGATGATTTTCGATGATTAAAAAACAAATTTTTTCTGCCTTTTAGCCAAGTTTTTAATACAATTGAGACTTTTTATCTGGCTAACATTGCTAAACTGATAATGTTTTCATTTGTGAAGATAATCGTTTAGGAATTCCTTGCATTCATTTTATCACGCACTAAAGCTTTTATGGAAACATTCTCCAATATATTCGGCCCTCCGTCAAAAAATTTAAACATTAATTCTTGGTTTTATATTTTTTTTAAATGATGAAAGATTTATGAATATTTCTTGAGAATACTTTTAAGCATAAAACATGTTAATGCTCACGCACAAATGGGAATAAAATCTTAATCGAATGCAATCGGCTAACCCGTCGAAAAGGGTTAAAACTGCTATATGTAAGTTGATGCCAATAGTTAGGTGTCGTTTTCGTGTTTCATAAGGCATTTTTGTTTGCGGTTCAGTTCATCCAAATTCATTAAACTCAGAATGATTTAACCGTTTTAACTTGGCAAGAATATATGAAAGTTTAACTAAGCAACACGGATAAATAGTAATGACAGGAAATATCATGCAACGCTTAAGTCTCTGTCAACAGTGTCTGAAAAGCGATACTCAATGATTCGAATGAAGGATGGAAATGTGGAGGGAAATGGATAGAGAACATCATGTTAGAAAGAATTTGGAAAGAGATAATAGCACAGAGAGTGATGACGAGATATAGAGAAGGATCAAGTGTAATTGATGGCGAGAGAGAGGGAGAGGGGGGAGGGCGGAATTGTATTTGTCAAAGAAACTGTATGGGGTTGGAGGATAAACGCATTCGAATTCGCAGAGGGTGTTGGACGAGGTGCAGTGCGTTTGGTAATGTAAGCATGGGGGAAATGGGGGGGGGGGCAGGGGACGAGAGGGGGAAAGTGGTCGGGATGAAATGATATATATAGTGCTCAAACAGGCGCTGATCTGTTCCGTGGGGACCGCACGCCATTGTACCGAATTTTTATTTTTAACGCGCCTTTCCTGTCTTTTCTTCGTACTTTAGCTTTATCCTCTCTTCTCTCCAAACGCCTTTCATCTCCTTGACTCCTCCCCATCCATCCTCAAAAGCTTTTTTCGAGAGCATTTTCTTTTCGCTATAACTACTTTTATCTCTTTTAGCATTCAACAAATAATGATATTGCATTTTATAGGCGTTCCATCGGAACATCCTTGTAATTTTGCTTAAAATTTCCTTTTGTAACTTCTGTCGACTAACTATTGCCATTCGAAAATTAATGTAAAAAAGCGCCAGCGCATTGCTAAATTGTTTGCAATTCATTCGTGATTTGGAATAAAGGGAATTAGTATATCTTTAGTGTCGAAACGTTTAAATTGGAAACATTTTACTTCCATTGGGTTATTTTATTAGTTAGGACTCACTGCTCCTGGTGGATCTCAGAAATTTTGCATGCGACCGAAGCTAACTGCGACGGAAGACGCGGCAAAATATTTGTCAAGGTTGGATAAATTGTGTAAAAGAAATGGGGAGATGTGGCTGCAGAAAAACTTAACGCATTATGAAAATTGTGTTAATCCATAGGAACAGGAGAATAAAAGAACTAAGCTCACATTAGGTTAGGAAATATTTAGAAGGAAATTTCTAAGGGTCGTTTCCAACAGGTCATGGAAAAAGGAAGGAGACGTTATGACGAGTGAGTGAGTTAGTGGGTTCAGAGGGAGATACTCTAAAGGGGATTGGAGCAACGCTGACATTAAAGTGTGTGCTATTTATTTTATAAATATCATTCTCAGTCTCTGTCGAACCGTCGTCATATCAAAATGAGTTTACCATTATTTCCGCAGCTTTCCGTAATATTCCGAACTGTCATTCATTCTTCCCGTTTATCTTTATCCACTTTGTTAAAACCTTAACATGATGTTAAAATAGATGCGAGCGCATCTGGAGCCGAGTTTCTTTCATCGCTGCGCACACATTTTTCCTTACGGCACCTTATGTTTCAAGGCGCTCTCCCGCTTTTTAAAAGGGCCTTTCCAACTTAAATACGTCTTCCTCCTCCTCAACGAGAAACTATTCCCTCCTTAAAATTTCCTACATCTCTCTCTCTCTCCCTCCCCCTCCCATCCATTTCCGTTTACCCTCATTTTCTCCCTCTCTCCCAACATCCCTTCCTTAGCCTTCTATACCCTCCTGCCTTCTTTCAATTTCCCTTTATCTCTCACCATTCGGCACACTGCGTTCTCCTTTGTCGGATTTTTTAAACGGATTATTTGAGTAGCTGCCGACGGATACTATGGCCGTTATTTCGAATCTTGGTTAGAGCATGGATGTTTGTGTATGTCAGGCTGGAGTTAGATGTAAGAATGGACTACATAGTCTAAATCTCGCCGTAAAGCAAAGTCGGATTGACATTTATCCCCTGGTCTCCTCAGGCATTGTACCTTGGCGTGACCCTGGACACGGGTCTCACCTGGGCACCCCACATTAAGGCCCTAAAATCTCGCGGGTCTCTTGCAGTACGCAGGCTGGCTCCCATCCTGTGCTCCAGGGAAGTTACTCTGGAGACCAGGGTGAGGATCTACAAGTCCTGCGTACTGCCTATCCTATTATATGCCTCGCCGGTGTGGTCAGGAGCAGCACCCAGCCACATTAATCAGATTTCTGTCGTCCAGAACTCTGCGTTGAGATTGATCCTCAGAGTGACGAAGCTCCACTTCGTACGCACGATGGAACTCCACCTGGCTTCTGGGGTGGTCCCCCTCCCGGAAGTCCTTGAAAATAGAGCCAGGGCCTTCTTTCTGAAGTGCTCCACCTTTCGGCACTGCTTGATAAGCCGCCTCTCTGAGATCCAGGTGATGCCGTGGGACCGCCATAAACGGCCCATTGCGTCACTTGGATCAACCTTCCAGCCGCCGCCTAAACGGCTGAGGAGGTAAACCGTTACGGTTGCCTCCATAAACACCTGTATAAATCAACCTGTTCGCATGCAACTTCCAGACAGGCTTATAGCTTCGCTGGCAGCCTGATTCCACGTCCACTTCTGTGGTCCTGACACCCCGTATCGCAGAAGATTGACATTATTATTCCCCTCCCACAAAATCTGTGCCACAGTCCGATTGTTCTTATTCGATGAATTGAGAGTGACTGCGATATCGGTATATGTACTCCAATGAAAGATGGAGAAGACATTTGGAAGAGGGAGAGAGAGAGAGAAGGATGGAGGGAAAGATAAATGTATCATGTATTACATAATAATGAAGCGAAACGGAATGACAGGAGTAAAAGAGCGAATAACCGGAACGAAGATTTAATAAATGAAAGAAATGAGGTAGAATGTAAGAAAGATAACGAAAAAGGGGGAAAGGATATGCCAGTGCTGTCGAGGGAGAAGATAAAGGTAATTACGCAGTGAATTCTGAACGTGGGAGGCAGAGGAGAGAAGTAACATAAAACGTAGCATATAAAGATCGTTTGAATGACGTGAGATTGGGAATTAAATCTATTGGGAAGATTTATACAGAGGGGAGAAAGATTAAGAATGGGTAAAAGAGGGATTTTAAAGAAAGAAAGAGGGGTTAGAGATGGAGGCTGAGGGAAACCATGAAGGGAGAGAGAGTTAGAAACAGACAGACAGACAAACGACTTTAATATACGGGGAAAAGACAGAGAGGGGGGGATATACAGCTATTTTATAGTTTCAGAGGAAATGGTATATGATTTGTTATTAAAGGACATCTGGTTAATAAAACTTCACTTAGTGTTTTTATCATGATCTCTTAAAGTTTCATGGGCCATTACATTTTATATTGTGCGCTTCTTGTGAAGAAAATTGTTTCCTTATCTCACTTTACAGTGGCTGTGCTCAGCTTTTTCAATTATCACTTTTACCTCCTCCCAACCAATATTTATCCTTGAAGAGTAAACTCACCGACACCCAGACGTGGAACTACTTTCTTCTATTTATTTTTTAAAGGTTTTCGCTTTTTGAATCTTTATAATATCACAGTTGCCTTTCAACTTTATCTTGAAGAAGCATTGAACTCATCGTTATTCATCATACTGGAAAAGATGTTGGCATCTAAAATAATTGCATCGATATGTGCGTCCGACACACAGAAGCTACTCTTCTGCGCGCACGGCCAATGTCGGCCTAATTGATTCTTGTTATTTTCTCACGGGGACCAAACAAATTATAATTTCGATGAGTATTCGCGTTACGCTCTAATTTTCAGTCTGTCGAAGGGAGAAATGCCACACTTTTTTAAAATTCATATCTATCTCTACGACCAAATACACAAATATGTACTGTGCATCAAACTCTCGTAATTCGGTCACGTCGCGTTTAAAGCGAGCTTCGGAGCACGCGCGGGCGCCTCTGGAAAGGCGTCGGCTGCAAGGGAAATGAAAGCTGTCATCCGACCAGGAGAGGAGATGGGGCGACGCAGATGTTTCCAAGGAAACGCCCCTTTCCCCCAAACACCCTCCTATCTATAGGCCTTTCTCGAAAAACGCCTTCGCTATAATTCACCTCTCCTTCCTCTCTCTTGCTCCATTTCTCTCCTCTCTCTCTCTCTCCTCCTCCTCAACCTCTCTAATCTATCTTCTTACGTATCTCTCTCACTCTTCTCCTCCTCCGGTGCTATTCATTCACCATCCCACATCTCCTCGGTATACACCTTACAATGCATTCCAATGAACGTGACGCACAAGCAAGTTTGGACTGTGTCAGCTTTGTTTTGTATCCTTCGTAATATAGTTGATGTTCAAATATCGCACGCCGACTTCACATAGGAATGGAAACAGGCTAAAGTATTTTGCTTTATTATTATTGGCGAGGAAAACTAATTCAGCAGCCTATTCTATGACAGCAATATTAAAGATTTTCCGCAGCTTTGTAAGAAATTTTATTTTATTTAGAACTAGCAGAATTTCCCGTTGAATTTCAACGGATTTAGTGAATCTAAAACTTCGACCGTGTAACATGTGAACATCGTAAGAATAAGATAGTACACAGTTTTAACCGTTGAATAATGCATAAATGAAGAATACCCGTTCGCAGTTACCTTTTAGATTAGTGAAAGATGAAAATCTTGCACTCTGAAAAATCGAAAATTACGTGTAAACTTGTGGGAAAATAATTATTGAATTAAGCATACCCCCCCAAAACTTTTTATCGCCATATAGCCTATGTTATCCGCAAGATATAATTATTTACCTATGCGAAGTTTTGTGACGATATCTTCAAAGGTTTGAAAATCATAATTTGTGGAAAATCTACATCTAATTATTTAAGTTACTTACGTAGTTTTAATAACAGTTTGCTTTGGAGAACTCTATGCCACACTTTGTGTTTCTTTCTTAGCTACTTTAGTTTATATTAGGTATAATTTATTTCTTTTAGTTTATATTATGTATATATTATTTCTTTTAGTTTATATTAGGTATATATTACTTCTTTTAGTTAATATTACATATTGTTTATAACGGTTGTCACGTAAATTAAAAGAGAAAATCATTCTTAATATAAAATATAAAGTCCAAATCACTTTAAAAACCCTCCCATTTTCCTTAACTTTTTATGTTAAAATGGCACCTTCTTCTTGCTTCTATGTTTTGTAGTTGTTGCGCTATAAAAGCACAAACACTCTTCAAAATATTTATAATAGAGATTATAAGATAATTCAATTAAAAACAAAAAATATTTGGTTTCCATGTAAACAAATTAACATCGTACACAGAAATTGACAATGGATATTACGTTAAAATTTTTCCCGTATAAATGCATTGTCTCTCAATTTCGGCGACAATGGGAGTTGTCATGGTAGCTTATAATTGGTATTGTAGTAAAACTGATAAAATCATGTATTTTATTGATTCTTACCGCATTTCTACGCGAATTCGACCAGAATTCGGAATCTGCCTTCAATACGAATAAACTTTGTTCTTTCCCGCTAAAAAGTATCCAAGTCTCAAGTTCGTACCTTTATTTTAAGTAATTTTAAAGTGCAAATTAAAAGTAGTCTACACTCATCCCTGTATTTCAATTGCAGGACGCGGCAAAATACGTGACATTCGATAATTAAATCGTTCTCCATTTCGAATCAAAGTGACTGACAGACACAAAAATTTGACCATTCAGTACGTTAGGATGTAAGGAAGAATCGTACCAAATTTGGTTATTGTAGCTTTTATCGTTTAGAAGGAGTTCCATGAACAATCACACAAACACACGCTTTAAAATATATTATAGTAGACTAGCATAATTGCCCGTCAATATGACGGGATATCTTTAGTTAACTTTGAAATATTTGCATCCCTCCCCGTCTTTCTCTCTCCTCCTCCCTCCCTCCCCCTCCCTCCCCCTCCCTTCCACTCTCTCCTTCCCTTCTCCCCCTCACTCCCTCTCCCTCTCTTAAGTGTATGAAGGGACTACATATTCTCAATTTCACCCTCAAAGTCATTTTTCTGTCTGTCTCCCTCCCTCTCTCTCTCACCCTCTCTCACCCTCTCTCTCCCTCCCTTCTTTCCCTGACTCCCCCTCCCCCTCTCCACACCTTTCCCCTCATTCCCTCTCTCCTCCTCCCTCCCTACCCCTCCCTTCTCCCCCTCCATTCCCTCTCTCCCTCCCCTCTCTCCCCCACTCCCTCTCTCTCCCTCTCTCCACCCCTTCCCTCTCATTCCCTCTCTCCCCCTCCCTTCCACACTCTCCTTCCTTTCTCCTTCTCCCTCCACTCTCTCCCTCTCCCTCACTCCCTCTCTCCCCCTGCGTTACCATCCCTCTCTCTCCCTCCCTATCTCGTATTAAAAGCATTTAGAACACGCTTACACCCATAAGGATTGATAGAACAATAGGATTTTGAGGTCTAACAATATAATTGGTAGCCAAGGCAACATTCAGTTAAAATGGCGATATTTCCACAAAATATGTGGATTAAACGTATAACATGAACGATTTAGAATTGTATACGGAAAAAGATGAACGGAATAAGAAAATTTGTAATTTTTTCTTCAAATGGTTAAGATCCGAAGATCGTATGTTAATTCCTTCTAATTTTAATTTCCAAAACAATAAAAGCCTGCACATCAAAAATTGGTTTTTACGTTACCTTACGGAAAATGGAAATGTCTTACTTGGAGTCGAACCCAGGACTTTTTTGTAGATTTATTTTCGTCATTACCTTAAAATATGTTAATCAAGCATCCTTGCCAAATTTCAATCTTCTACCTATTCAGGAAGTTTGTTAAAACGCTCTATATCGGCCATCGTGAAAGCGTGACCAACCAACCAACAGACCTGGGCTATTATAGTACAAAATAAGAGCCTGAATCTCTGCTGTACACCGACCATCTAACATTTCATCCACTTCCAAGTGATTGTAAAACGTGTTGAGATGAGTAATTTACGCGTTAAGCACGCTTTTAAATCAAAACAGAAAACATTTGTTCTTTCTTCACAGATATACTTAATAAAAGCTTAATAAAGACCCGTGAAACATAAGTTGGCATATAGAAGAACTAACCTTGTTAGTGAGATACGTAGCATAAAGAGGCAGTGTAGCTGTTTAATTCGTATTTTTCAAAAAAAACAAGGAATTTGCCATAGGAACTAAAACAGTCACCGCTGAAAGCCTGGAACACGCGCTTTTTTTCGATATTATATTTTATCTTTTTGTGAGACCTATCGAAATCAGTGCTGATTCTTTTGTTTGCAGCATATTCAGCTGTCGAACACAGAGGAAGTTCGAGCACGGCCATGGGGTGGGGGAGAAAAGGAGGACGGCATAAAGGGTGGAGGGGATATTGTACTGAATTTGAGGAAAAGTAAAAGAAATATTAATTAGAGAGAACACTAGAAGAAGTATTGCGGTTGGTTGTTGTATGAAAGGGATAAGAACGAAGAATATCATTTTAGTTTAGAATGATTCAGGAGTTGTTTCTATCCACTATACATCCCCTCCACTCCTATCCTTCTTCCCTCTTCTTGATGCTATAAATACCCGTAGCGTGCCTTTATTCTTTACCTGAATACGTTTCAATGCAACGAGATTTAGTACTTTATAAAAGTTATTATATCTAATGCAGTTTTAACAGAATTTTCTTTTCCTTTTTCTGGTCATAAAACTTTGTCAGGATACCTTAAAAGGTTGGATAATTTACCGCACTGAACAAAACAAATCACGAATCGCATCATTGTAACACGAGTAAATTTTCGATAGGGTATTTTCGGAAATAAGTCATATGTTGTCGTCGAGTGATGGCTTGCTAAATATATATATGTTCCTCTCCAATTGGAAACAAACGAAGTTAAAAGGGCTTTTAGTACCGAGTACCTAGGAAACAATGTGTATGGACTCCAAGGGACTTTGGAGAGGAGTAATAGGGAATGGGAAGTGGACTGCGGAGGGGGAGGGAGAAGAGGGAATCGTGTGCTTAGTGACTCCTTTGGCTTTCGGTATCCTATCTGATGGTGGAGAATGCTATCCATCGAGATCCTTATCCCTCAACCGCCACAGATGAGAGAGAATTGGAGTGGGGGGGGGGAGAGGGGAGGGGCGAGAGAGAGTGAGTTTCGAGCGACAGTGCGTGATCGAGTGAGAAAGACACGACATCATGGCCGCCAGAAAGCTTAACCAAGGACAGCGCGATTAAAGGCGAATGTACTGCGCCCAACGGTTCCCTATCCTGATTCGACCGAACGCATCTACAAGGTAGCATTACAAAAAGCGAAGTAGCATGAAGTAATTATTTTGTTAATGATTCAATCACAGTGCGTCAAATTTTACATTTTAAAGACAAAATCTGCATTAAAATAACAGCGGTGTGATAATAATAATCATTTATATTACAACAAAATTCTGCTTTGACCAACTACTGGAGATGCACAAATTTGAGTGTAGAAAATTCCCAACGACGCATTTTGCTCGAATCGTTAGAAAAGACCAATTATATATATACTGCAACCTGAATTTCCTCTGTAATTCAGAAGTCGATGTATTTAATGAAGCAGCATTTTTGCAAGAGCTGCCAAATTTAGATATCGCCTAGCATATTTAATCTCGTTGCCTATTCTGTGCTTCTCTTCCAAAAACAATTTCACTGGTTCTGTAAGTTTGAAGAAAGGGGAAACAATTTAACGCATCAAGAGCCGTAGAAATGAAATTAATACCATTTAGCTTTGCTTTGTGGAACGATTTTATTATTAAACGAGGCATAAGTAAGAGCCATCGAATTGTGTATCGATGTGGCAAATTAGCGTGGGAGCTTCCTTCATCCAGTTCTGCAATTAGATTTGAAACATTACGAATTAAACTCATGTCAGTGTTTAAAACAGTTTTCGTAAAGTTATCAAATTTGAGATTTTTATATGCCCGTTGGTCTACATCAATTTTCATCGAAAAGTAAAAAAATTGAGAAATCTCTCATCATTCTTAGGTATTCGTACTAACCCGTTAGCAGGTCGCTATTTAAACAGAGTTCCGCTAATTAGTAGGACAGTGAGCTTCTGTAAGGATAAATTGTTTTTTCTAAACATCGAACATTTCAAAGCCTCCTAGTCCGCGACTTCCGTCTTTTATTCTGACATGATATTGAGAAATTCTTCCCTTATATCATAGTCGCCAACCACGGTGCAGTGAAACGCTTATTATTTAGGTTTATTCTAATGCATATATGTCCAAATGCACTGCTGAAGTTGCAAATGCAGTAAAGATTCAATGATGCTGTTCAGTTCGGAGAGTCTTATATTCTACTGCATGACGTGAAGCTGGATAATTCCATTTGTAGATTCCCATTCCCCGGTGAAAGGATTTAAATCAGAAAAGTGAAGCACGTTTTCGTAAACTCATGCTTGTTCGCTCGATATCTGTGTCGGTTGCGTTAAATTGACTGATGTTATGGTCTGTGTTTGTTGGAAAATATGGCGACACTCTGGACTGTACATGCATCTGTTTTTTTTCTCAAAGTTTTGGGCTATAAACGCAAAGTTTGCAACGTTTTGGAAACCTTGGACCGATATGAGTTTAAGATCGCAGTAAAATGACTGTGTTAAGTTTGAAGATTTGAACAGGGGTTTTCACGAATGGGAAAGGAGACACATAAACATTACTTTCTTTTAAATAATACTAATTCTTCAACTTCTGTGAGAAGCCAGGATATTTTCCGTTCGTGGTTCCTTTCCTTCGAATAATGTGTTAAGAAAATTGTGGATGCAATTTCTGCTGCAACACAAAAGGCATGCACATTCCAGTTTCCGATGCCATGGGAGTCTCAATGCATGCGGCTTGTGTCCGCACTTTGTTTTTGTTTTCCTTGCAGTTTCCTCAGGCATCGCTGCGTCTATGTCTGAACGGAGAAAGATTGGTTCTTTAGTTGCTCTTACTCCGCTACAATTTGAAATTTTCTTGTCTAAATACACTTGTTAATTTAACTACGAATAGGCGTCAATTGTATTATTGTCCTTGTAAATTTCCGTCCATCACCCTAACCTCTTGCTCGCCTCCTGAAATATTATGTGTACAGCGTTATCCTTTTATTTCTGGTTCTATTCGTAACATTTTGGTCCTACCGCTAGGGTATCTTCCTTCTACAAACGACTCTCTCGTAT
Source organism: Uropetala carovei (assembly GCA_036926305.1). Lineage (NCBI taxonomy): Eukaryota > Metazoa > Arthropoda > Insecta > Odonata > Petaluridae > Uropetala > Uropetala carovei. Next base: position 2,974,833 of record JAXCHB010000051.1, on the reverse strand, counting down.
TTAAGCGCTGTATCCGTCTTCCTTTTCCCCTACGCAACCCCTGCTTTCCTCCTTTTGCAGACTCTTACTCAACCAAATCTGCTTCCCGCTATGTTGCTACGCATTACATCGACAGTCGCTTTCCTGGAACTCTTTCTCTCCCACACCCACTTTTCCCCTCTCTCTCCTGCATCTCCGCCAATCTGGCGCCTCCCGCTCTTTACCCCAAGAGTCTTTTTCCCTTTACCCAAATCCTCCTCTGGAATCTTTCAAAAATCATTTCCACTTACTCTAAGAATAGCTGTCCTGAGTCCGCGTTCACTCTAGCGTCCTTCCGTCTTTCGTCGGATATTTATTTTTCGCGTTTTTATTTTGTGTTTCTCTTCGTCACTTATTTTCCACGGTCGACGCGAACACACAGGGAAGAAATGTATTTCTGACGTCGCAAACGACGAGACGTGACTTTAATATTTCAGATATTTAAACATCTTATTTTTTTAGTTATGGAAACCTTTATATTTTTGTATTTCAAATACACTAGCAGAGTTCCCTTAACAGCGGTTATACATATGAAATTTCAAATTTAATAGATTGGTATTTGCACTTCAGAGTAGAGGAAGTTGAAGCATTTTATCATAGAAGAGAAAAAGAGGAAAATACCGAAGTTAAACCAAGCGTTATAGATTACTTATAAAACTTTAAATGCTTTAACCATGTTAATCCTACAAATTATTAATTGCACACTTTCCCATTATCAATAAATATATTATTCTTGAGAAAATATTTACAGAAGATTGGATGTTGTGCAAAAATGTGATCGTTATTACTAAAGTCCAACACATTATTTAGTTAGAATGAGAAAACATTTAAATAGGGTTTTTATTTTTCAGATAAAAATATCACGTTGACTAATTTGAAAATAAGTTTAGTAATAATATTGTCCCACTCTAAAATTTTTGGATCCTTCCAGACTTTTAGATACATATACTATTAAGAATCACATTTATTATTACACACTTTTACTTTACTTCAATTAATATTTATTTACTTATTTATTTGTCGCACATCAACACTCGCTCGCTATAAAAATGCAAATAAATCGAGAAAGAATAGAGATAGAAACTTTAAATCTGGCAGAAATGTTTGATTCACGTATTTTAAGGTGATGACAAAAAATATCGAAAAAAGTCCTGCGTTCGACTCCAAGGAAGACATTTACATTTCCCATATACTAACATGTAAAAAGCGACGTTTCGACGTGCAGGCTTTTATACTTTTTTAGATTAATATTAGAAATAATTGACATACAATCTTAGAATATAAACTTTATTAAAGAAAACATTATAAAATTTCTTATTCTGTTCATCTTTTTCCACATACTATTCGATATCGCTCAATTTAAACGTTTAATTCACACACATTGCGGAAATCTTGCCATTTTCACGGGATGTTGCCTTGACTATCAATTCCATTGTTAGACCTCTATATCATATTGTTATTTCAATCCTTATGGGTATAACCTTTGAATGCTTTTAATAAGAGATATAGATGGAGAGAGAAGGAAGGCTAGGGGAATTATTTTCACAGCAACCGAAGTAAAAAACATTCGTAAATTGTTATATGGAATATATATTCATTCTCTTTCGTGGAGTTATAATTGTTCTCACTTCGGCAATTTTGGTATGATAAAAAACTTTGAATTTGGAGTTTCATACTCACATGCCGTCTGAAGTTTTGGTAAATCAAAAATATTATTCAATGAGAAGTTCGTCAGTCAGTTAAAACAGGTAAATTTTTTGTTAAGCATTTGTCATGCATTGCAACAATTATTCCAAGTTTATTAAATTCTATATTCCATAATTATTTCTCATTCATATAAAAATACGCATTAATAATAACAGTTACAAGACGAAAAGATAAAAATAAAATTAAGTGAAAAACATTTTTAGTGCACACATACTTATACTTAAAACTGCACTCAAAGGTAGAAGATATTTTTTCCCTGGTCAAAAAATATAACTAAAAAATTTGTGTTTCATAAAAGTGGGTGGATTTTTTCTCTTCTAATTCTTATATATCATCTTCCTCATAAATTAGTTCGTATTGTTGGCCACGTACTTAACATTTACTCATATTAATGCCACCCACTATTACGAAGCAAACAAATTTTTGAATAATATTTTTTGTCCAGGAAAAAATTATTTTCTATCTTTTGAGTGCAGTTTTAAGTAAAAGTTTGTATACAGTAAAATTTTTTTACTTAATTTTATTGCTAATATATCCATCTAGACTTACTCCACTTTTGTTTAAAATGAGTAAATTTTATAAAATATGAGGACAAATTCGTGTGCCAAATTAAAACGAACGATAAAATTTAGTGCAAATTACACCATACGAAATTAGTGAAGAAATTTGGCATTGAAAATAAATTTTATCATTTTTGAAATCTTTAAATTTATTTTTGGAATTCAGAAATCATTTTTTTGATTGATACCGAAATTATAAATTGCGAAAGACAGACACCAGGGAAATGTAATGAACATTAATATAGAGATAGTAATTATAGCTGCATAAAAAATGAAGATGGCTGATTTCATAACGATAATATATAAATTGTTTAGATTCGGTCGTACTGTTGGATAAGAAATATGTATATTAAGGTATATTTTCCTTTTCTATATTCTTAGCTACTTATTTTAATGAGTTTCGATTACTTTTTAAAATAAAAATCAAATTGTTATTACATTATCATTATAAAATGATCAAATTCTTATCTTTGCTTTTTTTATGAAATCCTAAAAATTAAATTCGAAAATAGATATATGAAATCATTTTCGCACATCTACAGCTTAAGAAATAAATGCATCGGTCGTTTTTCAATTAAGAACCTATCCTTAATCCAGGATCCGGTAGAAGTAATTTAATCCGAGCAATCTCCGGAGTCGTGCTAACATCTGACGGAGAAGCGACACCAACCCCACGAAACGGAGCGCGGGGCTCCTAATTTAAACAGCCGCGATCGGAAAAGAATTCAATCCGGCAAATTTAATTTCAATTTGCCCGTGTTCGCCTATGCGAAGACGCGTTTACTTCGTTCCCATAATTCACCACCTCTACGCGCTCCGAATGCCGCCGCAGCCTGGATAAGCCGTTTTCGGCGCTCTCAGGCAAGAGGGCAATCCAATGCACACCACAAAGCGGAATCGGAGCGCAGAGCACTTCCTTCTTCGCATTATTTCCCATTTCTCTCAAGCTTTTCTCACTCCCTCCACTTGCCCTCTCTCTCACTTTTCATCTCGCTAGTGTTCTGATTACTCTGCGCCGAGCCACTTCCGTGAAAAGAACTGAAAACCCGCGATGGACATAAATAAACCACATTCACTCCATTGACCGCCATTGTATCATTACCAAAGGTCGCCATCATAAAAAGGAACGAAAAAACCACGTTCGTGTCATCCGCGTCACTTCCTCCTCGCCCTCTCTCTCTCTCCGCCACTCCCTCCCCGCCCCCTTCCCCTCCCTCTCTCTCCACGCCAATCCCTTCACGCCCTTCGCTTCCAGCAGGACACAGCGACACTAGTGACCTAAATTCATCCATTCCGGAAATTGGGTATTACGTCGCCTTACTTGCCCAGAGTCAGCGGCTCTGCCCGAGATGCGAACCCCGTACGCCGCTCACAGATGTCACCTGAAAGGCCGCATTAATGCCGTCTCGGGATTTGCGTGATGACTGGGGATGTGTGTGAGCGTGGGACAGAGGAGAGCAGAGGTGGGGTAAAAGCAGATGATGGATGGAAGAGGGGGAATGGGAGGGAGACAAATATTAAAGGGAAGGTCAGTTAAATATGTATATATAGCTAAAAGGATCGGTTTGGGGAGAGAGGGGGGATGAGGAAAGAGAGAGGGGATGTAGAAGGAAAGGAGAATGATATGGAATATAATGGAGGGGAGGGGAAGAGACTCACAATCAGACGAATCCGTTGTCTGGGACTTTGCTTTCTGGCAAACCGTGAGTCACTACGTGCGAACCCGTCCTTCAATCCCTGCTTGTGTGCATTGAGCGCGTGCGAATGTGCTTCCGAGAGGGAAAGAAAAAAAAATGGAGTACGGAAGGACGATGCATGTATCTCCCAGCGAAAATAGTGCGATGGGACCGCACATTTTTTTTCTCAGGCCATAATTCTCGTTTATAAATATTTCTTGTGTTATTCCCCGTCGCTATGACAACGGCTCAACAATAGTGCCCTAAATCGGATGTGGTATAATAACAAGACTTGATTTTTTACAGACAGGTTTATCCAATTACATGCGTTACAGCAGATTTCTGACAAGCAGATGCGACCATGCCCTCGGAAGGGTTCGGTCCCGCGACGTTTGCTTCGGCTGTCAAAGACACTCATATTAAGGCGACTTTTCTAGAAGAAATGTTGAAATCTACAGCAGTTTATTTGCGTTATTCAGTACCATTCGTTATCGAACGAATCTCAAATACATTCTGCACACAGCCTGAAAAACTTCCTCCAGATGCATTGAGTAATTTATGTAAATTTAAAGATTAAATTCGGTGCGTTTGTTTAATTGTTTGTTTAAGAAAACTAGAGAATAATATATTTCTGTATTACTAGCGTACTGGAGTGGCGCTGTTTACCCGTACAATGATAAAAGAGAACCATAGTCGAAAAAATATTACTGTTTACACTAAATATAATATGAAGGAATAGGCTGTTTGATTAATAAAAAAAACTGTTTATATCGTACTCAAAAGAAATGTTTCTAATTAAAATCACATCTACGCCTTATAATTCGCTTTGAATATGAATCATGCAAAAGGTTTCGGCAGTTTAGAATTTAACATCAAATGAATAAACCTTATTATTCATTTATATTACATTGCAAATGTGTTACCGCCTATAGCTATGAAAAGAGTATTTTCATTATGCCGACACAAATGAGTTTACAATTTGTATAGCAAATACATATTTCCTGTTGTTAAAATATTATTTTCCTTGGATAAAATAGTTTTTGAACAAAATAAAAGCTTAATTGAATTTCCTCCAACAAATTAAATTTAAAAACTTTCCTATGAACCCGTTTCTTTTATTACTTTCTACTAATTATAAAATGGGATTTCATAGCGTTTTGTTCCGTGGTTCATGGTTTGTTCAAGGTGAATAACATTGAAACATTGGGATCAGGAAATGATCCTTATAAAAAGAAAATGCTAACGTGGTGTTAACCCTTAAATGGATTTTCTCTTTAATTATTTCCTTAATATAACAATTTAAATTTTGCGACATGTTACGTTCTTTTCGGGGAATAGACAAGGATTTCAATAGCAATTCTCATTAGATTTTTTTTAAATATTCAATCATTCGCGATACGGAAACCTTTCATTAAATATTCCGCCGTGCAGATGGAGTCACGATCGATGCATTTTCCGCTTTAACGAATATTTGTCCTTTTCCGAAAGGAACTGTAGATCGATGTTGACAGAGCACTCCTTGAAATTCTTTCTCTCTCTCTCCAATAATACGATTGAGAGGGATAAAGTAGAGAGAGAATGAGAGAGAGAATATAGTGCGAAGCCTTCGAGAAAAAAGATTTAACGAGTTTCGTGAGCATTCTCTGGAAGAAATCGTTACTTTTTCTTTTATCAAGTAGACGTTTTTCCTCAATCGATAAAATTTTCGGGGAAGCATAAAATTCATTTCGTTTTTCAATTTCTAAGTTTCCAGAGAGGTGGTCCTCAAGCCTTTTGTCACTGTCACCGCCTCGTTCACCAAAGACATCATTCAACGACTTCATTTATTTTCTCCCATTATATTATGCCTCTCCTGCATTCTGTTGCGTTATAAGGACAAGAAAATGAAAAGTAGGCGATTTCAGAAAAGCCTCTAGATAATTATTTCCACTCGCGCGAATTAAATTGTATTCAATGTAGAGATGAATTAATAATGACGACTATTCGCGACGAGTAATTATTTTTTGCGCTTCTAATATGACAAGCTTAACGATGAAGGGAATTTGAAAATTACTAAATAGTGCAATAAAGTTCTTGAATACGCAAATACCATTTTTCATTGACACTTTGCTTAATTGATACATTTCTGACAAATAAACCTCTCAACTTATTTTAAGGAGGGATGTCACATCATTTTTCGGTTCGCTTTTGCTTAAATGATTTTCAGCCTAGTGCAAGCATTAATTTGGCCAGTGAAGACTAATAAGATCTTTTCTTGTAGAAATATGGAATATATGCGGATCGAAAAGTTAAAATTTATCCAAAAATCATATTATTTGCGAATATTTACGAATTCCATACCAATAAACGAGGTATTAGGAGTAGCTTGAACTTCAAAGCAAAATCCCGGTTGGTGCTTCTTTTCAAAGGTCATGGAACTTCGGTTTTAATTTTTGGTGGTAAATCAGCGCACCGCAACCGGTGTGCCGAGTACTCGGTGTGCCGCTGTCATTTTTTCAATCAAAGGCGAGGGGAAAGTAGTTTTATTCTTCTAACGCTAAAACCACAGAAGCCAACAATCTCTTAAGGTGCGATTTCTTAGACTGTTTCCGCTACGTGAAACTGAAAATAAGTTGCTTTTTAACTGATTAATTGGAATTTTCATCGTAAGATCCTTTCGTAAACCGGGCTAAACGATTTGTAAAATGTATATTTTAGAAATAATTATCTTCATCTGTGTGGGAAAGGCGATTTTATCTTTATCGTTGGCAACAAGGTATTAAAAATGTTTTAAACAGCCTCGATAAATTTGGTTCGGTGTGCCGCGAAGCTCGAGATCACCCGAAAATGTGCCGTGACATTTAAAAGTGTCTCGGTTTACAAATGTGGATTTACGTCACGCACTGAAAGTTTACGGAATGATTCGCACTACTTTTAAAATCTTAGTTAGTGACAATGCCATTTAAGTTAGTAAAATGCTATTGTCATGCAAAATAAAACATTTGAAGAACAAGTACTCAATTCCGAATAAAATTTAACACGTAAGCGATACCGATCCAACTCCGTCAGAGGTCTTCCCAGTCACATTCTATCGCGGTCATCCCGACCGCACAGCAGAGCTCTTTTCGCTGCACTTTTCTTTTTACTTTCCCCATATACGTAGCATAGAGAAAGTATTGTTTTCATGAAAGAATCGACTTCGCGATTTCAACGGAAATACAAGTTTTGAGATGCTTAGAACACGTTTAGACTATTTTCGGAATGATGGCTGTGTATGTAATTGTGGGCGCTCTAACTCGAAAAGTACTTGCCGTATCATTACCAAATTTCATATATAACACTTTGGTATGAGCACGAAGAGCTGATTAGTTTTAAGACAATACCGGTTAAACGAAAGTCGAGGTTTATTCGAAACCCGATTCGGTTTTGGCGAAATATCTCCGTTAAAACATTATTATTGTATATACAAAGGTTATAGAAAATGCAATTTCCTACAACTTTTATTTGAAACAATTTTCCATAGTAGTTATTTTTTTAGAAATTATTTATAAATAATCGGTTTTTTCGGTTTCCGTCAAATATCTCCTTAAAAACGTCGTTATTGGTAATCTTTGTGAGGACCAAAGTTGTAGAGAATAATATTTCTTACAAGTTTTGTTTGAAACAAATTTTCGTAGAACCTTCCATTTAGTAGATAATTATTTTATTCGTAAATTTCCAGTATACAGCGCCAACACCATGTAGCGGTGAATTATGTAAACATATTCAAAATATAATTTACGGCAATAAGGACGACTGTATTTTTTACGATACGAGATAATAATTTTGCCTTATAATGCTATTAATAATAACTTAAATATCTATACCCCAAATATGGAGAAAGTCATGTGTTGGTCACATCAGATTTTTATAGACCTACGTTTCGAATCCCGAAACTACGGCAACAATCAAGTATTAAAAAATCAACTTTTCCACATGAGCGGAGGACAAGCATAGAAGGGAAACGGAAGAAGATGTGCCCTCAAAAACATCCAATAACAGCCTCGTCCTTTCCGTCTGGCTAGCTCGACCCATCCAGGTCCTCTTCCGTCTAGAGGAGGACCTGGGCGGCTTCCGGGATGAAATTGATTCAAAGCTGCCGGAGAAAAAGAAGAGGTGGAGGAAAAGAGACGGAGAAGGATGAGGAAAGGATAGATAGATAGATGTCTTTATTTTCATGGCGGACGGGAAATAGGAGTGGAGGGAGGAGGGAGGGTGGAAGGGAAGAGGGGAGAGAGGAGGAGGGGAATGTGGAGGGGGAGAAGGGGAGAGCGGAGAGATAGCGAGGAGTTAACTCGGAACGCCATAGCCCACCCGAACGACCGGCTCCTACATTCGCACCTGAATTACGTCACCCCCTAAAGTCCGCGCAAATCTCCTATGCAAATAGTTTCTCTTGGTCTGTCTATCTATCTATCTGTCTCTCTCCCCCTTCTCTTCCCTTTGGTCAGCCTCGTCCAGAAGAGACCGCCCTGCCTAACGATCTCATCATCTCTCCCTCGACCGCGCAATCCCTTCTCCCGACTCTTGGGATCGTCTATATCAGTGGTCTTCAAGGTGGGCGATAGCGCCCACCAGTGGGCGTTTTTGGATTTTTGGTGGGCGTTAAAGAGCTCACCAAATGCTATTCTAATTTTTTACACTGAAAAATAAAATTCTATAAAAAAGCTTAATGATACGCACACATATTCTGTACAACTATTTTATGTACAACTATTACAGTTCATTTGTCGTTAACTATAGTATCATATCATACTATACTAGCGACAATGTATCCATGCTGCGGTAAATTCGAAAGGCCCACGAGGGTGGTCGGAGTCTCTCGCAGAAGCAGCGTAGCGTTTAAGTTTAATTTTATCAAATATATAAAATCATTAATTTGTAAACACTGTTATTACCACTGAGACCGTATTCCGTAATCTCATCTAACGACAATCCCACTAGTATGTATTAGGGTTACCATACGTCCGCATTTTCTTAAAATTTACCGAGATTTTAGCAAATAAAACCCATTTTTTTCTGGTTATGCCCATCAAAATCTTAACACTATAGACTTAAGCAATTAGATACCTTGTTTTAAAAAAATATATATATACTACATTTTAGGTTTAAAATTAAATTTGTCCGGGTTATATTATCAGAATATGGTAATCCTAACTTGTATGTGCTATTTAGGAAAGAAATGCTGAAAAGCGACCTGTGGTTTAAAATCCCCAACATGATACCTTCGCTCAGACATTTGATACATTATATGGGGAACGCAGCGAAATGAAAGAGAAGCGATATTAAGAGATACTAAGTGTACTCTCTCTTCCCACGGACACTCATTGATTGCAAAAATGTTATTTCGGTATTCATTGACAAATTGGATTTATTCAAAATAAAAATCCTGCGAAAAGAATTTTACGTTTCCGGAACTACAAAACATCAAAGATCATATTACAGCCGAAGACATAGACAAGTTTGCAGATAACCTTTCTGTCATTAGAATTGATATGATGACTCATTTTCGCGATGTAATAGACTTGAAAGTGGATGCCTGGATGGTGACTCCATTCATCACAAGTGTGTGTGATTTGGATATTGAATACCAAGTGGAGATAATAGAATTAATTCATGATGATGAGTGTAAAGCCAATTTCAACCAAGGTGGATATGTACAACTTTGGCAGAACAAGAAAATACCCTCTCTCTATCCACACTTGTGGAAGAAAATATCGTTGCTCTTGTTAGCTTTCCCAACTTCATATCTAGTCGAGAAGGGATTCAGTGCAGTGGACAATCTCCTGTCCAAAAAAAGAAACCGCTTACAAATAACAGAAAGAGCAGATCTTCGAATGACCCTTACAGACTTGAGGCCAGCCATTGATTCCCTGGTTTGTAGGCACCAAGCATAAAGTACGCATTGAAATGTATGCCTAATGCTTATTTTAACATTGTTTTGGGATTAATAAACATAATTAAATTTGATGTCTTTTTAAACATTTATTTTATTAAAAACTTTATTGTTAAGTTGATACGGTAGGTGGGCTCAGGGTACAGTTGCCCGGGTGCCGAGTTAAGGGGGGCGCAAAAATATCAAATTAACACACGTCGGGTCGAGGTGCGATTTGCAGCCCCCCCTCCGTAAATTGCTTTGCTACTGGGGGCGCAAAATTATTCTTTGCCCCGGGCACCAGAAAGCCTCACTATGCTGCTGGGTGGGCGGTGAACTTATTTCAAAGGACAACATATGGTAAAAGTGGGCGGTGACTCAAAAAAGGTTGAAGACCTCTGGTCTATATTGACCAATTTGACGTTGTTCCGACCTTACCTTTCCTCCAACACTCACTGGATGTAACTGTTTTTCGTGCGTCGGCTATCAAACCCTGATGCATGACTGAGAAGTTACCTTTTGTGCCGGTTATCGTTATTAATTGGAAAGTTTAATTTTTTACACGAACTAGTAATTTATTCCTTCTCTGTCCCACTTTCGATGCAAAATATTATTAAATAATGTCAATGCGAGGGACGAATTAATAGATTTAAAAACGGGAATGCTTTAGAAATGTTTGCTATATTGTGCGAGGATATACATTACATAAACTCTACATTATAAATGTAAACACTTATTTTCTTAAAATTTAACTATTAATTCAGAGTGAATGATTCATTATTAACACCTTACATTTAATGAAATTAGAAATAAGGCTATAATAATGAAGTAGAGACCAGATCAACTGTACGCCGATTATCCCGATATCTTATTATCCGGATTGATTTTTTAATTGCTTGAAGCTTTGCTTTTCAGCAATCAATTGTTCCTCACCAAAATATGACACATTGCCTTGTTGCTGCCAATCTGAAGGCACATTCGACCGCTCTCATTCAAGTAATATTCTCAGTCCTAACGGCGACAAACACTCCTTCATACTCCATCAGAAAACGTACCTAACTTTCGAAATGTTTTCTAGGCCAAATGTCTACATCTGCATAATAACCTGCAAGTCACCTTATTGGTGGATGTCAGGGAGTGTAATGCATCAAGGTTCCTTAGTTTACCTACGTTACCTCTTCCTGTTGTGTTTCCTTATCGTCCTGGTGGAAAATGATCCTCTGTATCGTTCCGTTCTACAGTCTATCTCGCGGATATTATCTTCATTGTCCTGTCTTCCGATATATGTCGAAATTCTGATAAGATATACTATCTCATTCCCTAGTCTCTCCGAAATATATTTATCTAGCATTTTGAATCTAGCCTGTAGTCTTCCGTTCCTCTAACGATTTCTGATTTTCTATTAATGACGTTACGCTTTGCTTACTATCGTAATTTCTCTTTACGAATCTAGTTTTCCTACGCTGCACATTTTCTATCTCATTAGTGAGTCCCTTATCATAAGGATCACACACAGCTGATACATATTCGGCCTTCGATCGAACCAAGGATAAATAACATAATGCCTTCACTTTTTCTGAGCTATTTTGAACTAATCTCCCTATAAAGGCCAGCTTTTTGTTAGCGGAACCTATCACTCGGAGAATGTGGGTGTCCCACGAGAGATCCTAATGGATATTTACTCCTAAACATTTCACCGAATCTGAAATAGGAATCCTCACTCCGTCGAACGAATAATTAACATCTAGCGAGCTATTTTTGGTTCTCCAAAAATTGATAACGCAGCTTTTCTATTGGTTGATTTCAAGCTGCCATTCCTTACACCAGGCTGAAATATCTTCTAAATCATTTTGAAGATGCTGATGGTCTTCCGGAGTGCTTATTTCTCTATAAATGACGGTGTCGTCTGCGAAAAGTCTAATTTCACTTCTAACTACTGAGCTGATATCGTTAATATAAATAAGAAATAATAACGGACAAAGCACACTATCCTGTGGAACGCCAGAGATCACCTCCAATAAGCTCGAGGACTTCCAATCAATAACATCCTTCTGCTTCCTATGATTTAAAAATTCACGGATCCAGCTATAAATTTTGGAATTATCGCCTAAGGTTTCTAATTTAGTTATTGTCTTTCTGTGAGGTACCTTATGAAAGGATTTCCTGAAATCTAAGAGGATGGCATCCACCTGTCTATTATGTTCTCCGCTTTTCAGTATATAATTCACAAATAGATCGAGCTGGATGTCGCCACTCAAAAGAGTGTTGCCGGCGGGAAAGAGGTAGACGAGAAGTTGACTTGTCAAAATTGTCTGTATTGAGTTCGACGTTTCTTTGTGTTCCCTTTAAATTGAGCATATATTTTATATAACAAGAGTGAAAGGTTGGAAATTTAACTTATATGCGTAAGTGCATATGACTGATCACAAATGTGAAGATGGAGAAAGAGAAAAAATTCAAAAATGGAGAATTCGACCGGATTGATAGCTCAGTTGGTAAAAGCACCTATCAGGCAAGTGAGAGACCAGGGTTCGATTCCCGCTCAAGTTCGGAGTTTATTATACTCTTTTTTTATTAACTTTGCTCAGATATATACATACTTTCAAATCCGAAATATAAATGTATATTAATAAATTTGAAATAAACGTTGTACATAATAAAATATATTAGGACGTTCCACGATTAAGAATATTTAAACAGTTTTCCTATTCTTTGTATTTTCCTTTTTTTTGTAATTCTAAAGCAGATCGATTCCTATATTTATCTCGAACCTAGTGACACCAAGCGGCAAGAAAATGCGATACGATTGAAAATCAAATATATTTTATACTCAAAGTTTTTGTAGTTAAAATGTTTAGACGGGCATTGTGAACTACACAGCCTTTTATTACACTCAAATAGTGGAAAGTTAAACTCGAAAATTCCGAAGTTAACATTTACAGAAACACAAGTAGTTAATATAGGTAACTTCCAAAGTTATAAAAGCTGTTCTATGTTGAAAAACCAGTCAGGCGTACGTAACTGCTAAGTAACCATCTCGGTGTTTTCGTTGGGCGAGCCATATAAATCAGTTTTTGGTGGAAAGTACAAGTTTTGAATCGTATTCATAGCTCAAAATATGTTACGCTTTTTATATAATTATCCAAATTAGCCTTTAGCTCGGATACTTTCGGTGTATATAAAATCCCGAGTCCTCGTCCGTGGAAACAATTCCTTTTGGTGGAATGGGGCGATGCGGCGAACGCCAACCCTTCCTAATCGCAAGGATCTGCCGCGGTTATGCCTGTGGGCGACCCAGGCAGGCGAAATGAAAAAGGCGCAAGGCACGGAAATGGGAGATTTGGCAACAGCGTAATGGTCGGGTTCGTAATTTCTTGCGGCTTAAGTATTGACGATTCAGCCATAGGCTGTGGGACAGAAGAAAGTATGGGAGGCGACAGAACTCATGTTACTGTATCACTAGTGATTGAGCGTCTATTGTTTTTTTTTAATTCTCTCTGTACAATGTTCGTGTCACCGGAAAACTAAATGTAAGGACAATTGTACCATAAAAAGCTAAAAGAAATAGAGGGAGGGAGAGAAAGGGATAAATTTGAAAAACCGTATAATTTTGGTTATACGTAAGGTGTTCAATTTTCATTCGCCTTTCTTCTCGATCTAAGCGCTTTAACATTAAGAATGCGCCGTTATTAGATGTGACAACATTTTCTGTTTTCATAAATAAATCTTAAAGAGTACACAGATGCAAATAATTATTCTCAGGACTGCTCCATTTTCCAATAAGATTTATCTCGAAAATATATTTGCCATTAAATTTTTTAAATATCGATACATAGGAGATATTTTGTTTTTCAGATAAACACTTTTCGAATAAAATTATTACGCCCATAATATGATTAGGTGACCATTCCTCCTTTTATAAGGGTATAAAAAAGAAGATATTTGTACACACTCCTCATTGACATTCTTTGCGGGCACACGACTACAAAGAATACCTCCAGTCACTTTTTACGTAGATAAAATAATATATCCGACACGTGTGTTCCATGTTTAGAATCTAAATTATCACTGGAGAAGTCTGCATTTTAGCAGAAATGCTCTTCTTGATGTACCAACATGGCTTTAAGGTTTATTTTAGTCGTCAATTGAATTCAATCCATAATAAGGGATAAGTAATTATTTTTTCGTATACGAAGTCAAGTTTCTTAGAAATATGAATTTTCGAAAGTATATCATACCTATTATTTATTGTTATTTTTAGCAACAATATATGATAATATCATATAACCTTATTTTTAATTCAAATTTCATGGTTTTGTGCGATTTATATTAAAATAGAATATGATATTATTTTTTAAAATTATTATTTATATTATCAGAATGTAATCATTTCTTTATAAACAAAATAAATCCATTAGTTTAATTCGATAATTATGAATTTATTTATACTCAGCCGTATCCAGTGAGATTTCAGCTGTCATCTTTTTTTGTGATAATTTTTCTATTTTGGGTACGTAGATATTTCTATTTTTCATTCGCGAACCTTCATTACAGCCTAGTATATTTCTTAAGGTCACGTGAAAACTAAAAGATTTTGTATGCAATCACAATATCTAACCAATCTATTCTAATGCGATTATTGATTAATCGATCGTAAAAACATTTCGATATGATCGATCTATCCCCTAGACCTTCCTTTGACACCATAATCTCTAGAGAGCTTCACCACTCTTCAGGACTCGAAAAAGCAAGTTGGATAAATAAAAGGAAGACGAACTTTCGTGGAGTCCCTATCGCCATGTTTGCTTAGGACTCAAACTTGGAGAGGAAAATGGAAGGGGTTCGGAAGGGGGGTTTTTGAAGGCGATTGTGAAGGGTAGCGAAGGGCGGCAGGGCTTAATCTAGGGTCACACCGCAAGACGCAGCCTTCCCCACCACGAACTCAAGGAGTTGGTTTCTCCTTGTCCCATTCAGTTGGCAGTCTTCCATTCTCCCTCCCATTCAGCCCCCTTTATGCCTTTCCGTCCTCAATGCCGCAATCTTCCGACCCCACCCTATCCCCTCTTTTTCATCAGTTCCTCCTTTTCTCCCTATAAGTCGTCATTCCACCCTCTGACATCATACTAACCTCCCGAAGGACAAAAATCTTCTCTTTTTCTTTACTGACGTTTTTCTCCACGTCGAGACATGAAGGAATTCAAATCCCCATGTTATTCTTTCTCTCTCTCCCTCTGTCCTATTTTCATACCTCTCTCTCTCTCCCTATCCCTCTCTACACCCGTTTCATTCCACCGTCCTCTCAGGATGCCGCAAAGTCCTTAATTTCGACGTCCCCTAGAGGTGACCCAAATAAATTGCCTTTGCCTCCCGAAGGATTTCTCTTCCTCTTCCGTCTCCCACACTCTCCCTTCTCCCCTTTCACTCCCTCCTCTTCCTTTTCCCACTCTCTCTCTCCTTTCTCCCCCTCCTTCTCTTCCTTCGCCCTCTCACCAACACTCCTGCTTTCCCTCCACAGCTTCAGAGTCTTTCCTCTTGAGAAGTGAGAGACAGATAGTATTTATTTATATCCTTTTCTTGTTTTCACCTTCTCCCATCTTCCCCCTTCTCCACGCATCTCCAAATCTCCTTTCTCTCACTCCTTTCCACTTTCAAATCTACCCCTCTCCTTCTTTCCCCTCCTAATCTCTTCTTCTCATCTATTTTCCTTCTTGGCCATCATTCTCTCTCGTCCTCTTTTTCTTATTTTTCGGCACATTCTTCTATCTCTTTCTCTCTCCCCCACCGCCATTAATCCGTTCGCCTCGCCTTGTGGAGTGGGTGGGACTCTCTCACTCTCCCTCAGCCAAAACTCGAGAGAGAGACAAAAGATGTAACAAGTGTGAAGAGAAGATACGCTGTCTAAAGAGCCTTCGTTTTTGAGCACGCGATACAAAACTCTCAAGATTTTTATATTTTTATTATCGTAATATCAATCCATTGCGACTAATTGTATTATAATTAATACGTGTTAGGCGTTAGATTGTTTTTATTCGGAATTTATAAGCCCTCGAGTGTAGGCTGTCCAAAAGACAAGAATTTTGCTTTAAATCGAGAGCGGACAAATTAAATATTACGAAAATAAAACTGCATTTTTACAGGTTCGGAGCGTGAGATACGAGATCCGTGTTTTCACAGAGACATGTTGGCAATGCACTCAGCTCTAACTCCATAATCCACATAAAAAGACAGCGGGTAATCTCTGTTCCCGTCGAGAAGGATTTCGAATTCAAACGCTTGTCGTAACGGGGGGCGAATTTATTCCGTTTAATATAACACCTAGATATTCTTTATTTGGAATAGCTACGCATATAATTTATGCTCGCATGACACGAGGTATTTGAATACGATTGACGCAGAAATTGATTTGCGCAATGCTAAACGAATGGGATCCAATTTGCAAAACCACCGTCGGCAACACACATTTCGATTGAATAAGCCGTGGCTTTTGAACAAACAAACAACTTTCCTAGCGTAAAGGACGTCGTTATAGGTTTCCGCTAAGAATATTCACCCATATCTATAACTTAAGTTACGGAGTCACACATCAAACCTTATCTAAATCATCGCATTTGGCAGTGATACGGCGCGAGAGGAAGGAGAGGGTTTTTAATACTTTGGAGGAGAGGTTCTCATGGGTATGCGAAAGGGAAGAGGGAAAACAGGAGATGACGAAATAGAACAACACACGACGAGGTCTCCGAAGCCCTTCTCATTCGCCCCACACCTCGCGACAAGGATAACTTCAGCGCCGCCGCCTCAGAGCGTTGAATGACGGTCCGAACTTCTTCAACCACTTTTATTGCCCCCCTGCCACCCACCAATGTGTTGATTTGCGGGGTATTATGTACATGTATCGACAAGGATGGTCCTTCTTGCCTTTCTTTCATTAATTATATATGTTTTGCATAAATACAGTACGAATATAATGCTGTGAATTTTTATTGACTCTAACAAAATTATTGTCATGATTTTTACCTGTAGGTTTATTATTTTAAATGCGCAAAATCAGACAGAATATCCTACCATTGGCAGGAGTCGTCACTTGTGTGCAGCCCTCTGTCGGCGAAAACTAAACGATAATAGAACAAGACAGAGATGAAGGAAATCATTTGCGCCTTTTGTCAGTCGAAAGAGCCGAAAAACAATCCATCTGCGAAAATTGCGCGGCTGATAAAGGGAAAAATAATTAACAACCACCTTCAACTAGCTGAGCAATGAATAAAGAGAATAAAAATATATTTGTTATGTTTTCGTTTCATGATCTTTAAACATACTTCTCAATAAATAGTTTAAAATTATTGATCACATTGAATTTGATCGGTGAACTGGAAAATTTTACCCTTGGTACGAACTGATATTTAAAAAAATATCGAATCTCATTCGATAAAGCGAGCGGGTTACTATGACAAAAGAGAATCGGGAGTTCAGAATGCGAAGGAGCGCAAGGGAGGAGAAGTTGCGAAGATGTTCCGAGAGAGAGGTTGGAATGTTGGAAAGATAAAGAATTCTCAAAACAGGGAGATACGAATTCAGAATTAATGGATTCCGTAAATATATGCTTCACGAGTCAAGTTTCATCTCTTTCTCTCACACACTCTCTACCCCCCTCTCTCTTTCTCTCTCTCTCTCTTTCCCTCTCTTTCTCTCCCCTCCACCTCACCCTCTCTCTTCCACCTCTCACTATGCCTGTCTCCCCCCCCCCCCCCCCTCTCTCTCTCTCTCTCTCTCTCTCTCTTCCACTCTTACGGAAGAACTTGGCGCCATTCTAATTGAATGACTATCTTAAAGGTGATACCTGCAGCGAGATATTATAGGAAGAGCGCAGCCGTAGATTGCTTTCGGAGTATTTCATCTGAAGAATTTGCCTCATTTGGCTGTCCAGACTTATAAAAAAATAAATACAGTAGAACTTTTTTATTTAAATTCCTATAAAAAACACAATTTTTTTTCCAAAAACAAATTTAATAGTTGAGGTTGTATATTGAATACTTTTTGGCGTAAGTAGGGAGATTTGAAATTTATATATAAAAAAATTTATGAAAAGTAATTTGCTTACGCTAACTGATCCATCTTTGCCCCGTAGTTACTGAAATATTTTCTTCATCCAATGATTTCAATAAGTATATCTTCAATTTCTGATTTGATTTCTAATGGATAGTAGATCCCTAGTAAAAATCCTTTTAAATTAATATATGTAAAATGAATTTACAAGTCGGAAGCGAAACGACATAGATGCGGTAGTATTAAACAAGTAACGGAAAGCAATGTAGAATTATTTTAAGAATTCTTTTGTTTACGGACACGAAAAATAATCATGGATAATTATCTTTATGCTCTTATATTGAATATAAATGTTCCTTATTATCCAGGTAGTATTTATATGATAATGTAACAAATATTTTACGCAATCGGGTGCGTGTGATCTAATTAAATATTATTATTCTTGTTAATCAATTTAACAGTCATGTAAGCGCTTCACAATCATACTTTGATGGTTTTTTTGCAATAAATAATTACAACAACGATAATAGAGCTATATTATCTAGAGAGAGTCTCATAATACTCAAGTAATTCCCTTATATTTCTAGATAAGCATGAATTTTACTTTCCGAATTTGAATGTATAATGCGATAGGCTAGTTTTTCTCTACCTCTGTAACCTTTTTTACAATTCATGAAACAAGTACTCTTTATTCCGTTTCCGCTTCTGTTTTTTACCCTTTATTTCAATTTAGTGCTCAAGGCTGTTTCCATTCAAAACGCGCAGTTTCCACGCCATCCTCTTTCCATTCGTCGTCTCCGAGCAACGGCCGCGCGTCTTCCTTCCCATTCCACCCTCATTAATCGGGAATTCTCTTCCCGGAATCCGACCGGATCGCCGGAGGGCTTCGTTTATTCTTTGAGCGAGAAGATTTTTATTCACATCATCCCGTCACCTATCCACCTAGAACACGCATATGTATGTATGTATGTGAACTCATGGAGAGTACTCTTCTCTGAAGAACCTTGCCAATTGGATATGTGATGGCCATTCAATCGGGCAGAGTACGAACGGAGATTAATTCTGAATATTGGAAAATGGAATCCATTACGGTGAAACACTTCTCCTCTAGGCCTCATACTCAGTATCGCAAAATTGCAGTTATAAAAATATTATAAAGTTAAAGACATAAGCTAAGGGTTGGTATAACGTTATTATACAATAATGGGTGTTCATTCCTAAGATCTACATATACGTATATCATGCTTATTTTTTTGATAAATCGATAATTCCGGTAGCAGCAGATATATTGATGTCATCACATAGTTTAAGGCTCATGTATTATATTTATGTATGTATATTTATGCCTCCTTATAATTTAATATATTATTTTAATATTATAAATTTTAAAGTAAGCGATTTCATGCGTTTTTCGTTGGAATTTAGTCTCAGAAGCTAGAAAGAAATACGTTATATTACAAGATTAGTAGACACATAATGGCCATATATCCAGGTGTGCGCAATAATCACAAATCACCAATCTTAAAAGACTTCTTAAATATATCAGTAGCGTTTTTGAAAACTACTTAATAGTCGTGAATTTTGATGTATCGATAAAATAAGAAAATCACTCTGAAAATAAATAATCGACTTTACCTTATGTTTGGAATACAATTGACAGTCAAATCAAATCCAAAGCTCTTTAATGAAACGAAACAACCGTCATCGACAATGAATACTACATTATAATAAACACTGCAACATACTATATTGCACAAACTTTCTCATATATTTTCTCCTGTAGTCCGTATATATATATGCCTCTAGTTATATTCTTTAATGGAGAGCTTGGCGATAAATGGACCTAAAGACGAGAGTGTTAATTTAAATCCCTGAAGCCATTTTTGAGTAATTAGACATTTTGTGAATAACGCAAAGAATAAGCTTCCTTCCATTCTCGTGCAATGTGACTATTTCACCATACTTTATATTACGTGAGATACATATACGAATATCTTCAGATTCGATTGAACCGTTTAGCGTATGGAGCTACGCACAGAAAATAGAATACAGACAGTCGGAAGCGCTAAGATCTGTTTTTAGTACTTACTAGCAACTAAAACGTGAACATTTCTCGGAATCTCGAAGTGGAAATTTTTAATGACTAGAGCGCTTTCATTGAATACTTTTAATATGCGATAGTAAAAAAAGAAGCTCATAGCACTGGATGAATTACTACTTTAAGTGGCCGCTCTGTATAAGAGACTAGCATCCAGTAGTGCCAGCCGCTGTGCTGGTCTTCATTTAAGAGAATTATAATAAAAAACGTAGTTGGTCTTCTGTTTTCGATGTATTATAATTTCGAAATATTTCAGTTTAGACGTTATTTAATTATATTCTTTAAAAACCATAAATTCATGCATGTAAATGTTTATCCATAACGTGAAATATTAATCTTTTCCCTATAATGGACCATGAAAATAAGACCGTGATCACCCTGATTTATCTTATGACGCATTTATTTCATAAAATTTATCCAGGAATCAGTAACAGAGTGATTGGTTTAAAATAGTTTTGGCGCCGTTGTAATCGCCCTCTTTTCTCCCTTTCGCCACATTCGGTTTCTTCGACCGCAATGATAACGCGTCACGCCTTGTGCCCTTTATCCCTCCACGATGACGTCAGATTTAATCTCAAGTCTCCCCAAAGCATCGCAGTTTCGATTCTCTAAAAGATCCCACGAAAAGGATCCTTGCAACGTTGTTTCCGTGGCTTCTTCCTTTTCTCAGCAGTCCTTGGAGTTAAAAGAATGTTTCTCTTTCTCACACATCCGCTCTTTTTCATTCTTCATCCGCATACTGTTAACGCTCCGTTCCTTTTCGACGTCAAAGTTCTCTCACCTCCCTTTTCCCGTCCGTACGTGCAATGAAAAAGAGTTTCTTATTTTTCTGCCGCACCAATTTTCCGCACCGCACCCTTGGCTCTGTTGCCTTGAACTCATCGCCTCCTTCCTCCCTCCTCCCCCTCTCTCTTTCTCTCTAACGCTTGCCATCATCGTAGCCTCCATTCATCTATCTACCTCCGTTTTTCCGCACCCCATTCCACTCCCCCTCTCTCTGTCATATTCTCTTCCACTCTCTCTCTCTTTTCCTCTCTCTCTTCCTTCCTTTCTCTCTCTCTCTCTCTCTCTCTCTCTCTCTCTCTCTCTCTCTCTCTCTCTCTCTCTCTCTCTCTCTCTCTCTCTCTCTCTCTCTCTCTCTCTCTCTCTCTCTCTCTCTCATTGATGTCACTTCCTTCGAAAAATTCTCCCCAAGGGGGCATCTGCCGGAAAATTTGCGTGGGTGTTCCTCCGCGCTCTTTCCTCTTATTATTCTGCGCGGTTGCACATCAAGCTTTCGAGGATTTTTCTCGGCCTCTCCCCTCACCACGGAATTTCCTTCCGCGCCCATTCCCCTCTCTCTTTTTTGGTGGACTTTCTCGGTCTCCCCGTTTCCTCTTCGCTCTCTTTTTACTTTCTCATATACGAAGTATATATTGAGAAAGTAGTGTTATCGCGAAAAAATTCGACATTGAGATTTTTACGGAAATATACCTTTTAGGTGTACCTGAGTCCGAAAAAGTGGTTTCGTAATGCTGTCTGCCTGTCTGTTACTGGCTCTAGAGCCTAAACGGTAGAGCGAAAATGAATGAAATCTCGTACTTATTGTTAGGCATTTTATCATACAGAATAGAAGCTATTAAGAAATGGTTGACATTACTCTGTAATTAAGGGAAGTTTATTCTACGCATTTTAACAACAATTTCATTCTCAAAAACGGCTTTAACGATTTTGATCAAATGTCATACAGTTACTTGAGTTTACGTCTTCAATAATACTACATAGTTCATATTTCTCAAAAAATGAATATAAGGTTAGTCGAAAAAACTACGTCAATTTGATGTGGTCTATTCGATTTTTTCTCTAAAAAGTTTTGACTTTTATAGTATAACATGAAAGGTCGAGTTATTTCGCTTTGACTAGATTATCAATGTCAAAACAAAGGACTATCGTTGAACTTTATTATTAGAATAACCCATTCACGAATTTTGGTATGACTGCCAGATAAAAATAAACTCATAAAGTTTTAAACGAACGACGTCCTCTTTGTCAAAACGTGGTATCTCTCCTTCGTAGCTTGCGACTCTCTGGGCGCGTCCTCATATTAACCAGATGATTATGAGAGTAATGAAGGCAGAGGCGCTCATCCATTCACGATCGGGGTTCCAAAGCCCTCCTTCCCCTCTTTCTCCCTCTATCTGCCCCCGACCCTCCACTCAGTAGTACTCCCCCTCTTCCCCCCTCCCACTCCCTCCCCCACTCGCCTTTCTCCCTCTATCTGCCCCCGACCCTCCACTCAGTAGTACTCCCCCTCTTCCCCCCTCCCACTCCCTTCCCCACTCGCCTTTCTCCATCCTATCCCACTCCAAGGTGTTCTCCCACACTCTTTTCTTCCCTCCATTTTTCCTCTCCCATCCCTCTTCCTTATCCTACGTTACTCTAATCCATTTTTCTTCCCCGCGCCAATTTGTCCGCCTCCCACCGCCTTCATAATGCCACTCATTTTATTAATCCTTCCGCATTTACGAACAACTGACGTCACGTCAACCACATCTACTCCACCTCTTAATCCTCCTTCCCTTCATCTCCAACGAATCCTTCTTTCCTCAGTTCCGATATCCCCCTTTTCCTCCATCTCTTCTTTTTCCTTCCCCGCCCCCTCATTACCTCCATCTCTCTCATTACGCATATCATTATCTCTCTCCCTCTCTCACCCATTTATCTCTTTTTCTTCCACCCCCTTCCCCCTCCCCTCCACCCTCTTTCCCATTACTCGTCTCCATTGAGTTTTCTCTCTTCGCATGCGCTCCACAAAACGAATTTCTTTTCTGCAAATTTAAAGTTTTAAATTTATTGGACTGTTATAAAAAATTCAGTGAATGAAAGTTTAAACGAGTTTATTCGGTTTAAGAACTTTGTTCGATATTATTGGATTTAAGAAAACTTTATAATTTCACTTTATTTCTTTCTGGAACGTCTTCGAGAAGCGTGTACCAACTAGTGAAATTTCGATACATATATAATATCTAGTGTTCCCAGATGTACTACTTTTGGTAGTACAGTACTGCTTTTTCGCCTTCTGTACTAGCTTCAATTACTTTTGTACTACTTTTTGGATATTTTGGAGAACAGTAGAAAGTGCTCAGGGATTTCTATATTTCTCCACTCCTCCAAAGCTGTCCTTCAACAGAAATTTACTCATTACGCTGTGGTTCGTTGACGACGAAGCGAAACCTCTTTCGCTGATAACTGGAGTGGAGATCGTAATCTTCAGAGCAAATATATCTTTATTTCAGAGAAAAATCAATGAAAGGATATTTTTTTAAATGGTGCAAACCTTATGCAATATTGTAAACTCTAAAATATTCAAATACAACTGCTCAGTTAAAAAAAGAATTTCTTGAATTTAATTTTATGGTGGTTAATTATATACGCTCAGGATTAATGACTATCCTTCGTCTAATCTAATGTTTAAAAGCACTGAAGATATTCAATACGATGAAATTTGAAAAACGCCAGAATTTTTAATTGCAGAAATCACTGCAAAGGATTCTTTGTGTGTTGAAACGACTTAATTGATTTGATTCCTTACAAATACCTCAAAATAATTTAATAAATTTCCATTTGATAAAAAGTAGGCCACTTTATTTAAAAATGATAATTTCTTTGATCTAAAGAAATTAGTTCACATAATTTTCGAGATTCCAACATCAAATGCTAACGTTGAGCGAGTTTTCTCTTTTTGTAAAAAAAACATGGACTGGCAATTGGAACAGACAGAAAATTGAAACAGTTAAAATTTTGCTACAAGTGAAATGTAATTATGCCTTGATGCAGTGAAATATATGAGAAGTTGCCAAATGACGATATATAGCTTAAGCAAATATGTTCAAATACAAATATATATATATGTAATTACTGTTTTGTAAGATAATATTAATTAATGAAGGTTGTAAATTTATGTGTACTACTTTTTGTAAAAAATGTCCTACTTTTTCGTAAAAATGTGTAAAAATGTACTTTTATATGAAAGTGTCTGGGAACCCTATACATATATCCTGTTTGTCGACAGGTTGTGATTATTCTTGGTTGGAACTGGTTCTTCACTCTTCGTATTATGTATATATTTGCCTGTTTTTAGGCGCGTTTCGCTTACAGCGTGAGCGCCTATTATCGTCGGTCGGCCCGTCCGTCCGTCTGTCCGTCCGTCTGTCCGTCTGTCCGTCTGTCAGTCTGTCCGTCCGTCCGTCCGTCCGTCCGTCCGCATGTTCGTTCTCGGCTTCTACAGAACGGATTTTTATGAAATTTGATACTAAGGACTTTCAATTAAATATAATAAGAAAATCGCAAAAATGAATCACGTACGCCAATCAGGGGTACCACTTTACTAGAGACAAAAAATTAAATTTTCGTCATGTCTCGTAAAATATTGCTCATATCAAAATAGTTTTCAAATAAAAGTTGTAGAATTGGTAAGGTAGAGTATTTCCTTTCCCATACATTTTTATCGTAGGAGTAGCCGTTATTGAGAAAATCAAACAAGAATATCTTATATCGAGTTGTACTTAGAGAATTTCTTGCATGGTTACCTCTTCATTGTTGCTAACATAAACAATCTCCCAAACAAACGTTTCATTTCCTTACATGTGCATGTAATATTATTAAATAGGAAGAAAATGGATTATTTATGATGAAGAAAAGAACTTTAAAACGCTATTTCCCTTACGTACAGGTATATAATTGCTTTCTAATACTCCATTGCACGAAACGCGCCCCATTTGTGATACGTTGTACGCTTTCCTAACTTGTTGACTTTAATTACCAGTAGGCCAGTGTAGAGGCTATGATTGACTTTCAGTTTTTTTGTTTGCCGCTTCAATATCGCAAGGTAGCACTCTTCCTACCCGAGTATTTTCTTCTATTATGGTTTCGTGTGTGTACTTTATGGTATATCCTTTATGTTGCATTTGCGTTAGTGGTTCGCTATATTTCATCATGAAGCAGCTGCAAGTTGTCCCGTCATTGGTGGTGACACTTTTTCCTTCGCATGGGAATCCTTTAATTTTGGAGATGGCGCTGAACCGCATGTCGACGCTATCTTTCCGCTGATTTTAGGCACGGCATTTCCGGCGACATACCTATGTTAATCCCGTCTATGCTCTGGGCTTTAAGTTACGTTCTCGTGACTTCTTACTTCATACGATTTTTAATGAAATCTCCCCTCAGGTCATTGCCAATAAGCCGGGAAAATATTCATTCATTATAATGTCTAAACTCTCGTAGAAAATAAACTTTAAAAAGTATCGCATTATGGGATTTGTTTTAATTCTTTTTCCTCATTTAATAGTGTATTTAAGATTGGTGGAATAAAGGAAGCTTGGATTCACGACGAGCAAAGAGTATCGCTCTTGATCGAGAAAAAATGAGAGTGAAATCCCATTCCATTGGAAAGGCAATTTTTCTCTCGAAAAATCATCTCGTCTAATTTCTTCTCGAGATTTCTTATTTCCTCCATTTTCTATCTCTCCTTTCCTTTAATTACTCCCACCCGAGAATCTGTCTTTCCTAAGACATATTTACCGATGAGACCACATAGAAACGTTCTTTGCGCAATATCGAATTGCTTCTTCAGTCGAACATGGCGTTCGATGGAATTGATGGTAAATTTAGAAATTTATTTCGACTAGAGTTAGATGAATCTCACTTCATCGAATTACGTAATCAGATTCTGTTCAAGGCTAGTGTTTCTATTGCTTTGAAGCAGCTAGTCTAACAAATACTGAAAATAATAGCTACCTCCCAGAAATAAAGAGAAACTATGAGTTGGTAATTATTTTTGAGAGGATTTACTGGAAAATGCTTATACTGCAGTCCAGTAATTTATTACAAATTAAATGTTTAGTGTATATTCTTTATGTATTATTTTCCCTAAGTCTAATAGTTTTCATGCTAAACAAGGCCCAGTGTTTCATCTCTTGTCACATTTCTTCAATGTTTTTATAACGTTATTTTGCTCGCCATTCATATTCTTCAAAATCCAAAATTTTCCTATCTTTTTCAACATTACAAAAATATTTCTACTTCATACCTTCATCAACAATCTTTTGGTCATTTATTTAGTTACTAGTTAATAGCTCGTCAAAAATGACGGGAGGAATGATACGATCGTTCAAACTATATAGGGATATCATATTAGCATCAGAAACTTCAACCCCATCCCTCTCCCCCACTCTCTCTCTCCCTCTATCTCGTATTAAAAGCATTCAAAGCACGTTTATACCCTTAAGGATTGAAAGAACAATATGATATCTAGGTCTAACAATGGAATAGGTAGGGTAATTAACATCCTGTTAAAAATGGCAAGATTTCCACAAACTGTGTGAATTAAACGGTTAAATTCAGCGATTTTGAACTGTAGGCGGAAAAAATATGAAAAGAATAAGAAACTTTATAATGTTTTCTTAAAAATGGTCTATATCCGGAGATTTTAGGTCAATTATTTCTAATTTTAATCTAAAAAATAATGAAAGCCTGCACGTCAAAATGTCAATTTTTAAGTGTTACCTTATGGGAAATGGAAATTATCCCCTGGAGTCAAACCCTAATCTTTGATCTCGAGTTCAATACATTAAAACTTTATATTATTATATCATAATGCTATCCTGAAATTTTCATCAAATTCGGTTCAGTCGTTTGCGAGATATTAAGCTTCAACAAGCATTACACACAAAGTGAAACTGTCTTGTATATAGTTTGGATTTTCGAATTCGCCTTCACACTATTACTTCTTTATTAGATTGGTTAACCCAGTGGTCGGCAACCTTTTTCCTAAGAAGAGCCACCGCAGTCATTGACGGGGGGGGGGGGGGGGGGGGGGCGATTCTCACCTCCTTAACCTTGCTGTTGTTTTAGTTTTTGGAATTATCTCTGTAAACCAAACATTTAATCTACGGAATGCGTCCATACGTTTTCAGCTTTCTGCAATTTCTATTAAAATAATTTACTAAGCCAATTTCTTTCTTGGAGGTTTTATCAGGGAGAGTTGCTGTTGGGGGCCGCACGCAAATCCTTAAAGAGCCACTTGCGGCTCAGGAGCCGCAGGTTGCCGACCCCTGGGTTAACCGAACGGACAGTATTTTATCCAGTCAAAATCCTCTTTAAGTCCCCCAATATTTGTTGAATCAATCTTTTTTCCATTTTTACAAAATGAAAAATAGTGGGATATCTTTTATAGTCTTTTTTAGTCCACGTACATATACAGCAGTATACTCATTATTTTATTCTGTTTTAGAAATATTGTCTGTTAGTCCAAAATACATACAGAATATTATTCCACCGTCTATGCTTCTATCTTATCAAGCGTTTCAGTGGTTTTTATGAAACAGTTGTTTTTCTAGCATTCACTTAACTATTTTCTAAAATATCTGAATAGGTATATTATTATATTTTTTGCCTATGCAACTATAATCTTCACAATGCATTTCATTGTATGTATTTAAACTTTAAAAGGATAACTGTCACTTGTAAGATATTTGGAAATCACCCTCTATAGTAAATTTTGGTAATGATTTCTTAAATGTATTCATACATAATATCCCACTTATTTAAGATTTTATCGAATGTAATCAATATTAAGATCCCATTAAAATGACTTTCAAAACATTCATTTATATTTATTCCTGCACGTAAAGTAAAGCAGAAAATTCATAAATAGCAATATATTATTATCAACAGACAAGCTCAAGCAATAATACAGAGGCTACCTTGGACTAAATTTTAAACTGAAGAGTTTGAAAACAGATTTTAATGCAGGTGCAGTTATTCTTAAGTGGAATCTTAAAAGAATTCGTAAAGCAAATCCAAATTCAGTAAGTTATTAACAAAATTACATGCATTTTATTAGTTACAATAAATGCATTGGAATTTCCATAAGAATTTTATAGAATCCACCAACTTTATTTTTTCTCTCATGGATATTAATTTTGTGAAATTAGAACAATTAATATCAAATTTATTCATAATGAGACGTTCTGATTTCTCTAATTTTATTCTTAATAGACTAGTGTATAGCCCGTCAAAAATTTTACGTATAATTACATGATATATTATTGGAAATGGAAATTATCCCCTGGAGTCGAACCCGGATTTTTGATGTCGTGTTCGATCAATTAAAATGTTTTGTTATTATATCATAATGCTATCCAGAAAGTATCATCAAATTCGGTTCAGTCGTTTGCGAGATATTAAGCTTCAAAGAGCGTTACTGACAGAGTGACTCAAGCAAATTATAAGGCAAGATTATATACATTCGTACAAATTGTGGACATATTTAAAAATACCCGCTTGCTATCCTCACTGGTTAATTTTTATAAACGATGTATTCCTAAATGTAATTTGGAACCCGCAGATTGTGTCGCAAATCAAGAGACTTCAAACCCGATGAGGTGGTAACCCTGAGCACAAGCCAATCCACTCCCTCGAGATAAGAACGGCGATTCTGTCCGCACTCCTTAATTCCTTCGCCGCTTCTCTCGCTACAGCCTTTACGCTCTGACTAAAAGTTGTAGCTTGGGAAGGAATTGGAGCGTAAAAGAAGTTGGCAGTCTTTTTGGACCTATAGAACCTCGACCGCGTTGAGGAATGAACTGCGAATTGAAGTAGTCGTGAGATCGCCAGGAAACGCCTCACACTCCTTCACGGGTGAAGCGTCAATACATGTCGATCGACACTCAAGAGAGACTCTCGTTTCTCCCTTTCGTACTCTTCCTCCCTTTCTCTAATCGGTCTAGCCCAAAAGCACCACTGTCGCTGCGTTTGTTTTTTTATTCTTGATATAAATTGTTTGGGTCATAGAAATCGCATTTTATATTCTACGAAAGCAATGAAAAATTATTTTAAATGTAAATATATATATTTCCTTTACTTGTGAATGTTTCCTCCAAGCATTCATTCCTTCTGTCGTTTCTAATTTATTTCTTTTGTAAGAGAGTTCTCAGTCAGTGGTTCGCATTAATGACGTAAAAACGAAGTTAAAAGCGATAGTGATAAAGTTGGGACTGTACCAATTATCCATAAAAGCTAATTGCTGGAAATCGATAATTCATACCAACTACAGAGAGCTATAATCTGTTATAAAGAGTGGTCATTGAATGTGAAAATATTGAAAATTCTTAATTTATGAAATACTAATCACAAAATGTTTACTTCCCCCGTGTTTAATGAGCGAACTTGCGATATTTCAAATCAACTCGGGAAATAAGGTTTATCGCTATTGATGGGTTTTGTAAGAAAATTATTATTAGTTATTAGTGTTTTTGGGCATACTTTTTTTCGCTATATCTTTCCTGAGGGATAAATGTTTTTTAAAATGTGGCAAATAATATTCCGCTTTATAGAACACTAATGTTCATTTCTGAGGTAAAGCCTTTGTTTCTAAATACGTCGTGAACAAATTTAAGTCGACATTTCTGTGGAATAAGAATTAGATCTTGTTTTGGGTTATGTTTAAAAATGTCCAGTCATTTTGCGGATTAACTCATAAAAGTCATTGATTAAGCCTGCAATATAATTAATTCAAATACGTTCAATTTAGAAACACCATATAGTAAATTCTGTTTCCAAGTGAAATACATATCTTAGTTTCCTTCTCTCCTCCCTATAAATTTTCAATTATAAGTAAGGTGAAATGAAGCGTTAAAAATGCATGCTAGCTGCTTTCTTGCGAGTCAAAATTAATTAATATGAAACGTTTCAAGACGTCTGAACAGTTAAGTTCGGATCCATTTTTGTCTAACTCTTCCTCCCATTCTCTCCCCTCCAATTTCTCTTCCTCTCTCCCCTTTTGTATCCCATTGTAATTCACTTCCATGAATCATCCTCCTCTGTTAACCTCACGTTATCCTCCCCGCACTCAATATCCTCCTAACTAATTTTGTCAGCGGCACTTCCGCGTCTGTTCCCTTCTCATATCGTCCTAGGCCCATCATCTCTCAGCTCTAATGTTTTGCTCATAAAACGTTCTCTCCACAATACTCATTCATTTCTTCCATCATCATTTCAGCCTACTCGTAATATCCTCTGTTTCTTTTTCTCTCTCTCTCCTCCCCCCCCCTCCCCCTCTCCCTCTCCCTCCCCCCTCCTGTCAATTTCGCCCTGATAATAAAGACGTTTATCTATCTATATATCTATCTCTTAGAATTTTATTGGAAAAAGCGGTCATGTGACGAAAATGCTATATATATTTATGTACATAGATATGTACTGTAGTGATTGCTTGCATTATTTCTATTAATTTGCGCAAAGGTTTTGTATTTATGCGTTTCTCTTCATTGATCATTTTAATAGTGCAAAGTTTTCAACGATAACGTAGACCTTTTACACTTATTGTTAGTCGTTAACTTTTAGATGTGAAAAAAGAAAAATTTTTATCCTGACATAATTCTCGCGCCCTATTTTTTTTCATTTTAAAAACATTTTCAACGAAAATTTCTAAGGAGACAGAAATAAGTTCTTTCCATTCCTCCATCGCTCTTCCTCTCGCATCCTCCTCATCCCGTTCGTGCATTTTCATTCCCTATCGCATCATTCTCCCACTTCCAGTACACTTTGGACGCCCATTTTAACCTCAGGTTCCATTTCTGCGATCCCTTCGAGCTGCACTCCTTTGCAGGCAGCCCTCTGAAGTGTCCTCGCTTCCTTAACTTCCCATCATCCTCCTCCTACTTTAATCCTCCCGTTTTCGTACCTCGAGTCCTCGGACGCCACCTGCTACATTTATGTCCAAGCTTCTGTGTCCGCGAATAGTTTGGCAAAGCTTTCGTCGCATTGAAGATACTACACGGACATAGACGCACCCGTTGCAGACATTTTAAAACTATTTACTCTCCTTAAATTAAGGTTATTTCTCCTATTTCGAGGTTCATTAAAAATTGTTCTACTCTACATTTTAATTCTCTTCCTCTTGCTTCAGTTTTCTCCCTCTACTTCCTTTTCACCGCGTCAACTCTTTCCCTTCTACCTCCTCTCCAGTTCATGTCCTCCAATTCAATTACCACTAGGAGCAATCTCATATTTTATCCCGTCGCCGCTCTCCTTCCTCTTTTTTACTGCTGTCATACTTCCTTTTCACACATCTACCCTTTCCTCCCATTCCTTTTTCTCCTTTCCCTCCCTTTCCTCCCATCCCTCTCCCTCCTTTCTCTCCCTCCCCTCTCTCCCGCCCCTTTCTTCCTCCCCTCTCCCACCCATCTCTCCCACTTCCCTCTCCCACACCTCTCTCCCTCCCTCTCTCCCACCCCTCTCTCCCGCCCTCCTCTCCCGCCCCCCTCTCCCACCCCTCTCTCCCGCTTCCTCTCCCTCCCTCTCTCCCGCCCCCTCTCTATCCCTCCTCCCCCTCCCTCCCGCCCCCTGTCCCACCCCTCTCTATCCCTCCTCCCCCTCCCTCCCCTCTCTCCCATCCCCCTCTTTCCCACCCCTCTCTCCGACACTTCTCTCCCTCCCCCGTCTCTCCCTCCCCTTCTCCTCCATCTATTTCCTCCAGAGTTTTCTTCTCTCCTTTCTCTCTCCACATCCAACACCGCTCTTTCCTATTCGATAGCCATCCATCTATCTATCATATTCACACTCTCTGCACCTTATTTGTCCTTCCCCTTCTTTTTCCGAAACTACTCTCTCACCCCTCTCGGGGGGCAATGTTTCTCACTTCGCTCGTAGTCACGCGGCGCAGGTGCTTCCTCATGCATCACTCATGCCTCTCCCTCTGTACCCTTTAAATCCCCACGACTCCAGTTCCTCCGCCTCCAAATGAACCCCTTAATGCCCCTTGGCCTACGGATTACAATTGCGCATCGATCTTTTCGTGGAATTGGTGAATTTTTCGCGACCACTCTCTCTCCTCTTTCCAACTTTCCTTTCGCACCTCGCTTTCTCTCTCCTTCCTCTCTCCATTTCCACCTAAATATTCTTACTCTATCCTCTTTCCTTCTCTGCACACACACATCATTAACTATCTCTGACACTCTCGTTGGAGGAAGGAAGTCGCCGTGGAGGTCGATACATTTTTCAAAGGTAAAAGATGTGTGAGCGAAAGGAATGTGTTGCGAAATGTTGCGAGAGGGCCTTGGGCTTTGTATTATATCTTGGAGACGAGTGCGGGGTTTACGTGATGGATGAATGCTTCTCGCCCACGGAGAGAAACCTTATATATATATATATATATATGAATAAAATATATGCACAAGTTTATGTATTAACAGGTATTCAGGCATGAATATGTGTGGATGCGTGCACGAAAATAAAAATTCACCCGCATGCGTGAGTAAAATATTGAAAGAACTATCCATTCAACTCATGAATCAAATTTTTTTCACTTCAATATAATTAAAATTTGTCTTCCATCATTGTTACATATATTATATGACGATTTAATCCGACTTTTTTAGAATTTTCGTATTTCTCAGCACAAGACTTGTTGCATAATAAATTTAAATTGCTTCTTAGTAGTATTTGTAGTTTTTAGTAGATTTTTCTTGAAGTTCTCAGTAAGAGATATCATTACTCGCCGTTTTACATTTTATATGCGTTTCTGTTTTGTTTAAACATTTAACTTTTTTGATCTGCGGGGTCTGAATAAATATATTTGAAAAAGAACAACATCGACTTCCCTTATAAGTATCCTTCTTGAAAATCTTTGGAAGATGATGAAAAATCTGCATTTGACGGCGATGCACGAGTGTCTGACCGCTGTGCAAAATTGCCTGTCACTCCATCTCTATCCACGTTCTCATCCAAAGCGCTAGGGAATCGCGCTTATTCCTTGTTTTTCCCAATGGGTAGCCGCTGACCATCACCAGCCTCGTCCCACGTCTCTCTCTCTCTCTGTCTCTCTTCGAGTTCTCTAGAATTATTCCTCTTGCTTCCCTTCGGCGTTTTTCGGCCGATCTTTACGCGACTCTCGAAGAAATATTATACTATAGTTTTCGCATTGTCTCCACCGCTTTAATCCTTTTTTAGGCGCGTTACTTTTACAAATAACGTATCGCATTTGTTTTTTTGCAGTCAGTTTGTACGCCATATACGAGCGTTACTCTGTTTATGGATTTTAATGAAGTTCTCAATTTCCAATAATGAAAAAAAGATAAAAATTCCATATGTGCGCAGATAATCTAATAATTTCTGTCACTTAACTGGGCGAAAAAATGATATTTTTGATTTAACGTTGATACTATTCAATTAATAGTATTCATCCAATAAAATAATAATTACTTTAAGAATTCTACAAAAAAAATATTCATCCCATATGCATTGTTTTTATAATATGCATAGCTTTGAGGGAGCTGCTGTAACAAATTGCAGTATCATCATTGTATGTAATAGACATGCATATCTATTTAATCCTTTATTTTGTTGCTTTAATTGGAATACAAGACAAAAATCGGAAATAAAATTGTAGCTATGTCCTTCGCCATCCTATGTTAGTGATCCCTTAAATTCGGCATTTATAAAACGTTTAAGACGCAATAACGTAATTTGAACTTGATCACATAGCTCTATCAGGGCATGGAAACGAAATTTCAATGACTGGATTTCTGCGAGAAATACTAATTCTTCCTCTATGTACCTCTTTTCCACTCTACATCGCTCTGCATCCTCATTTCTCCATCCTCTTCCATTCCTACCCGATTCATTCATTGCTGATATGTTTCACTCGTTAAACATGGCCAGCCGTTTCTATTTTTCCTTCATGCAGACAATCGCTATCGCAGCCACGACACCTTCCTCTAAAACTCGATCTCCACTCCCTTTCTCTCTATCTCTCTCTCTCCTTTACTTTCTACTGCTCTCCTATCCTTATATATCTCTTTCTCCTTCCATCCCTTCGGCTTACTCCACGAATCCCATTCCTGATCATTGGACGCGATCTCTCCTTAGGTCTTTCGTCCGCCGTCCCCTGCAGACATTCCTTTTTACGCCATTTATTATCCTTTCTCATTCTTATCCTATCACTCTCTCCTCTTTCCTCCTAATTCTTTCTCTCCTTACATTTATCTCTTTCTCCATCTGGTCATTCGGTTTCGCCTACGTCTTTTCTTTCTTCTTTATTTCAAACTTTATAAACTACAACCGAATGTGTATTTCCCGTGCAACTCTTCCATTTACCTGAATCCTCTCCATTTAAGTTTGAAATAACTACAATTTTCCCTTTCCGTCTTTCCACAAAAGCATTCCCTTTTCTATAATGCAATCCCCTCCCTCACATCCTCTCTCCTTCCCCCCCTCTATCCCACCCTCCCCATCCCCCTCCCCTTCTCTCCTCCCTCCCCTCCTCTATCCCACCCTCCCCATCCCCCTCCCCTTCTCTCCTCCCTCCCCTTCTCTCCTCCCTCCCCTTCTCTCCTCCCTCCCCTTCTCTCCTCCCTCCCCTCCTCCCTCCCTCCCCTTCTCCCTCCCTCCCCTCCTCCCTCCCTCCCCTTCTCCCTCCCTCCCCTTCTCTCCTCCCTCTCCTCCCCTCCCCTCCTCCCTCCAAACCCACCTTCTTCCCTCACCATACTCCCACGCACTTTCTCGCATCCTCTCTCCTCCCACATCTCAATCCATTTCACCCGGCAACTCTCCCTTCATTTTCCTTGTAATGAGCCCATTCTCTTTCCTCGTAGAGTAATTCTCTCCATTTTGCTTTAAATGTTAATTATACCTTGTAGTTGGAATTTTTCTTAAAATCACAATAAAACGTTTATAGCCTTAGAGGAATGAAATTCCAAGAAATTCGTAACAGCCGCCATTTTTTTGTGTCACAGAAAAAGTTCATTCGGTTGTCCTTTTCCATGGTTGAATCGCTTTGCTCGTATTCTAATCGCATTCTATTGATTTGATGCATCGTTTAAGCTCAATTTTTTTATCCGACTTTGTATGTTTTATGAAATTTTATTTTGTGATTTTCTAGAGAAATTATTCAGATTGTAAAAAGGACGCTTTTTCATATTAATAACTTTAGGCAGAGACTTTGTTCATTGAAAGTATTTTCCAGACTATTATTTCGATGATAACAAATGTCATTCATAAAATTTATATATATTTGGCTGCAATACCAAATAATTTTTACACTATGACTGTTTTTTACGCTGATTGATGTTTTTACATGTGTTTTCGTCTCATATGGTATATAATAATACACATATATTGATAGTTGATAATTGAGCCTATTTACACTTGAAATATCTATTTCTATTAATTTATATCAAATGAA
This sequence comes from Uropetala carovei, assembly GCA_036926305.1. Taxonomy (NCBI): domain Eukaryota; kingdom Metazoa; phylum Arthropoda; class Insecta; order Odonata; family Petaluridae; genus Uropetala; species Uropetala carovei. The sequence continues at coordinate 2,939,618 of JAXCHB010000051.1, read as the reverse complement.
TTTATACCTTTCTTCGTGTAATGGTAAATTTGGAAATCGGGATTCTTCACTGTAGGTGGGAACTCATTAAAACCGTTACAGAACTTATAATTAGTTTCAGTTGACTGATTTGCTTGATCTTCGATAAGAATGTACGAATATGCAGAACGTTTAGAAAACACAAAGCTCGTTCTTTCCACTTCAACTTTCAAAAGTGTCTAATAGATTTGTGTCAATAATAAAAGCAAATTATGAAAAATTTAGACGTTTTGCAACAGTTACGACGTTTTTCTATGAGTTTTGAGTATGTGAACGCATATAAAGGTCGCATTCAGTATTGGGATTGCACTAGGACATTGGTAGACACCAAGAGATCCTATAGAATCATAGCCAAGGGTAAAGTACAGCAGTACATTTTGGCTTTCGTGCTAAGTATAAGGAAGAAATTATGGCTCGCCGTGTAATGTTCAATGCATTTCTCTCCTCACTTGTTGGAAATATGAAAAAATGCTTTTCATTTCGATCCCTGGGGTTATTTAAAATTGATGGAAACGGACGATTGAAACGAAATTACGATCAATGGTCGAGTTCACCAGATCTACATTTTAGCTTTATCGCTCCGGGATCCATATCGATGCCGCAAAATAAAAGAGAGAGGCCCACCTCCACACGTGCCCTTGGCAATTCATTCAGGTAACTATATCTGCTGTTTAAATAATAAATATATTCGTGCATTTGTAATCAATCAGTGTCAATTAGTATTCGGTCAGGTCGAATTATTGCAGCTTCAAAGAAATGAGTGCGGAGGCGCGAGAAATAGAAGAAAGCAATTACAGCGTCAATTCAGATATTTAACATCAAATGGGAAATGTGATTGCGAAAAATCGACAGCAAAATCACGCCTGGAATCGATCGCGAAGACTATCGAAAATATTCGAACCTCTGTCCCTCTATTTTGTGCGAACTGTGATTGGATAGATTCGTTTCGGTCCTAGATGTAACTTTTTTCATGGGTGATTGCGTAAATTCATTATCAACGCAGAGTGGCGCCAATAAACACCGTATATAACGGAAGAGTTCCTTTGAGAGTCTGAAAAATATACTTTTTTCCAAAAATGTCGTTAAAAAAAGGACTGCGCGTCACACATGAAGATTTCTGAACAGCTTATATAAATGGCGAGTCTAGATAGTTAATTTACTGCGAAAAGCATGCGTCTACGTTTATACTCGCAGAAGACGAATAATTATAAGAAGTTTACGCGTGTCTACACGACCAAGAATATGTTTATGGTTGAAATGCACAGTGTATACTGCCGTTGGCGCATTCTCATGATCACGATGAGCATTTTGACGATTGAGATGACGTCATATTTTTATAATATTAAAACCGTACCCTTTAAATGATTTTGTTTATTATTGTCAATAAAATAAGCAGTTCTGTCATTAACAGTTTACTCTCAATTTCTACCTACACTTTTGCCGAAATAAGTTGGCATCTAGTATCTGTGTTCGCCGAATTCATCGTGCGCCCTTGACGCTCCTTTAAAATAAGATTGTGTCGACTACCGAGTAGGAGACTTCTACTAGCATAGGCATAAAGATATCACCCAATAAATTACGTCACGCAGGTAGGAAGGAGAAAGATACATAACTTGGACGGATCTTGTTTCAGAGAGGGAGATTCAGTGAAGAGGCCGACCTCATTTTTTTACCCCATGTGTCAAATTTTTCCGGCACGAATTTATTTTTTCCCTCCGAACTGTCCCAAAAATAGGGATGCGCGTGGTACACGAGGGAGCGACTTACACGAGTAAATACGATATTCCTCATTTTTGACCAATCTACTAAAATTAACAGGCAATATTTATTTGAAAATCTCCTCTATAACAACGAACAGGTAAAAAGAACTAGGTGCTGAACCATTGACATTTTTGCTCTGCATGTAAACTTACCTGAGATAGCATTCCATATAAGCAAGAGTCAAGCTTGGAAAAATAACTCCCTGCCTTGTATAATTTTTTACAGAACAGGTCTTTTGTCCTTCAAAGGCATCAGCTACCAAAGAATATTCCTCATTGCTAACAAATGATCCACGTCAGCTGCAACCATAATGTCTATCCAACAGTATGTCTTTTTCTTATAAGTAAAAGCACTAAATAATGCCAGAAATGGAAACGCTTTTTCCGTATATCAGTCCAAAGGAACTACGCGATTTCGCTGCTTTATGAAACAAATGCACGTGATTCACTCACGTTCATTTCATCCGAAATGTTTTTATTCGCTGAGAAAGATGTCTTAGCGTCGCATCGCGAAATGCAATGCAGTGCGCCTGAAGCGGCGTTTTTTGTGAAGTCGCTGAGAGGGCGACGTCGCCAAAGGTTTCATCTGTTTTCTGCCACTCAGGTTTCATAGGTTTCTTGGGGCCTTAGTAATATATGAATGTTAAAAGAGGCTCATAATGTGCTCCATATATCGGGAATTTCATGTTCTTTATTTATTCAGCGGAAAAGAAATTCCTTTGCGATGTATTCAGAGACGTCGCCTTGGAAACTGGATCTCCAGGTAATGAACATCATCGTATTTCCATTCAAAACATTTAAATATGTTCATGCAAATTATCCAAAGTTATATATATATATATATATATATATATATATATATATATATATATATATATAGTAAACTATTTTTATTCCTTTTTTCAGAGCTCTGTAGTTTAAAAGGCAAATTTCTTCAACGATTTCCCCGTCGTGCAGAAGACATCAAACATAATCTAAATAACGCGATACTTAGGAGCAAAACAAATATATTTATAATACATAGTATTCAGATGGTTTAAATTTTGCAATTCTTCATGGAATGTAATATCTAAGTGTTTGTGTGTGAGTTACTACAGCTACTTCAGTAACCATTATTCAACCTACTGTTTACCTTTTCATTTTACCTTTCCGTTTAGAAAAGAATTCCAGAGTCTGAAAAGGCTCTTTCGATCGAGCATCTGGAGAATAACTTAATATTCCCTAAAAATCACACGGCACTGCTCCTACGTTGACCTTTTCAGTTATTCGTGCAATGTCGCCATAAATCAGAAATGATTTTTTTTTCTAAAATAAATACGGCTGGCATTTACCTTCCCATCTCCTCCTTTCTCCCAATCGTCCCTTCTCGCGCTTGCTTGCGACGGGCGCGACCTCCTAACGTCTCCGCCAGGAGGCAGGGCGGTCGAGCATTTTTGCGGGATTTTCCTTGTATTTCTCTTTTTTATCGTTTTTCCCGCTCTGCCGTCGTAGATTTTTGGCTTACTCCAACTTATTTGTCATTCTGATGCCTTCCATTAATCTTCCTTATCTCCTCTAACACACACAATGCTTACCTGCTAGAGAACATTTTTCAGGCATCTGGATCGTGCAAGTTCAAACCGTTTTGAATGGATTCGCCGTCCAATTTTAAAAACGTAATAATTAATTTCGTATATAAATAAAAACCTCCCCTCGCGGTATTATTTTCTTAATCTCCGAAGAGTCGATCCTTAATGAGTTTAAATTTCTTGTACTCATATGTTTTTCCTTTCATGTTTGATTTTTTAAATTTTGGATATATTTATACCTTCAGAGTTTTAATAAAATGAATGCCATTTTTTATCATTAAGGCTATTTTCACATAAAAACAATCCGAGATAATTTATTTGATCCAGAAGGACAGTAATATCGAAAATCGATTGTTTCTCTGTTTCGAAGGGATCACGGAATATTTTCCGATGCTGCCGTTTTTATTCCGTTACATATGACTGTAAGAGATTTTTTTTCATCAATTGAGAGTTAAATTTTTTTTTTAATTTCTCGCATTGAGCAGCAATCAAAGTCTTCGTACGCTCTCTGTCTTTTTATTTATCCGAGACAATTTTTTGCGTTGTGTAACGTCAGACTTCCCTTAGGGTTGCACTGTTTATTGTGAAGATAACCATTCGGAGATGTGACTAAAGAAACGAAAGGCGACATCATAGTATAAATGCCATATCCTCAGCGGTCGTGAGGCTCGGTAAAATATGTAAGCACCAACTAACGAATGTCAACCGAAATTATTGTATTGAATTGCGGAAATTTAATTTATATGGGCTAACCTATCTTAGTTATAATTTTAATAGTTTTTGTAGATGTCAATATATGTTTTTTATAATTATACTAGTGTAATGCCCGTTGAAATATCAACGCGAGCAAAGATTCGATCGTTCAAGCTATTTTTGAAGATCAAATTGACATCAGAAACATAAATTCTATTGAAAGTCATTTCCCTCTGCCACTCTCTTCCGCTCTCTCCTTTCCCTCTCCCTTCCTCTACATCCCTCTCCTTCCCTCTCTCACCCTCCCTCCCTCCCTCCCCCTCCCTTTGTTCCCTCCCTCCTCCCACTCTCTCGTATTAAAAGCAATCAAAGCACGTTTACACCCATAGGGATTGAAATAACAATATAATATCGAGGTATAACAATGGAATTGGTAGGCAATGCAACATCCCCTTAAAATGGCTATATTTCCTCAAACTGTGTGAATTAAACGTTTAAATTGAGCGATTTCGAACAGTAGGCGGAAAAAGACGAACAGAATAAGGACCTTTATAATGTTTTCTTCAAAATGGTTTACATTCGATGTTCGTAGGTTAATTCTTTCTAATTTTAATCTAAACAAGAATGAAAGCCTACGCGTCGAAAAGTTCATTTTTACGTGAAATTACGTGATATCTTATTGGAAATGGAAGTTTTCCCCTGGAGTCAAACCCTGGTCTTTGATCTTGAGTTCAATACATTAAAACGTTTTGCTATTATATCGTAATGCTATCCTGAAAATTTCATCAAATTCGATTCAGTCGTTTGCGATACGTTAAGCTTCAAAAAGCATTACACACAAAGTGACACTGTCTTTTATATTAGTTTGTATGCGCAATAATTTTTCGTATTTTAACAGTATTTGAAAAAGCCACCAAAAACCGTTTTATTTCGAAGTCGATACGTGAGCAGCCGAAAATTAAACGAGAATGACAAATTCCTTTGAACATATTTAATTGCAACTCTCTTTTTGACTCGCACACGCATTGAATCCCCTCCTCCCATCACGATCGCTTCGTGACCGTTAAGCTTTCCCTTTCCTTTCGTTTTTCTTCTCATTCCAGCCATGAAATACGTTCGGAGCCACGCGTGCGTTTCATAAATGTCACGGGCCCTGGATCCTCTTTCCATTTAGCAATTCCAATCATGAGAAGAGGATGCTCAATGAAGACGAAGGTTCATTTGTGAGAATCGAGATCCGAATTAACTCCCCTCCTCCTGCCTCCTACTGCCTCCCTCCCTCTTACTCCCTCCGTTTCATCTCTCTCTCTCTCTCACCCTCCTTCTGCCTCCCTCCCTCTTACTCCCTCGCTTTTCTCTATCCGTCCTCCTGAGTCCCTTTCCTGTCCCACACATCCATATTCCATCTCCTCCTTTCTGCTCATTTCCTGTATTGTCATTCGGTCTCTCGGAGGTGAACGTTTCCAAGGAAATTATTCCGTTCGGTTTAAATTCTAATGAAACGCTTGCCAAAATGCCAATGTCGCGTCAAATGTCTATTTCAAGGTGTCGCTCTTTCTGCGGAGCAGTTGACGGATGCTTTTTCGATGTTACTACGGCAGATAAAGCTGGTTGGAGATGATTTCTAGTAACAGTTATAGTGAGCAAAGAGTGTCTTGAGAGAGTATTTGTCATATCTTTTGCTTAGCTCAGTCTACATCGAATCTTAGTTTTACTTGTTATCATAATGTAGTTTAATTATTGTTCATTCACTAACCAATTAATTATCATGTAGTTCGTCTGTATATTTTCATATTCACTTTTAACATGATTTATTTTTCCTTTTCTCGCTATTTTCTTTTAAACCGACAGGATTTATTTGACAAAAAACAGTCAGCCCTTTTGGCCACATGGCATAACTCTCTATATTCTAAAACAGGTGTCGGCAAACCTAAGGCACGAGCGCCAAAATGTGGCACGTGAAGAGATTTTGTGGCACGATATTTTAGAGAATAATTATAAAACGTATGTACTTTTAAAAGAATTAAAATTTTATTTTGTATTTTAATGATACCGCATTATACTCAGGATTCCTTTTAATATAAGAACCGCTTTTCGTAAGCGTCACTAACGGAACGAATTTAAGGGTGGCACGCGCTGAGGATTACGGATTATGAATATTGATAAAGAGTGTCACCCAAGAGAAAAACGGTGCCGACCTCTGTTCTAAACCATTTATTGCATAAGTAAATTATTTACGTACTTCATTAAAATACGAATGGATTAATGACGTTGTTTTGTATGAAAAATGTTAATATATTATTGCACAGTACATGCATTTTAAAATGTAGAAATATTTCCTGATTTTTTCAAGGTTTTTTACCTCAAAATATATAATTAATATCAATCTCATTGTCAGTATCATCCCTTCACCTATGATAGGTGAACCTAACTCTAAAGTATTCAGCAAATTGAGAGTGACAGCCATATCTTTTCATTAAAGTTTGAGTCCCACGATAAACGCAGTGATGCGTAGCAACTCATACTCTCCTCTCCACTTAGTCCTCAAATGTCCATTCCCCCTCCACCCAACCTGAGCACTCATAAAAATTCCCCGTTCCCTATCTCACTATACTCTCACCTCCATTATTTCTTTTCTTCTTCTCTCCGCCCCAATCCCTTTCCACTAATATTTACGAATTTTCATTGGAATTTTACTAGTCCCACGTGGCTAGGATATCTGGCTTTCACCCAGAAGGCCCGGTTTCGATTCCCTGCATGGGAAATATTTTTATCGGCCTTGATTAGACGGATGGTTATAGTATCTGCCAACGGTCATTAAGGTCGCGGGTTCTAATCCCGCCTAGGACATGGATGTTTGCGTTCGTCAGGTTTAAATGTAAGAACGGACATTAATGTCTGAATATCGACCTAATAAAGACGGAATATTATTATTATTAGTCCCTACCTTCCTTTAGAGGGGCATGAGGAGAGAGGTTTGAAGGTGTACTTATAATAGCCAGGGGAAGGATTGTTTCCATGCAAATAATTGTAACCGAGAGTCATTTCTTGCATTCTCACCTTTAATATCTTCAAACGGTTCGTATTTTCCATGAATATTCTGATTCGCGCGACACTCCACATGTATGGCACAGCTTTCCGACAATTTTCTCTCCCGCGAGTATTAATGGGCTCGCCTTTTTTAAATTGAAATTTTATTGGCGTTACATTCACTCCCTCTCTCTCTCTCTTTCTCTGCCGCAGAAGTGTATTTTTATTTTCAATTCTTTCCGGGAATTTATTATCCATGCCTCCTCCACAATTGAGGTGGCCATTAAACCTCTCCTTTTTAATGGTTTCTGTTCGCGATAATGGAGGCGAGCGTCGACTGTCCTGTCCGAGTAAACGTCCCAGGAAAATGACTCCCCGAGCCTTTTGCCGGTTGCGGTAAAATCCATAACAACCATGAATAATCGAAAGAGTTGTAATTGCTGGAAATGTGATATTTTTATCACCAGCGCTTCCTTTGCCAACACGCGCAATCGCTGTTTGCGTGAATAAAGTTTATTTTGTGCAATGTTTCCACATTATCTACAAATACGCCTCACAGATGTACGACATCTATTAACGTGTTTGTGTGTGTGTATTAGTCAAACACTTTTTAGATTTAAATAAACATTTTTGATGCGAGGAATAATATCTTTTCATAATGAATGACCACCACTTGTGTTCTAGAAGTTCAGCAAGTGCGAATGAACAGATATTGCATCATCATTTAAGTAGCGTTTGATAGTACATAAATTTCAACGTTTACCCACGTAATATCTTCTTCAAAATCGCGACCGCCAGCGAAAAAGTGGTATCATCAGTTTTATCAAGCTAAAATTAGTAATAGCACTTTCTAATCCTGAAAAGTAATGTATTTGGGGATAACACTGATTCGACAAAATAAATCAGTACTTAATGCTAAAATATGAAGGATCAACTCCATTAGTTACTATCGTAAATATTTTTCTCGAGTTTTACGAATATTCCATAAATTAAGTTCAATCACTAAAAAGTATTTCAAGTTATTTCAATGTGGGGATTTAAAATTAGATTACCAAATTTCATGATCCAAAATACGATAAATGATTTAATAAACGAAATAAACGTAATTCACGAGAGAAGGAATCATGGTATTCGTGATTCAATGTAAATAAAACAGCGCAATGTCATGCAGGGAGATTCATTAAAAAACTTCGTTTTGATCAAGTCCATTTCATATTCGATTTATAGGATTCAATGGATCATCGCCGAAGTAACGGGCCACCGTCTTTGCTCTCTCTTTCAACTCCACTCGTTCTTGCTAGACCGCAACTGATCTGATGACACGAACAAGTATTAAATGGCCATGGAATTTCTGGAACTTGAACGTAGCTTAACCGATTTAGATATCTGCTGCTGGGATGAAAAGTTTTTTCTGTTGTGATTGCGAAATGTGTTACTTTTGTGCCGTTATTTCACAAAGACACTTGGTTTCTAATCTCTGTCCAATTTTTAGAAATCATACACGTGTCCTTTAACGTTTAGTACTATACAATACGGCATCAGTTCTAAAAAAATGAACCATAGTACATTGAATATCACATATTGTCAAGTTGCGAATAATTATCCAATATTTTTAGTGTACGAACCTGTAATCTTCTATAATTTGGACGATTCCTTGGCAAAATATTAAATTTTCGGTACAGACCAAGCTATTCATTTCACGGTGTTATATTTATGGCTCTTTTGAGAAAAGAGATTTTTATTATGTGGAATATAGGAAGAAGAGACTATTGGGAAAAACGATACGAGATGCTGAGGATGCTTTGTAATGTTGATGAGACAAAATTCAGTAAACGGAAAGAAGAATACGATAAATTCGGATTAATTAAAATCGATAATAATAATAATAAAAGTTCCAGAATTTCTTGAAGACAAACTGCACAGTTATCGAAAAGATAAATTGATAGTATAAAGTAGAATAAAAAGGATTTAGATAGAGGATAATTTCAAAAGAAAGAAATCTGTCGAGGATTGGAAATATATCCAGAGGGAAGGACGATACGGGGACTCATTTAAATCTAAAAGTGTATTGGAGTTATTAAGTTGCATCAGAATGCACTACGGCATGTTCTACTGAATATTCCATCGCTATAATAGAAAAAGCATTATCATTGTAGGAGGAGATTTCAATCTACCCTCGATAAATTGGCAGGATTGTAGCTTCATACCATCCGGTAGGAATCGCGAGTCATGCGAAACGCTAATAGACATCTTCAATAAACATTCCCTTATCCAGGTAGTCAAAAAACCTACCAGAGCGAACAACATATTAGATTTACTAGCAGTTAACATCCCCGAGCGTGTTTCCGAAGTAATTGTTGAAGAAGGAATCAGTGATCACCAAGCAGTTCGAGTACTTTTGGATTTAGCTGTCGCAAAATATCGCAAGCCTAAGCAAAAAGTGTACATGTATAAAAATGCTAACTTTGAGGATTTCAAAGAGAAACTCATCAAGGATAACAACGATTTCAGCAAATCGACAAGCACAAAAAACGTTGAGGAAACTTGGAAAGCATTTCTATCAGAAATTACAATGGGTATGAATAAGTATATGCCAAGTAAATTTATTAGCGGTAATGGGGAACCAAGGTGGTATAATAGGCACGTTAGGTGTGCCCTCAGACACCAAAGAAAGCTTCACTCCAAATTTAAACGCATCAATAACTGTAAGTCAGGAGAAAGTAATTTCAATTTCACATAAGTACAGAGATTGTCGTACTAACTAAGACCAAAAGGGTTTTGCGCAAAGCAATAACGGACTTCAAGAAAAAGTCTCTTAATGAACAACTAAGTGAAAATCCCAAATACTTTTGGTCATATGTTAGAGAAGTTCAAAGTCGACGCCCAACCGTAGCCTCGTTAATAAACGACAAAGGAGAGGTAGCTAGCAATAGCACAGATAAAGTAAATTTGTTAAACTTATTTTTTCAGAGCGTATTTACTACCGAAGACGTGAGAGCGAAGGTCGTGGCGCACGAACCAGGCAAGGAAAAAATGAACGATATAGTCATATCAGCGAAAAGGGATAGCTCAACAGCTTAAAAATATCAAGTCAAATAAATCTCCTGGTCCAGAAGACATACCAGCTAGAGTATTCAAAGAGTTAGCACTGGAAATAGCACCTTATCTCGAAATAGATTTCAGTAAGTCACTTAGTCATGGCGTTGCACCTAAGAAATGGAAATTAGCCTTTATAACGCCGTTACACAATGGTGGGAAAAAAGAAGACGGAGAAAATTACAGGCCAGTTTCGCTTACCTTCCTATCTTGCAAAGTTCTCGAGTACATTATCGTTACCTCCGTGATGGACTTCTTAGATAGCCAGAACTTGCTAAATAAATATCAGCATGGCTTCAGGAAGACGAGATCTTGTGAAACACAGCTCGTTCTGTTCGTTCACGATATACTAAGATCAGGAGACCGTAAGACACAGTTAGATGCAGTTTTCCTCGACTTCAAGAAGGCTTTCGATAAAGTTCCGCACAGTAAGTTAGTGAAGAAATTAAATGACTGTGGAATTAATCGAAAGATAATCGAGTGGATCGGGGACTTTCTTAATGAGCGTGAACAAATAGCAGTTATACATAGATTTAAATCAGATTCAGTCAGCGTAGCCTCAGGCGTTCCACAGGGAAGTGTAATCGGTCCCCTACTATTCATTTTACATATTAACGACTTAGACAAGGTTATTAAAAGTAAAATCAAGTTATTCGCGGATGATACAGTAGTTTACAGAGAGATTAACAGTCCTAATGATCAATTATTACTTTCTGACGACTTAAATGCAATTCTCGAGTGGTGTAAAGAGTGGCAGTTAGAATTGAACTTAGGAAAGTGTTCCTTTATGAGATTCTGGGGAAGCAAAAACAGGGTCTAGGACGTTTCGCCGCCGCCGTTTCGCCGCCACACTAGTAAATCCGGAAAATATTTCCTGCGACTTTGAAATTGCAGCCTTCGGTGCAATAATGAATTCTTTCCCCAATGTGCGTATTTTTGGTTGCTTTTTCCACTTAAATCAAAATTTGAAAAAGCACCTAGGCCAACTTCATTTACTCCAAAGATATAGAGGGGACGCAGATTTTGCATTGCATGCGCTCGCATTTGTTCCAACTGAAGAATTAGACGGAGCTATAAATACGTTATCAGGTGAGCTTCCTGGGGAATTGCAGCCGCTTCTTGACTGGTTCGAAGATAGTTACATCGGTCGCCCAAATCGCCGTGGAAATGGTAGGCGCAGAGCAATTTTTTCCGTGGAAATGTGGTCGGTGTATCTACGTGTTCTTCATGGAGCAGACCGCACCAATAACCACGCGGAATACAGGCGGAATTAGGAATGACAAGACCGACTGTATGGAGGTGGATCGATGGTCTAAAAAACATTCAGAATGGACGGGAAATCTATTATGAACAATTAGTAGCAGGTCAGCTTCCAACACAGAAATTAAAGAAATATCGAGAAGCGGACCAACGTATTTCGAGATTTGTTAGGGATTATCATAATAGAGACATTTTAACATATCTTCGAGGTGTCGCCAATAATTACGAAATGGAGTGAAAGATTAATGTATTTCAATAATTTTATTTTTGAATAAAGCATTTAAAACTATTTTTTTTTTCCCTAATTTTAAATTTAATTCAACCGCGGCGGCGAAACGTACCTGGCGGCGAACCGGCGGCGGCGAAACGTACCATTCCCGCAAAAACATTGACACGACGAATTACACTGTTGAAGGCGTCCAGCTAAAACTAGCCGATTCCGTCAAATACTTGGGCGCTACTTTAACAAGCAACCTCTCATGGGATATGCACATACGAAATATATGCGGGAAGGCTAAACAGACACTAGGATTCATCAAACGCATAGTAGGTAAAAGTGAGGAAAAAGTCAAAGAGACATGCTACTTCTCGTTAGTAAGACCGCTATTAGAGTACGCGTCGAGCATATGGGATTCGTACGAGAAATGATCAATCTCAGAGTTAGAAAGAGTGCAGCGAAAAGCCGCTAGATTCGTTAAAAATTGTTACGATAGAAACAAAAGTGTTACAGGCTTGATACAGGACTTAGGATGGGAATCACTAACTGAGCGCCGATCACGCTCTAGGTTAAAACTTCTCGAAAGATTTAGAACGCATATATTCTCCAGCGATGTCGAAGAAATAATAAGAGCGCCAACTTATATTGGTAGAACGGACCATCCTCGTAAAATAAGAGAGATAGCCTGTAGGACCGAGAGGTACAAAGGCTCGTTTTTTCCCTAGAACGATAGCTGAGCAGAACAGAAGTTAAGAAAAGAAATCAGCCGACTTAGAGTGATACTATTCATTATTATGCGCTTTCCCTTGGTGCCATTACACCCCCTGCCACACACCATTGCGGTGGCTTGCAGGGTGAACTGTAGATATAGATATATAATTTCCCAGGAGCACTCAACGGGGATAAAATGTCGACGATAGGTTTTTCTAGACTTAAATTATATTTATTTATCTCCGGCTTCAACATAGTGGACGAATTTATGGTTCGCTTAAAAATTATATCCTAGAAACGAAATGGGTCTCATTTTATGTGGATTGTGCTCGTCTCCCCTTTTTTCCAATAAGCGCCGATATTTTCAATGAATCACGATATTCTTCGTCATTTCTTCTCGGGATCTTCTGCGACCCTCCCTTTCCGCCCCCGCCCCCTTAAACACTTCTCCTTTGATTGTACCGTCTCATCAATTCGACGACCGCAGCGCATTCGCTTCATCAAACTCCTTTATAGAATCCTCCGCTTCTTTCATAGAGGGGAGGATCCTCCCTCCTTCCCTCGCCCTCTCCCCTATCCTCCTCCTCCTCTTCCTCACCTCTCTCCCCGCCTTCTCCACCCTTTTCTGCGTCTACCTCCTTCCCCCGCTCTCTCCATTCCCTTCTGTCTCCCAATCCCTTTTACCGGTGACTCTCCCCCTCTCCTTCTTGACGATTTACTGTCCTGTTTCCCTTTCTCTTCAACAAACATAACATCTTTCAAATGTTTATATATATATAAACTTGCCAGTTGACTCGATCTAACATCATAGGACCTTGAAAATTCCGCACGGAATACTTGACCAGTGACTAGTTTTTATTTTTAATTTTTTCAATCCCTCTAAAGTACTTGCTATTTTTACACGCGGCGGTAAGATGAAAGATATGAGTGAATATATAATGGTTTTGGGAAAGGAAAAACGTATATTTAAAATTAGACGAGGGAAAATATAATGATTGTATGAAGGTAGACAAAATTAGCTCTATTGCATGAGGTTTAAGAAATAAATATTAATAATTTTATCAGATAATTGGTTAGGAAATTTCATTTTAAAATCATGAGAAATTAATGTATGTATATTAAATGGCTTTAAGTTGATTTTAATACGGGTTTGGCAAAGTAAAGTGCTTTCTCTGTTAATCATAACAGAGAAAGCACTTTACTTTGCGTGTTAATTTTTCTAGAGCAGGTAATGTGATTAAGTTAAAAAGGTTTTGGGCAGTGAAAAGTCCAAGGAAAACTTTTGGAAAACTGACAGTAACTAAGATAATAAAATAAAGCGTCTGAGTCCTGCGAGTGGTATTTTTGACTGATGATCTTTACCAACATTTTTTCATCTAAATATGCATGCGTGTATTATACACTGCTTGGCTGTATAGCGCTATAGGTAAGAGACTTCTTAAGCCAAAAAGAATAGGAACTAAAGAAAAATTCTCTCATCTCTCTAGCTGACAATGAGTTGTCTTACCTGAAAAGTTTTAAACATACATTTCTCCATGTGTGCCTCTTTGAAACCGCAGCGGCACTCCAAACGTCCCACAAAACCTATTTGCCACCCAGTTAATGTTATGTTACCTTTTCTCCTCCTCAATTGTGTAAGTACGGAGGAATTTTGGATATTTTGGCTTAAAAAGCGGCAAGAGAGAGAAAGAAAGAAAAATTTTCCGAAGCTTTAAAAAAGATTGAACGGTTATCTAGTCGAAGTGGGTTAAACCATAAATTGATAAGGACATCTTTCTTTTGAAGTAAGTTCTTTCTTTCAGTATGCGAACCCTCCATATTTTATTCTTATTTTTGATTAAACTAATTATTTTAAATCGGGAAAGTGATATTAACGGACATATCTTTTCCATAAACGGCCCTTGACATCTTGAATATATGCATATTCATAAACTTGATCAAGCAAAAATTTAGTTCTGTGCGAAATGGTAATGCACTATTTAAATCTAATGAATTATAAAATTGATTAAAATATAATATAGAATGGAACGTTCATAGTTAATGGAATGTGAAAATTAGTCGTGATAAATCTAAAGAAAAGTGTTAAACATTTTAATTTTTTATGGAAAAGTTTTATGTAATGAGTAATTTAAAATGTAATTGAATTCAACTATTAATTTATGCATGAGAAGAAGTTTATTTTAATCTGTATTTTTATAAAGATTTTGTCATGCTTTATCTTATAGTTTATCTAATCATTAAGTATTGTTTTTTAAACTTCAAAGTGCTATTTTATTAAACTAATCAATTACTTCGAAAAAGATAAAACTCTACATTTGTGCATAACTGATCGCGCATTATTCACTCAGCTAGCAAACCAAGTCACTATAAAGGATTATTTATGAAGAGACGCGATATAACAACAGACAATAACGAGTCTTTATAAAAAATACTACGCACGTCCTCAATTGGGATACACAAAAAACAAACTCGTTCGCCGTCATTTTATTCCATTCACCGCAAGTAGACATCCAACCGAGCAGAACAGCACTCGTGACACAGAAACCAATACGGCCCCACCTCCCGATCCACTCCATTCATCACACAACCCTCTCTCTTTTCCCCCCTTCCATCCAAAGCCATCTTCCTTCAACTTCTCTCCCTCTCTGCTAATGAAAAGATCATTAGTCCTTCCCAACTGCCCCGCCAATTTGTGCAACGAATTCCGAGGGGGAGGGCGTCGTCATTGGGGAGAGAGACAGACAGAGAATGGGACGCCATTACCTCGGTCGGATGAATAGTGGGAAGTTGAGTGGGAGGAAAATTGGGGAAGAGGATGAGAGGGGGAAGGAGAGAAAATAGAGGAGAACGGGTGAGATGGGTTGCAGATTCAGTGGATCCATTCTCACCCCTGTTTCAGCTCCGGGACAAAGTTCCACACCATCGCCATGGAGACGGCAAGGCCTAGAGAAAGATGGGATGGGGGAGAAGAGTAAGAGGGAGAGGTGGAGGAGGTTAGAGGGTGTGGATATAGGAAAATGAGTCGGGAAGATACTCGTTCCATTCCCCCCCCCCCACTCCCCTCTAACTCTACACCCCTCTCCCCCACTCCACTCCCCGTCTCATCCTCTGTAAACGACGAATCTTCTCCCTTCAGGAACAGGCTACGTGGAGCAGAAGGATGTGATTGGAGATGGAAGAGATAATGGAGGTGCGAGCGAGAGGGAGGGAGAAAGCGGGAGAGAGAGGGATGGAGGGAGGGATGGAGGGAGGGAGGAAGAGAGAGAAGAAGGTAGGGAGTGAAAAGGAGATATGCCTATTTCTGCGCGGTGTTTTCGAAAGAGACGAAATGCGAGAGAAAAATAGAAAATGGAATTTCCATTAGCTGGTACACAAGCTGAATTCTGACTTTTAATCCTTTTAATAAGGACAACTGAAACTGAGGATTGGAAGAAGGAATGCCTGCAAAGAGGAAGGACTAGAGAAAATGATGCTGGAGTTCGGGGATCTGGAAGAATTAAGGAAAATTACGAGAATTTGATTGCGAAGAAGAGAGCGGAGAGAGAGACAAAGGAAGAGGTGGAGAAGGGCGAATGGAGGCGAATTTTCACGGCGGTCTTACAGGCGATGAATGGGAACATCTGATTGAAAATGCGAACGTAAATGAACTATTGATCGGATGTTTGGCCAAAAGAGGAGCGCCTTGGCGCGGCGATTGAACGAACACATGCGAAAGATATGAGTTATTCGTTATTTTCTCATTTTTGAATTTGATATTTCATACTGTGTAGGCGAAGTTGGATAATATGATTAGGACAAATGATTTGCAATTCACTGTCCTACTCTGTTTCATTTTATTTCTCGAATCTATGGATTATTTTTTACCGTTTTTATAGGTTTTTATATTATAGTAACTGTAGTATAAATTTATTTTTAAAAAGTTTCTTTTATTAAATTTAAATGCAACTATAGATGTCTAATTTTGATACATTTTCTAGTCTCAAAGAAATAAAATATTTTTTTCTTATGAAGATTTCGTGAAATTAAGTTTGATACTTTCCAACTTTAGTGAGTTCTCTTCAAATTAAAAAGACTTAGAAAGTTTGATCACCCTAATTATTATTTCTCCTTTGATGAACAAATTGCTTAATTCTAAATTCTAGTTATATCTACTTAGTGGTGAAGATAATATTAGACCAGTCTTGACTGTACTGATTGGTTTTCATTAATTAATTTACATTAATGAACGTTAATGCTTAAATAACATTCAAATATGACAGTGTTTATTCGCTCATTCATGGTTTATTGATTATTTAAAGTGAATATATGTTGATATCGGAACGAAATACTTTGTCACTTTGAATTCATGCATGTAAAGGATCGATGATTTTCTCTTTGGTTACTAAGGCTCAAATTTAAAGATAAATGGGCCATATCACTTGAGGAAAGTTGAACGTAGTAAACGAATAATTATGGTAATATCTATAAGGAGATTCAACCCGTGGATCACTTTTACATCGCTTAATGTAAAAAGCGAATGCTACCGACCAGTGTGTTATGGACGATACAAATAACGCGATATTTCTTTTTTAAGATATGTGAAATTATTCTGAAATTTTTCGTCTCGTCAATCGAATATCTTTAAGTCAACTCTTATTAATTTAGCCGGTTAAACAGTCAAATTTTTTGACAACCTTGTCTCTTCTGCGTGTAAAATCTATCGGGTAAGTCCTTTACTTTCGCTTTCATAGGAAAGTATTGAAACATTCCATAATATTGTGTCCTTATTAATCCCTCAGTCGTTTTCTAAGCCATGATTTACGTCGAAAAATCATCGATCGAATAGATTACGACACATGCGAAGCCATGAGAACGACCTTACCCCTGCCCTAAGGCCTTGAGAACATGAGGATTAGAAAGGGGCAATACAGGTAAACAAGAATTAATCGAGTTGGTTGATGATGGCGACGTAGAGAGAGAGAAAGAGAAGGGCTTTGATACGCGGGATGTAGTCTTTTGCGAAGACAAAGGTTAGAAAGCAAAGGAGAAGAAGCAATGCCCCTTACATTCGGACGCAAGGAGGTCAGTGACAAGGGGTCGAGGGTTTTGGGGCTGGGAAGAGGAAAAAGCGGGGACGTAGGAGGTAAGGAAATCGGTTGGAGGTTGCGTTGGCTTAGGCAAATGATCAGAAGGCCGAAATGCGAAACAAAAGAGAGCCGATTTGAGCGCAGCTGCCAGAGGGAAGGAACGTTGTTTGGGAAGAGGGGCGATGTATGGGGAGAGAGAGAGAGGGAAAGAGAGAGAGAGAGATCCCAAGGATTGGAAATCAAATCTCCGCCGCATAACTCTGATGAGAATGGAAGGAGAGGTTGGGCAGCTCATTTCAGAGCTCGAAATTAAAGGGAAGATGAGGAGATATTGAACTAGCAACGCAACCAGTGCTTATGCAACGGACAAGAAGGGTTGTCATATGAGCTATCCTCTGCTTCCAAACAACCAAAAAAACTCGGTAAAATTTTATACCGAATGTTATAAATTAACTTTGCAAAGTAAAAGGAATTGAGAAACTGATAATCATTTTCTTACTTTTAAATTTAAAGTTTAAGCGTGCGCAATAACATTGGTAACCCCGCTCAAAGTAGGCTTGAAAAATAGAAAACGATGCACTTTTAAACAGCTATTTTTAATTTTAATTAAAATTATATTCATCCCTATTATTATTGCATCTGAAAAGAAAATTCTCGTTACGTGGCGTGTGTGTGTGTGTATATATATATACTAGTGAACATGTGCTTGCATTCTGCAAGCATTTTCTCTCACCTGAAAGTAAAAATAAAAGCCTAAAAATTACTTTCAATGCATAAGTTCGCATCTCGGCTCCGAATTACGTGTTTTTCTGTTTCGGAAATATTGGGGTAAAAACAACCCCTAAAATTTATAATTATAATACATTTATAGGTTTTTATCATTTGTTACGAATACCTCACATTTATGCGAAATTTCATCAATAGCACCTCTAAGAGTGCATTTATATGAATTTCATTGTTTAAAATTTTTAATTTTTAACAGCCACAGCAATAAATATTTCTAAAATTTTCAATGTTATTTACCACCGGGACATTATATCCTAACCCTGTTATAATTTTCAGCTTCCTGGATCTACAGAAAGTACATAAACATTAGTCAATTTGTTAAACATTTGAGAATTAATTACGGCCGAACGAAATTCAAATTTCTATATTCCCGTTTTCATTATTTGGCGAATTCTACAGGTAGAAAAAATTTCAGCTTGATAGCGCATTTAGAAATACCTAAACCAGGAAATGTTAGTAAAATAGTTTATAATTTTTAGCGGTCAAAATAATGCACATTGTTGCAATTTTGCAATTTTTCCTCCGATTATTTATTTTTATTCACCTCGGAATTAAATTCCAGCTCACCAAGTATTGTAGTTTGGGCCAGACATTAGTATCCTCCTATATATATATATCCTACAAGTAAATGTGTGCTTGCATTCTGCAAGCATTTTCTCTCACCTTAAAGTGAAAGTAAAAGCCGAAAAATAATTTTCGAAGCGTAAGTTCACATCTCGGCTCCGAATTACGTATTTTTCTGTTTTGAAAATATTGGGGTATAAACAACCCCTAAAATTTATAATTATAAAACATTTATAGGTTTTTAGTAGGGCTGTCAATTTTTTTCGAAAATCGGTAACTCGACCGTCGAAAATCGAAAAGTCGGTAAGTCAAAGTCGAAAACCGAAAAATCGAAATCGATTTTTACCGAAAAGTCGAAATAGATTTTTTTACCGAGGAGTCGAAATCGATTTTTTTTACCGAGGAGTCGAAATCGATTTTTTTTACCGAGGAGTCGAAATCGATTTTTTTTACCGAGGAGTCGAAATCGATTTTTTTACCGAGGAGTCGAAATCGATTTTTTTTAGTGGACTGGGGAAGTCAGTCTTTTGGATGTCTATGTCGTTTTTCTCGATTTAAAATGATTAAGAAACACTATTTTTTTTCGATTTATAATAATTAAAAAACATACTATTATGGAAATCATTCGATTATGGCAATCTCTACACAAAGGATGCATCGAGGTTTGCATTTCTTCCATTTTCCTTTCTTTCATTTTCTCATTCCACAAAAACAATCAAGGCGGTGTGACGCTGATACCCCACCGCCCTTTGGTCTGACAAATACCATTATAAATAAAAAATAAAGGATAATTAAAGCGGACAATTGCAGATGGACCCGTGGATATTCAAGGCTATTTCGGACCTTACCGTTTCCCAGCAGGCGACGTTTTCATCTTGGCGGTGAAATAAGAAACGGCAAATTCTTCTAGGATTTGAAAAGGAAGCACTTTACAGTAATCCTTGTTCGTAAGCTGCATTTTATGATTACAGCAGTAATATTTTCATAATAGGATGAAAAACACAGAAGATGATTTACATTTACTGCTACAATCATACATATATATTACTTAATTTTACTTAATTATAACTTAATCATTACTTAATCTTACTCCAAATAAAATAAAATAGTAGGAGCAGTATTTATAAGTGAGCCGTCACCATTACATTATATGTCTGTTCTGGAGTATGAATTTCAGAATTTTATTTTTCGAACTTGTTTCACTCGGAGTTCTACCTACATTCCAAATTTCAGATCCGTAGCACATCGGGTTACCATAGACAACGGACACGATGCGGTGTCACTTCGTTCCACGATCACATACTGTAGGCTTTTCTGAGAAAATCTATGTAGACATCCAGAAGACAGACATCAATAGTTCAGTAGAAATCTATTTCAACATTTCAGTAAAAAAATCGATTTCGACTTTTCGGTAAAAAAAATCGATTTCGGCTTTTCGGTAAAAAAAACCGACTTCGACATTTCGGTAAAAAAAATCGATTTCGACTTTTCGGTAAAAATCGATTTCGATTTTTCGGTTTTCGACTTTTAAAACGGCGGTCGAAAATCGGTAAGTAGAATCGGTTTTCGAAAATCGATTATTGACAGCTCTAGTTTTTAGCATTTCCTAGGAATACCTCACATTTATGCAAAATTTCATGTATATAGCACCTCTAGAAGTGCATTTATAAGAATTTCATTGTATAAAATTTATGAATTTTTAACAGCCACAATATAAAACTATCATGAAATTTCAAATGTTATTTTCTACCGGAACATTATTTCCTAACTTGGTTAAAATTTTCAGCTTCCTGGCTCTAATTAAAGTACATAAACATTAGTCAATTTGTTAAACATTTGAGAATTTATTACGGCCGAACGAATAAACATTTTCAAATTTCTATATTCCCGTTTTCATTATTCGGCTAATTCTACAGATAGAAAAAATGTCAGCTTGATAGCGCATTTATAAATACCTAAACCATGAAATGTTAGTAAAATTGTTTATAATTTTTACCGGCCAAGAAAATAAACATTGTCGCAATATTCCAATTATTCCTCCGATTATTTTTCTCGTTTCACCTATGTATTAAATTTCAGCTCCCCAGCTATTGTAGTTTGGGCCAGACATTAGTATCCTCCTATATCCTATATATATCCTATATCGTATATCCTCCTCTGTAAGAAGAGTGCTTATAGAATGATATCCTATCTCCTATATCCTCTTTAAGAAGAGTCCATATAGAATGATATATATATATATATATATATATATATATATATACATATACTATATATAAGATGCCCTCCAGTTTTATTCAAGAGGAGATAATAAAGGATTATATGTATCATATAGTTTTACAAATTTAGAGTGGCCGATGAGAACATTTCTCTCCACGTGCCAGGTATATTTTAAATGTATTTGCGATAGAATTTGTTACTTGTACTGCAATCTTATTCATTAATTCTTCATTGTGGGTGATATAATTGCACAGGTATTCTAATGGTAATAAATACATATCATAATCGATTTTGTTAATAATTCCGCCACGAAGGATTAATAATGTTTCTCAGAATGTCTTCGACATTATAGCCGGCAATAAAAGGTTGTTTTTTGAAAACCTGAGTATCATTTTCGAATAGAAGTTTTATTTTGATACAGTTGATATTACGATGAAGTTGTACCTTTGCTTCGGAACCTTAGAGATAGCCGGTATTATTTTAACGCGCCTCATTCGTATTCCGTGTGTTCCATGGCCAGAAACTCGAAGTCTTATCAACTCCATGAGTTTATTCGCAGGAATAATCCGAAAGTCTTATGGTATGCAGGAAGGATCGCTCTCAGGATCGATGAAGGTGGAGGAGGGAGTGAGAGTGGGAGGGGAGAAGGGGGAGGGGGAAGTAGGGAATGGCAAGGGAAGGAGGGAAGGGGGATCGAAGTTGGATTGGAGACTGACGATTGATGGCATAATTCATACTAGTATTAAAAGGAGATACGATAGTGAGAGAAAGGAATAGTCGAAAATGATGGAATTGACGTAAGTGACCCGATGGTAGCAAATTTGATCAAGAATTGGAGATGCGGTGACGTTATTAAAGAAGAAGAATTTTTCTTCATAAGTTTTATTTCAAATACGATAGATATATTAGATTACACCCGATGTAACTTCAAATCAGCAGGAAAAATATTTAATCCTGTGCTTGTTTCCCAAGAAACATGAATCTTTCCAACACTAAAGTAGTACTTCAGTTAACCTTTCGATCATTCATATTCATTTGGGTTCTGCCGAAACGTCGTGATATGATACCTTGATCTGCACACATTGACACACGCGGAACGACTTCATGCTAACCAAACAGGACGAATCGTGGTTTTTCAAATGCTTACTCAGGAATACAATTTCCTTCTTGCATTAATGCAAATACGGTATATCGAATCTTTTATTGTGTTTGCATTGAAATGTCAACGCTGTTAAAGCATAGCTTGTTGTAGTTCGGGATGCGCTAAAAGCTTCAGTCATAATCTATGATTTGACAGAAAACGTACGGAGAGCTTATTAGGCTAAAATAAATTCTTTTGATATGTAGGTATTTGTATGTATATTATATAGTTATTTGAAGGATTTTATTTTAGTCTTCATAGTAAGTATAAAAACAAAAAATATGTTCTTAATTTAGATTGTAGTATTTTCCAAAACTTCCAGTGAAACTCTTAATGAAATATTTACAGAAACATACAATCTCGTGAAAAACATTTAAAATAATTTAGTGTCCTGACATTACTTCTGCCGATTTTTGTGTACGCATATGAAATCCAAAATCCATTTACAAAATAAAGTGCTCTTTTCCATAATTTGTATAAAAGGCAACAACAGTTTACATATAACCCACCCAATTATTTATTCATAATATTTAACATGCACCACAATCGTTTCCTCTATTGATATAAGATGCATGGGAGAACTAAATTTAGAAATTCGTTTGATTTTTTACCACATTCTGGATTTGCCATCCAGATTGCGAGATCCTCTTGGAA
This sequence comes from Uropetala carovei, assembly GCA_036926305.1. Classification (NCBI taxonomy): domain Eukaryota; kingdom Metazoa; phylum Arthropoda; class Insecta; order Odonata; family Petaluridae; genus Uropetala; species Uropetala carovei. The sequence goes on along the minus strand of JAXCHB010000051.1, from coordinate 2,916,834 downwards.
TAGGCGTTTAAATCATGATTTCCTTAAACCATCATCATCGAATCAAATGATGTGGGGAATCTTTTGAGCGCCGACATTTTCCGAAGACTTTGAGACGCGATGCGCCTAATGGCTCTGTTTCACCTTCCTCAAGATGGCGGGGACCTCTGATAGCGTCCTTGTTACAGAGGACACCGCCTTCGCTTTGTTCCTAGCTCTCCGCGCGTAATTATTATTGCTAGAGGGCAAGCCCCCTGCTCACTGACGCTCGCCAACCCCCCCCCCCCCCCCCCTTTGCTCGCTGTTTCTTCGTTCCTACCTTGTACCTATTGGATTTAGGTTAGTTTAACGGGAATATATTTATAAGGGATGCATGTTTGGTTTTTTAATAACAAATTAAGAAAATTAGTTGTAATTGATAAAGAACACACTTATAGGGCTGAAATTTCCGGAGATTAAAAATGGCTGAGGTATAGAGCGTTAGAGAGAGAGAGAGAGACAACCAGAAATAGGAGTTTAGTAATATAGATAATAACATGAATACTGCGTTCGATTTATTTGCATTAAATTCATATCTTCCGTAATTTCGAGCAAGTTTTAGTCTTATTTTCGATCTTTAAGCCTTTATTTAAGTACATATGCACGGAAATTACCGAGGACAACAATAACGGTAACCATGGAATCTTATTATTGAAATGTCAAAAAATTTACCAAAACTCGAGTATAAATTCAAAATATGAGCGAATTCGAATGATATTGAGTATTAGACGGTAAGAATAAGAATTCTCATTCATTTTGGCGTGTTTTAGCGCAAATTTTGTGTCGATAACTTAATTTTAAGATATTTTAAAGAGTAAAAGAATGAAAGTCTTCAAACCAAAAAGGTAATTTTTACATGTTATCTTATGGGGAACAACATTCATCCTCTGGAGTAGAACTCGTGACCTTTTCCGAAATTTTTTTGGTCATAACATAAAAATTTATCAACACTAAAATCATGACAAATTTCAGGCTTCTAAGTTTATTTATAATCGTGTTATTCTCAAAATTAGTGCGTTACGCATCATGATGACCATTACGATTTTATAATATTGATAGATAATAGTACAATAATGTTACAGTTTAGCCATAAGGCCAGGTGGCAACAAAGGAATATTGAACATAATGCATTATATAAATTGGCATTACCCAAACTTAATATATAATTTTCTTATTTCTGTATGTGTATATATATATATATATATATATATATATATATATATATATATATATACACATACAGAAATAAGAAAAATTAATACAATATGTATATATATACACATACATTCCAATGGTGGATTTTCGCTGGCTCATATCAGGCCTTCACGTCTACCGTAGCGGTCACGGTGCCCACAAAGTCCCCACCGTATATCACCCTGCCATGAATTCCCCTACTTCTCCTCCACTTGGTCCTTAAATATATGTTATAGTAAAAATTACAAATACAGTAAATATTGGGAAATTCGAAGCATAGATAAATAATAGTGATATTGATTTAGCTATCTTTGTCTTGAAGAGACCCAGTTGTCAAGTAAAAGGCTCAAAGATATCCGCAGCTAAACTATTCCATCTCTCAATCTCACTGTTCATGACCGAAATTTTTCTCCAGTCTGTCTTATGTCCTACAGGTTCTATTTTGTATTTATGATCCCCGAGACCATAGTATTTCGGTTCGCCCATTCTAAAGGTTATGTCCATCCACGATTTTTCTTAACGTAAGCATTATAGATTCCGCTCAATCTAGCTGTATCTCCCCCATACTGCAGCGACTCCCGTCCTATCTTATTGATAACTTTTTTAAGCGCTCTCGTCTCTTCTGAAAATTTCTTTAACGAAACGTGCTGCAGTTCTCTGTGCAATTTATAACTTTTTCACCTGTCCTCCATTGTAAGGATCCCATACCATGACTCCATATTCTAGTATTGACCTAACTAATGATTTGTATGCTACTTTCTTCGTACTAGGGTTGCTTTTCCTTAGCACTCTCATTATGAGATGTAGAGTTCTATAAGCTTTCGCAACAACTTTATCTGAGCATCCTTTTGAAAGTCGTTCGTGAAGGTTACTCCCAGGTATTTACAAGTACCGTACGTGTAAATACAGGTTAACAGAAGATAATACTTACGTGACGTACTTGTTATCTTCTGTTAACCTCCAGCCATCTAATATATAGTTCTCGACAGAAATGTAACAATTTTGTTTTGTCTACGTTTATTAACATCTTGTTTCTAGCAGTCCAATCTGCAAGCTCGCCTAAATCTGCTTGCAGTGTGTTGCAGTCGTCTTCGTTTTCAATTAATCTGTATATGATAGGAGAGCTCGACCGTTTTTCGCCGAGGCGGCTTACACCATCGCCTCTTCGAAGGTCAACACGGCCCCCGTCTCGTTTCCGGCTTCCATGGTCTCTAGGGCAGCGAGTTGAGGCACCACGCAGCCTTCTTGAGCGTTTATTTTGCATCTTCAGCCTCCGGAAGGAGTGGCTCTCTCTCCCGCTGCAACTTCATTTCTCGTTTATTTCGGTAGATAAGTGTGGCATCCCATAGAGCGGTCTTTTTCCTCCTACTCAATGGCAGAAATTTAAATATTTCTCCAAGTTAGTATACAAATGCATAAATCACATAAGCAGTCAAATTGATTTTAGCAGTTGCTGCTTATAATTATTATCGCGCGTAGCGCTCGCATCACTCACGGAAGAATAACAACTGAGGAAAACCCCTGATCTCATGTTATATAGCGTGAAAAATCAAATAATCACACCCATCGTGCAACTGATGGACAGCGGCTGTATAAGCGATTTGCTTATACTTGAGTAACAAATGGACCAGTTGTGACTGAATCACATACTAAGCCCTCATTTAACAACCTTTAAACTGTAGGGGAAAGTATATATTTTTGCTTTGATATTTTAAATGATTTAAAATATTATTAGAGTTGTGTTATCGTTTGACAATAACGCCATTTTAAATGCAATTTATTGTGTTTAGTTAAAACTTTATCCTACTAATTTGAACATTCATTACAATTTATCAAATAGCAACTTTATTTCGAACCAAGAGTGTTTCTAAAGTGTGTATAGATTTTGTTTTCTTTAGGTATGGCCATACTTTTTGAACTTTTAGCAATGATATAGCGATACTAATTTTTTGGCGCTTTAAATAAGAAATTGAAATTCTGACGACTGCACATTCTTCGAGTGCCTAGACATATTTTATACTAAATTATCATTAAACGGGCACTGAACAACCATTGCTCTTATTCTCTAATCCTACAAACCGGGACATTTACCTAAGAATGATTGCTTAATGAAATAATTTTCATCCACCTCATATCAAAAATATCTTCTATATTTTCAAATGGCAAACATGAGATCATAATGCGTCGAATTTCTTTATAAGATAAAGAGAGTATTGCAATTTGCTTGCTCTTAAGCCGTTTGGATTGCGTTTAATCCCAGCGTTCGACAAACTCGTTGGAGCCCTCCAATCGTGTCGATAATCGGTCCAATGACCCAGTTGGAATGTTTGACGCTCTCAATAGACGACCTGCGTCTCTCTCCAAACGCCTGAGTCTCGGCTTCTCCGATTCTCGGCGATTTATTTCGGATCTCCGCCGCCATTAGCATTTCCGTCTGCTGTGATCTCTCTCCTCGCCCCCGGATGAGTCCAAAGGGGTTTCTCATTAGAATGCAAACGTCTGTCGCCGATATTTGCCTCCCTCAATTTCCTTTTGGCCTCTATAACAGAGGAACTTTGATCAATTAGCGTCGTGGCCTATATATGGCCAAAGGCACGCATTTAATGATCAGATAACCACTTTATGGGATTTAAACTAGGGATATTTCCATGAAAATTGTATGAAGTATTCGCCATATTTCGAGACTTTAAATTTTCTCTTTTATGATTTAATTCACTAATGATTTAATATGTTTATGATACGAATAATCATTATTCGACATAATGAAATCCCCGTAGGTTGAATCTCCTATTCTACAAATTCTAATTTTTAATGACAAGTAGTATAATCTAACTCCCAATACCTATATGTGTTTCCTGATCCCCGTACATACAAAAAGCCAAAACCCTATACAAACAATTCCGTCCCTTGCCAATTTATTAATAGAAACATTTCCCGACGTTTTTAAAAGATGGATGAAAGGATGTAAATATGAAAGTGCAAACCAAACAAGAAAATGAAGCAAAAATTCACAGTATACGAGTTTTTTTATTCTCGCTTCCCAAAAATCAACAACTTATTGGTTGCCAAGTCTAGAATTGAAAACTCGAATCACTAAATATTTTCATTCTCGTATCATTCACTCCTTATTTGCGGCTCTACAATAATGTCCCGACACCATAGGTTTTAATTTTAAATAGGTTAAAATCCCTAGTTAGATCAATAATTGAATATGGGACAATATGATTTACTAGGGCAAGTATAAAGCTATAAATGGTTGGAGAAACTGCTACGTGGTTTGTATTAGTGAACTACAAGAATGGTGAGATCATTACAAAGAACATTTTTTATAAAAATATTTTTAAAGTTATGCCGGGGGAAAGTATCGAATCAAAAAATTAAATAATGAGATATTTATATAGAGATAATTCTAAAAATTTGTTTTTTTTAACTTTTTATATCAGGGCGTGTGTCTGATGTGATTCCTAGTAGTGACCAACGGCGTTCGGATAAGTGAGGTGAAATCGAGAAATTATCGAAGTAATTTAAAATTAACCCATATAAATTATTTCAAGAACTAAAATTTTACTTAAACGTTGTTTTAAATACATTCCATTGAATTAAACCGAAGTTTTGTTTCATATGTTCATTATGAATTCAATGGAGCGATCGGAAAAATTATAATAACAAAGAAATTATTAGGTGATGAATAAAATCAAATAATTATGTAATAATAACGTGCAAAGGAGATTATCATTTGTGCCCTTGGCTAAAAAACCTTAAGGCTATATATCATATGTGAAAGAAAAGTGTCTAAAGCAGTGTTTTTCAACCTTTTTGCTTTGGCGACACACTTTTTAAATGATCCAGCTATCGCGACACACCATTAAATAAAAAGTCAATTTTCTTGGTCAAAACAATAAAAATACTTAAAATTCATCATTTAATAATAAAACATAATTAATACAACAAAAATATAATAAAATGTTTGTTTATTAACATCAAATTAGTATAAATATGACCGAGGTCATTTCAGAGTATGTACAACGAAATCTATGTATATTTATTTAACAAAATAAACAAAAAGAAATAAAAATCTGTCGAATAACAATTTTTTAAAAATTAATGTGAAATTTGAACCTTTTTCTAAAATTTCGCGACACACCTGGACCTCGTCCACGACACACTAGTTTGTCGTGACACACCGGTTGGGAACCACTGGTCTAAAACATAGTTAAGGATCCATTCGCAGTACTCTTAGAATCATAGGAAAATGTAAACAAAATAAAAAAATGATGGCCTGCCCTCTCTCTCTCTGCAAAAACTAAAGTTCACAGCCGCATTAACACTCCTCGCTCGAAACAGACGACAAACACGTTCCGCCTCTCGACCATTAGGAGCACTGCGAAAGGGACAACATAAAAACCCAGAGCAGAGCATCCCCCAACGTGCGTGCCATCTTGAGAACGGCTCGCCCTTCCATATCTTCTTCCTACCCTTCGCCTCTTTCTCTCTTCCTATCTTCTTCTATCCTTTACTCTCTTCTGTCTCTCTCCCTCTTTTCTCTTTCTCTCTTCTCTCCCTCTCCCTTCTCCTCTCTCCCTCTCTCTTCCCTCCCTCTTTTCTCTTCCTCTCCTCACCCTCTCCCCTCTCCCTCTCTCCTTTCCCTCTCTTCGCTCCCTCTCTCTTCTCCCTCTCTCTTCTCCCTCTCTCTTCTCCCTCTCCCTCTCTCCTTTCCCTCTCTTCTCTCCCTCTCTCTTCTCCTCTTCTCTCCCTCTCTCCTCTCCCTCTCCTTTCTCCTCTTCTCTCCCTCTCTCTTCTCCTCTCTCTCTTCTGTCCCTCTTCTCTCTCCCCACTCTCTCTCTCTGTACTCCCTCACTACCTTATATCCTCATTTATTCTCTTTTTATCGAGGATATATCCCGTTTAATTAATTTTTTTGTACTGTAATCCGAAGAAGAAACTTATGAGAAATTTAAAAGTAGAGGAAAAAATTATGAGTATGACCTGGAGTCGACACCAGATCTCTAACACTTCCGGTATCTCAGCCTTCTAATCTATTAAGTATGAATCTTCTTTTTCAAATTAGCATATTTCCTGTGAGAAAGGGTTGGCTAAGTGGTAAAGCTTGCCATAGCAAACATTTTCACTAGAGCGCGACAAAGATGTTCCATACTTAAACTGAAATCTGTGAGGTAGCTGAACTTAACGCAGCGCTTATATTTCTGTTACTGTACGGTTTACTGCTTTCCACACATAAATAAGCAGAAAGCAACTTAAAGATAAATAGATAAATCATAATGATCGTGAGAAAAATATACTTCGATATTCGCATGGACATTCCTCATTTTAGATGCCATTGTGTTCGAAAGTATTGGGTTTAGCGACTCCGTCTGTAGTCTGTCTAAGTGTGTGTGTGGAGGATAAACTATAAGACAGCGATTCCCAAACTTTTTTTGTTTTGCGGACTCCCATTCATAAAATTTTCTCGTTTGCGGACCCCTTTCTATTTTCAATATTTTCTAGGACCATTATAGCTACAATTGAATAAATTTAACAGTTTTGAAACAGGATTTTATATTTTATTAGCAGAAACTTGTTTTAAAATCTTCGCGCGGGTCCCTGAGAATTAGCTCGCGGACCCCAGTTTGGGAAACAGTGCTATAAGACATAATCAAATGAAATACAATTTTTAAATTTATTTTCAAGTTAAATATTTATTTAGAACCCTTACACAAAATTTATGTCAATCATATATGGCGAGTTTACATTTTGTGCACCGGTATAACTTGGACCGTTTTCCATATTAAATGGACTACTCCCTCATAGAGCGATTTTGTAAATACGATCTTTAGAAAGGGAGTTACTTCGTCCACTTGTTTATAATGAATGCGGGTATGATTTCCGGCTCAGGCGATTTCCTTTTCTTTAGTAGTTTAACTATACCATTTTGAAATGTTTCCAGTTCGCTCATTTTTTAATGTATACGCTTAAGGAGTTGTTATAACCGTTGTATATCGTCAAATTTGACGAATGACGTTATGTTCTCCTCTTTGAAGGCATGCAAGGAGAGGAAAGCGCATTAATGGAGGATCCAGCGGCCGCGACACTGCCTTCGCTTGTTCCAGCGGCGTCGTCGGTGTCCTCCTGGAGATCCTTTTAAGGCGTGGGGGAAGATAGCGAAAGGCGGACACTGATACAGAATCCCGCCGCAAGATGTCGCTCCTCTACAGGTTCACCAAACTACAGGACCGAGCGGACACGCACGTGTTCACGTTCGTCGTGACCCGATCCGTGACGCGTGACCTGGAACGTGATGTCACTTCCAAGGAGTTCACCGCGGGACACCACAGATGGGCCATCACCTTCTCCCGCAACGATAAGGTAAGGCGTTAACGAAGGTCACTCATAACTTGCAGATTAGGTGGCGTGTCTCCGATTTGGATCCAGATGGCTGCTAATGAAATTGCCGCTAATCATCTTGATGTACCGTGAGAGCGAAGTTGGAGTGCATCTTAGTGGTTGATATTTGTTACCTTTTTCATAATTTAGATTTCGTTGAATGAATGGCATCTACCATTAGTAGGAATGTGAAAAGGATTATTAAAGCAGCAAGAAAAACAACTGCGCGATTCACACATAAAATTCGACTTAAAATGCGGATGTTAAAGTTTATCTAAATCTGCGGTGAAGATAAAATTGAATAATACGTACACAGTTTTTTCGTGATGTCATTTACGTTAAAAATTTCGTACTTTTATTCTTCGATAAAAAGCGAAAAATTGTCTCTAAGCAATCATTTTATACTATATTTCCTTTGCAGTTTTAATGATTTTTTAATCGTGATCCTCGAATGGCTAGGTTTAGTGGAGATCGGTTGATATGCAGCACGTAATGGGAAATTCGCCTCGTCATTGTTCTATGCTGTGCTCGCGTGAGACAACACATGAGCAGCTATTAGCCAGAGTGAATCAGTCGCCCAATGGCTGGTGGGCAACCATATTACCTGAACCGATCGATTTACGCCCCGTCGTCGCCGAGATTAGAGGAGCACGCGTGACACAGGCTAACGAACAGCAACCCACGCCTCGGGAGAACGCGATGGACTTGAATAGATGAAGGGTAAATGGATTTTGGTCACGTTTTCTCCGCCCGTGGTTTAAAAAGCTTCTGAAATTCGTCCCTCGCGTCATTTTTCTATGGTGAATTGAATTTGAAGAAAACATTTATGCGTTGAATATATTATAATATCATGTGTCGGATAGTTGGGAACCTTTACCGCAAAACAGGATTCTAACTAATGTAACGCGCATGTTCTTTTAAATGATCAACGTTCTGTAAAACATTAAGTCTATTTCCATTGCATGTTCTACGTGAAGTTTGAAAAGGACATATTTTATTAAACAGAAATCCCATTCACAGACAGATGGCTAAACATTTATCCTGGACAACAACGTAAGCTATTTGACCATCTACATAGCCGTACATCTAATACGAAATCAATTTAAATCTCCTGTAATTGATCTAATTTTTGCAAAAATTCTACATGTTATGTTATGTGTAATTAGTTTGGAAATTCTGAGATATATCTGATTTTAACTATAATCTTCCTTCACATCGTTACGTACAATCGCGTGCTCCTGCCTCAACGCTGTCTTTATGGCGGTGGTTCATAAATTAAATGCTAAGTTAAAATACGTAAGTATAGCTGCATTTAACAATTTTTATCATTCAATATGTCCGTCGTCAATAGTTAATTGTCACCAATAGATTAAAACGCAATCTCTATAAAGCCAATTTCCACAAAAGGGGCGAGATTTATTATTGTCTTGAAATTTTGGATATTATTGGCATTCAGAAACCTGAAATCTTAAAACTAGAATTATTGATTAAATTATATACACTAACCTGTTTGTATTTACAGTAACTTGAAGTGTTTGTAAATCAATCGCTGTGTTTTGAAAGATGTTTTCCGTCATTTTAAGACAAAACTAGGGTCTTCAACCTTAAAATTCCATTGGGTAGATATGATTTTACGAATCGTTAATAAAATAGTTCTTAGAAGACATTAGGAGAAAGGTGGGAATAATAATGTGTACGCCACGCGAAACTTAATCTGTTCCAGGTGCTCGGCGTGTATCTGGTCTGGAGATCGGCCTCGGAGGGGATTAGAGTGTCGGCCGATTTCGCCTTCACTCTTCTCAACCGAGAACATTTCAGCGCGAACGAAGCATTCTCCGGGCGACAGGTAAGCCAATATTCGAAAATTCAAAGGAATGCACAAGGCCATATTCTAAATAAATTAACTACGTTAAAATTTTAAAGCAATTAAAACGCTGCACCTAACGACTGATTCTGATGATCGCTGGATTACAGTTTAATATTTTAGGAATTCGATAAAAATCATTAAACCTGTATTTAATGGAACTCGTAGTAGAATGTTTAACTTTACGTATACGGCGAACTTTTACAGCCGAATTAAATAAGGAATAAATCTGTTGAAAATATTGAGATTGAGCAATGAAAAGTTTGGTCAAATATTTATTTCTGTAACAGCTCAGTTAAAACGAAACGTTATATTTTCGCGTGTTTAATTATAAAAATATAAAACTTCGTTATAAGTTCAATTTTATCGCTATGGATTTGGCGAGGGTTATTGGATTAGCTTCGAGTGCATCTCCAGATGCGAACGTTCCGTGGAAGTAGAGTGAGTGTGAAAGAGACATCGGGAGAGTTATAAAGGAGGAGAGAGAGGTGAAATAGGATTGAAACGCCTTCGTCGAGAGCGGAATTAGAAAACTACTTCCAAGACAGCGGAGATGGGATATATATATTTTTTGTGAGTTTCCTAAGATATAGAAGGAGTGAGGATTAGAAGGAGGTAGTGGTGTGGGTGAGAAAGTGAAGGGTTTCGAGAAGGGGGAGGAAAGGTTTGGGTGGAGGTAGAGAGAAAAAGCAATAAGGCGACAAATTGAGGTAAGGGCAGTGCTCCAATTGGACCGAGTTCCTGACCGTAATTCGACATTTTGAATCTTACGACGAAGAGACGTTCTACTAAACACTCTTTCATTCCCTCTCTCTCTCCTCTCTTTAAAGAATTGAATTTGATGGGCCAAGGAGCCACAAAATAGCGCTTCGCGAAACGCGTATCACGCAATTTATTTCGAGAAGAAAGAGTATCATCTCCTCGACGGAATATCTCTCCCACGAAGAGAGGAATTGAAATAAAAGAAGCTTCTCCTGAATCCTTTTTCGAATAAAATGGTATAAAAATCAAGGAAAGGTCTTAATTTCGCTAACCGTCATCACGGTGGTTGAAGATTACGCGTACCCGTAGGCCTCTTCGCTGAACTGTTTTGAGAGAAAATCGTTGGCACACCGATATAACCGAAACCCTCCTCCCCCCCATTTCCCACCTCCTCCGGCACTTTCCAAGAAACCCATCAGCCTCAAACCCTTTTGGGCTCCTTACGAGGGACCGTCGCCCCAATGTTTCCTGGTCCCCCCCACAGGTGGAGCGGGATAAATGTGCCGGTGATCAATAAGTGTTGGGAGCTACTGCTGGGACCGCAATCTGGATGTGCAGTATTGGGCATGCGGCGACAATGAAAGAGGGTTGTTGGGAGAAGAGAGTCGTAAAGGAAGTTTTGGGTGAGGACAGTGTTGAGGTGGAGGGGAAAATTATGAGACAGGCAGAGAGGTCAATGACAGGAAAGGGGATTAATGCGGACGCATTGATTAATGAAATGTCGTTATATAAGTAAAACATGAGACTAATAGAATAGCATGAGTAATCAAAGGGATTAGATGATGGCAGATTCTCGAACCAAAATCGAAGCCGAAAATGAATTATTCTAATTTTGTAATAAAAAAAGCGTTTCCACGATGATTATCTCCATTAAACTTCAATCAGTTTAGCCTTGACAAATTCTGATTGAAAGCCAGCAACGGGTGGTTTTAAATTCTTAAGACACTCTACAGCCTCTCTATAAGGTAAATTTGTGGGAAAAGTTTCGTCTACTGACCATGGCAGCGCGAATGATTACGAGCCGAAAATTAACCTTGTAGAGGAAAAGTTAAATATGTCGAAGAAGGTCTTAAACACAGAAACATTATAGTGATTATGAAAATGAAGTCTTTAATCCTCTAGTTTAAGCAGGAAAGATCTTCTTAGGGGTTCATGGAGGATAATTCCCGTATTACATTTCTCGCCTGAGGGAACGCAGTCAGTCTCACTTTCGCCTCTATTAACCTATCCCATAAGTTTTATGTATTCATTCGCACGAGTTTGACGCAACCGGAGCAAATTTTTAGGTCTTGGGATTGCAATGCTTATGAGCATCGTTGTAATCGTTTTCTTGTTTAATAAAGTGTTTTCCCGTCTTGCTAGTAAGAGCTGTTATGTCACTTCCTCATATTTACTTTCTCTATGCGAAGTACAGGGAATGTATCGTTTTTCTTTTTAAAAAAATCGAATTCGTGATTTCAACGAAACTACCCTGTTTAAAGTGCGCTGAATATTTTTTCATTATTTTCTCAATGATGTCTGTGTGACTGTTTGTGATAGGAATTTTATCGGTGCTCTAGCTCAAGACCCAATGAGCAGATTAGCACAATACACCATATTTAATTTTAATCAGTAATTTTAGGTCTGATAAGGTTTTGACTGAAATTCGTCAAACGGAGGTGGAGATTTACTCTTGCCATCCTTCCGTTTTTGCTATATATCTCATTTAGGGATTCGTCAATAGAAATATTTATCATATTAAAAGTTGTAGAGAATATAATTATCTACAAGTTTTGTGTAAACATTTTTTCGGGAAATGTATTATTCCACTGATATTCCGATTAAGTGCAAACTTTCTGTTTGCTGTTAGGGATTCCAACGGTAATCAATATTGCCTACCCACAGCAATAAATGACAATTTTTTACTATAGTTTTCTCAATGTAAAATGAGATTTAAAAGTATTTTACATTGCGAAAATTTCTTGTGTTTAAATATTCGTCGCTAATTTCATTGCTGATTGATATTCTTGAGGAAGCTTTAGTCGATAGCAACTTGTGTTATTCACTATTTTGTATGGAAAAATCTCGGCTCATCAGATATATTATTGATTCCAGGTGGTCCTCGTACAAATTTAGATAATTACCGCCCAATCAGTTTAACGTGTGTAATTTGTAAGCAGATGGAGCACATAATCGCGAACCACATTAAAAAATTCTGGCAGAGACACACTTGGTTTTGGGAGAAACAAGACGGTTTTCGCAGTGGTTACTCGTGCGAAAGTCAGTTAACAGTAATGGCTCAAAATGTTGCTGAGGCACTGGATAGAGGAAAACAGATAGATGCTATGGTAGTTGATTTTTCTAAAGCCTTCGATTGGGTAAACCATAATTTGTTATTAAGAAAGTTTTCGGAAATGGGACTGGATAGAAGAGTGGTGCGGTGGATCAGGTCTTTTCTTATAGGACGCACGCAAAAAAGCGAGAATAGGAGACAAAGTATCAAAGGAATCTGTTGTTAACTCTGGCGTTTCGCAAGGAAGTGTGCTTGGGCCCCTGATTTTCCTAATCTTGATCAACGATTTCCCGAAAAACCTCAAATCTAACGTTAGATTATTCGCTGATGATTGCATAATATACAGACTTATCGTAAACGGAGACGACTGCAACACTCTGCAAGCTGATATAAACGAGCTTGCAGACTGGTCTACTAGGAATAAGATGTTAATAAACGTAGACAAAACCAAATTTCTAAACTTCAGTCGCAGTAAAAGTAGAGTGGATTACATTTATATATTAGATGGTAGGAGATTAACAGAAGATTGTTTGGTAATCTTCACGAGAGACTTGAAATGGGGAGGGCTCAGATCGACAGAGCTGTTGCGAAAGCTTATAGAGATTTACATTTCATAATGAGAGTGCTAAGAAAAAGCATACCTAGGGCGAAGGAAGTGGCATACAAACCATTAGTTAGGCCAGTACTTGAATATGGAGCCATGGTATGGGATTCTCACCATGTAGGACAAGTGAAAAAGTTAGAAATGGTACAGAGGACTGCAGCACGATTCATTCAAGGTAATTTCAAAAGAGGAGAGAGGGTTTCGAAAACGGTCAGTAATTTAGGATGGGAGTCGCTGGAGCAAAGGAGAGATTTAGCTAAACTGAGCGGAATTTATAATGCTTACGTTGGGAAACAATCGTCGATGGATATAACTGTTAGAATGGGCGAACGGAAACATTATGGACGTAGGGATCATAAATACAAAATAGAACCCTTAGGACAGAAGACAGACTTGGGAAAGTTTTAGTTCCTGAATAGGGAGATTGAGAGATGGAACAGTTTACCGGCGGATATTTTTGAGCCTTTTCCCTCAAAATTGGGTCTCTTCAAGACGAAGGTCAGAAGACATATATATTATAAATCATAATTATTGTATATAATATCCGTAGTTAACGACCAAGTGAAGAAGAAGTAGGGGAATGCTTGGCAGGGCGATGTACGGTGGGGACTTAGTGGGCCCCGTGACCACTAAGGTAGCCGTGAAGGCCTGTCACGAACCCGCGAAAATCCACCACTCGTATGTGTTTATATATGTATGTATGTAGGTATTTGTTTGTATATATGCTTTTCTTTTAACCCCTAAAAATTCAGTGTATTATTCAATTATGTGTGGGGAATATTTGTTACTTTTTATTGAATTATACTATTGCCACCTGGCCCTATGGCCAACTTGTAACAATTTGCTTAATAATATAATTATAGCATGGAATTTTTTAATGCAAACCTTTGAACTTTTTTGCTATTCATTAGGAATTTATTCCAGAAACTTGATTATTATTATCTTTTATATGTAATATTTTTGAATTTTCGTAACCAGTGTACAAGTATAACGTAACTTTCAAAAGGAAACATATCTACATCTACATGATACCCTGCAAATCACCAGACTGGTGGGTGGCAGGGGGTGCAGCACACCAAAACATACCTAATAACGTCCCTCTTGGGAATCACTCTCCTGTTATGATCCCGTATGGTCCTTGGGAAAAACGAGCTCTGATATCACTCGGTCCTACAGTCGATCTCTCGTATTTTATTCTCGTGATATAGAGCTCCTGTTCCAGCAAAATTCTTTGAAGAAGCAAATGAAATGTAAATAAAATGGAATAGGAAATAAATATAAGTTATTTATCATGGTATTATCAGATCGAGCCCGATATTTTTTTAAAAATAGGTTTACCGATCGATCCAGAATCTACCACACCATATATCGGGTGTCTCTGCCCAACTCTCCGCTCCACAATCCGCCCCGCACTCCGCCCCCGCTCTACATTCTCGCCCCTCCGCCTCCTTCTACCTTAACGTCCTCTGTCTCACGATCACCTTCTTTCTGTTCTGCAATATTGCTCTCTCCACATATGCTACAATGATTCTCATCATGTGCCGTAATATCCTTCTCCATTTATCTCCACCTCTACATTTCTTCAGCCTAATTTCTAAATATTCTTATCACAAAATACACGTCGAAGTAAATTATCGGTTTAGTAAAAATAGCTAAATCACAACTTCCTGGATATCTCCAACACATAAATTGACTATTTGTTCAATGTTAGAGATTTGTTTTCGATAAAATACGATTTCTCATTGGTGCTGTGTTAATTTCGATAGTTACAAGTAATGGATATAAAAGTAAATTTTTATAAATATCTTTTATATTTTAACATTTATTATACTCGTTACTTCAAATTAGGTTAAATTACCTGCATAAATTGCCTTTTACTGGTGGAGGCGGTGTTATATTCAATTAATCTGGATATCAAGGCTGAAAACATTTCTTGTATACAAATCAACGAAGCGCAACACGAGTAATATCAAAGGTAAGTAATCGGTACTATTACAAAATCATTATGGGTGTAAACGTTCTTTGATTTCTTTTAATACGAGAGAGGGAGGGAGGGGACAAAGGGAGGGAGGGTGAGAGAGGGAAATGACTTTCAATACAATTAATGTTTCTAATGCCAATTTGATCTCCATAAATAGCTTGAACGATCGAATCTTTACTCCCATTGATATTTCAATGGGCATTATACTAGTAAGGTTTTAAAGGAGAGATATAAGACTCTAATTCCCATTAAAAGCTTACCCATATGAAAGCATTAAACCTGTTGCCTAGGTAGTTGATTGTTGGACCCAGAAAAATTACCACTTTTTTCCGATAAAAACTATAAATTTACGCTAATTCTACTCGGATTGAAATTCTGTCTTCAAAAATAAGAATCTACAATTTATATCCTATCCGACAGTTTAAATCTCGAATTCATATCTTGACGAGAAATAATTTTGCAAATATAGAAACCTCTACACCAATTTACATGTTCTTATGGGCCAAAAATGGGGCAAAAAGGGGCCAAAATAGCTCCTCATATTTGGAATTTCGAAAGTTTCGGATTTTTACCTTTGGCTGTGACCATAAACCTATAATCCTACCAAATTTCAAGTTTCTAGCACATCTGAAAGTGCCTCAAGTTTGTATCTTGCCAAAGTGGTTACAAACCGCTATATATACCTATATATACAGGGTGTCCAAAAAGTCACCAGACTCTACGTTTGAAAATTTTTTATTGAAAATTTAATCACACGAAATACATTTTAGTTGTGTTTTACATAGTTGCTGGTATATTGGGCGCTGTTTAGAGTAAGTGTTGGAAATGTCCACCTTTTTCCTGCAAGCACAATTACACATATTCCGTGACACGCGTGTCAGCATTGTGGGAGTCATTGCGTGTATTGCCTGCGCGATGTTCTGCTTCAGATCGGATCTCCGTGAAGCTCCAGCTTGTTGAGACAAATGCCGAACAGATTTCTAGGGCGACTGCAATAATCACCTCTGGATATCACCGATGAATTCCAGAGTGATTACTGATGGTCTGCCACTTCGCGGCCTATCCTCCACAGAACCAGTGTCACGAAACTGACCTACCAGTTCGTAGAGTGCAGCCTTGCCTGGCGTCGGAGTTCGGGATATTTGCACTACCATACCTCTACACACCTCTGATAGGATTTGCATTGAAAGTACGTCTCCAGTATAGCAATCCTCTGTTCCCGCGGAAACCTAATTTCTGACTGATGCACAATCCTCTCCTTTCCTAGATGTTACTGATTGTTCGCGCGCCCTATACATGGTTCCAAAGTGTAATACAAAGTTGTACAATGTCTCAACATAAAACATGATTTCATGCTGTTTCTCCAACAGATACAATACATTGCCAAACTTTGAGTCTGGCGACTTTATGGACACCCTGTATATATATATATATATATATATATATATAAATACTTAAGGAAAAGGAAAGGTAATAATAAGGGTAGCAACAAGGTGTTGGAGGAAGCCCAGTGGACACTTACCTAGAATGAAGAGCCGCTGGGGGTGCTGAGGACACACGAAAAACACAAAAGAACAAAAACTACACAAAAATGGAGCTTTCGGGCTGATGCCCTTCTTCAGCGACGGAGAAACATATACTGTTTGAAGTGACACACTGGGGGGATATGGGGAGGGGGGGAGGGGTAATGAGAGAAGTTCGGGGATAGGAGGAGACGGGTAGGAGGGACGGCCAATAGGGTTATCGGAGGTTAAGACCAGGTGGGGAGAAAGAGTTAAGGAGAAAGATGTAGGCCAACTCCCACTGTCGAAGTAGGGGAGCGGAGGTATCATCCGGTAAGGCACGGATAATCCTTACAGTGAAGCAATTATTGAAGGTGGCCTGGTGTGAATTGGCGTGAGAAGCCACCGGAAGGGGACGGTTAGTGTTTACGCTGTTCCGGTGGCCATTGATTCTAATGTTGAGGGGGTTGCTGGTGAGGCCAACATAAAAAGCAGGACACAGTGTGCAGGTGAGGAGGTAAATGACGTTCCTCGTCGTGCAATTACTTCTGGAGGGGATGGGGTAGGTGATGTTGGAGGAGGGGCTGGTAAATGAAAATGAGGGTGGGTGGATGGGGCATGTGAGACAACGGGGTTTGCCGCAGGGTTGAGATCCTGCAGCGGATGGAGGGTTGGGAGTGGGGGGTTCTTTCTTCCACAGGATGTTTCCCAAATTAGGAGGCCGGCGGAAGGAGAGAATGGGGGAATTAGTAAAGGGGGGTTGGTGGGAGGTGGAAGTAAGAATTGGGTGGGCAGCGTGAAGGATTTCCTTGAGGACCTCGTGAATCCCGGGGTGGAAGAGGGTGGTAAGGGTAAGAGAAGGGGTAAGATCGGGAATAGGAGGAGTGTGAGGGTGGTGTTTGGTGGTTACCGGTGTGATTACCCTCCGGATCTGGTCACGGATCAGGCCCGGTGGGTAACCGCGTTTGAGGAGGGCATCTTCGAGGATGGAGTAATATATTGAGAGAGACCTCCTGTCTGAGCAAATCCTCCATCCTCGGCGGGCTAGGGCATATGGGATCGAGGTTTTGGTGTGTAGGGGATGGCAGCTTTCGAAGTGGAGGTATTGAAGGCTATTGGTGGGTTTGATGTGGACGCCGGTGCGGATTTTTCCGTCTTGGATGGAAAGGTCGACGTCCAGAAAGGTGATGTTAGTGGTGGAGGTATGGTAGGTGAAGGAAAGCGTGGGGTGAGAAGAGAGGCGTAACAAGAAGGATTGGAGGGAGTCAGGTCCATTGGTCCAGATGAAAAAGATGTCGTCAATGAATCTCAGCCACAATAGTGGTTTGAGAGGTGTGTTGAGGAAATGAGTCTCCCATTCCCCTAGGTAGCAATTGGCATAAGAGGGCGCCATTCGAGTGCCCATTGCTGTACCCTTAATTTGGAGATAATGGTGCCCTCCGAAAGAGAAGTTGTTCTTTTTCAGCACCATTTCTGCCAAGTGCAATAGGAAATGGGAGGAGGGTCTTTTGTCAGGTCTTGTGTCAAGTAATTTTCTGAGGGCAGAAAGTCCGTCATCATGGGGAATATTGGTGTAGAGGGAGCAAACGTCAATGGTAGCCAAAATGGTGTTGGGTGGGAGGGGAGAAGGGAGGTGCTTAAGGCGTTGGAGGAAGTGGTTGGTGTCTTGGATAAAGGATGGCAGTAGTCGGACGAGAGGCTGTAGGTGAAAGTCCACGAATGCGGATATGCGCTCCGTGGGGGAGTTGAAACTGGCAACAATGGGACGGCCAGGGGTGTTAGGTTTATGAATTTTAGGAAGAAGGTAGAAGGTGGGGGTACGGGGATTCTTGGGGATCATCAGGGCGATGGCAGAGTCGGTGAGGCCTTCCTGTTTTCCTGCGGAATGAAGATGGGAGGAAATTTGGGAGGAGTGGAGGCTTGTGGGGTTGGAGGTGAGGGGGAGATAGAAGGTTTCGTCGGAGAGCTGGCGCTTGGCTTCTTCATTGTATTGGGCGCGATCCAACACAACCGTGGTGGTGCCCTTGTCCGCGGGGAGGATAATAATATTTCTGTTGTGTTTAAGTGTAGAGATGGCATGTCTTTCACGTCTGGTAAGATTGTCTTTGTGGTCAAGAAGGTCGGGAAAGTTGGGCTGGGAGATTCTGCGAAGAATATAATTAAGATAGTGTTCTACCGGGTGTTGGGAGGGAAGGGCGGGTGGGATATATTGGGAAGGGGGTTTGAAAATGGAAAAGGTCTGTGGGAGGCCGGCGGGGAGGTTTGGGTGAGCAGAAGGAGAAGGGTCCCCTTTGGGAGGGTTGGTTTTTAGGCGGAGCGTGCGAGCAAAGGCCTGGACGTCGGCGAGGAGACGGAAATGATCGAATTTGGTGGTGGGACAGAACGAGAGGCCGCGGGAAAGGAGTGCTGTCTCAGCAGGAGTGAGTTCGTGGGAGGAAAGGTTTACAATGTCGTCTGGTTTGGAAGAGGTGGGGGTGGTGGGGGGAACAGAAAGGGAATCGGAGCGCTTCATATGTTTAAAATTTGAGACAGAGGGGACCCTTTGTGGAGTACGGAGTGGAGGTGGGGTGGGAAAACCCAAGAGGTCCGCAAGGCAGGGCTTTTGGCCTATAAGTGGAGGGGGAGGGTTGATGACCTCACCAGATGGTAAAAATGGTAGGGGTAAACCAAGTTGGAGGTGCCGAACGCACATAAGGGAAAGCTTGCGGAGTAGTCTGCTTTGGTTCGATGTGAGATCTTTCGTCGCTTGAAGGAGAGCGGCGTTGAGGTCGGATACGGAGTTTGGGGATTTGCAAAGATGGAGGACAAGAGTTTTGCATTTTGCAAAATGGACATTGGAGAGTGTGATGTATTGAAGTAAGGTGGATCGAATAATGTTGAGCGAAGTGAGGTGATAGGTGAGGGCAAGGGGTGCACGGATTGGGGGAGGGAGGCCTGAGAGGGGAATTCTGATAGTGAGAGATTTGGGAGAGAGGCCTAGCTGAAGACAGGAATTAAGGAATTCGATCTGACAATTGAGGGAAATGTGCCTACGGAGGTGATAACGGAGATGGGTTATATCCATGGTGGAAGGGAAGAATGAAAGAAAAAGGCGACAGGAGAGAATTCTTGAGTGAAGGTGAGACAACAATTAGAAAAAACAACTGTGAAGAACAATTGAGAAGAAGATACGATCTATAAATACTTAAGGAAAAGGAAAGGTAATAATAAGGGTAGCAACAAGGTGTTGGAGGAAGCCCAGTGGACACTTACCTAGAATGAAGAGCCGCTGGGGGTGCTGAGGACACACGAAAAACTCTTTCTCCCCACCTGGTCTTAACCTCCGATAACCCTATTGGCCGTCCCTCCTACCCGTCTCCTCCTAACCCCGAACTTCTCTCATTACCCCTCCCCCCCTCCCCATATCCCCCCAGTGTGTCACTTCAAACAGTATATGTTTCTCCGTCGCTGAAGAAGGGCATCAGCCCGAAAGCTCCATTTTTGTGTAGTTTTTGTTCTTTTGTGTTTTTCGTGTGTCCTCAGCACCCCCAGCGGCTCTTCATTCTAGGTAAGTGTCCACTGGGCTTCCTCCAACACCTTGTTGCTACCCTTATTATTACCTTTCCTTTTCCTTAAGTATTTATAGATCGTATCTTCTTCTCAATTGTTCTTCACAGTTGTTTTTTCTAATTGTTGTCTCACCTTCACTCAAGAATTCTCTCCTGTCGCCTTTTTCTTTCATTCTTCCCTTCCACCATGGATATAACCCATCTCCGTTATCACCTCCGTAGGCACATTTCCCTCAATTGTCAGATCGAATTCCTTAATTCCTGTCTTCAGCTAGGCCTCTCTCCCAAATCTCTCACTATCAGAATTCCCCTCTCAGGCCTCCCTCCCCCAATCCGTGCACCCCTTGCCCTCACCTATCACCTCACTTCGCTCAACATTATTCGATCCACCTTACTTCAATACATCACACTCTCCAATGTCCATTTTGCAAAATGCAAAACTCTTGTCCTCCATCTTTGCAAATCCCCAAACTCCGTATCCGACCTCAACGCCGCTCTCCTTCAAGCGACGAAAGATCTCACATCGAACCAAAGCAGACTACTCCGCAAGCTTTCCCTTATGTGCGTTCGGCACCTCCAACTTGGTTTACCCCTACCATTTTTACCATCTGGTGAGGTCATCAACCCTCCCCCTCCACTTATAGGCCAAAAGCCCTGCCTTGCGGACCTCTTGGGTTTTCCCACCCCACCTCCACTCCGTACTCCACAAAGGGTCCCCTCTGTCTCAAATTTTAAACATATGAAGCGCTCCGATTCCCTTTCTGTTCCCCCCACCACCCCCACCTCTTCCAAACCAGACGACATTGTAAACCTTTCCTCCCACGAACTCACTCCTGCTGAGACAGCACTCCTTTCCCGCGGCCTCTCGTTCTGTCCCACCACCAAATTCGATCATTTCCGTCTCCTCGCCGACGTCCAGGCCTTTGCTCGCACGCTCCGCCTAAAAACCAACCCTCCCAAAGGGGACCCTTCTCCTTCTGCTCACCCAAACCTCCCCGCCGGCCTCCCACAGACCTTTTCCATTTTCAAACCCCCTTCCCAATATATCCCACCCGCCCTTCCCTCCCAACACCCGGTAGAACACTATCTTAATTATATTCTTCGCAGAATCTCCCAGCCCAACTTTCCCGACCTTCTTGACCACAAAGACAATCTTACCAGACGTGAAAGACATGCCATCTCTACACTTAAACACAACAGAAATATTATTATCCTCCCCGCGGACAAGGGCACCACCACGGTTGTGTTGGATCGCGCCCAATACAATGAAGAAGCCAAGCGCCAGCTCTCCGACGAAACCTTCTATCTCCCCCTCACCTCCAACCCCACAAGCCTCCACTCCTCCCAAATTTCCTCCCATCTTCATTCCGCAGGAAAACAGGAAGGCCTCACCGACTCTGCCATCGCCCTGATGATCCCCAAGAATCCCCGTACCCCCACCTTCTACCTTCTTCCTAAAATTCATAAACCTAACACCCCTGGCCGTCCCATTGTTGCCAGTTTCAACTCCCCCACGGAGCGCATATCCGCATTCGTGGACTTTCACCTACAGCCTCTCGTCCGACTACTGCCATCCTTTATCCAAGACACCAACCACTTCCTCCAACGCCTTAAGCACCTCCCTTCTCCCCTCCCACCCAACACCATTTTGGCTACCATTGACGTTTGCTCCCTCTACACCAATATTCCCCATGATGACGGACTTTCTGCCCTCAGAAAATTACTTGACACAAGACCTGACAAAAGACCCTCCTCCCATTTCCTATTGCACTTGGCAGAAATGGTGCTGAAAAAGAACAACTTCTCTTTCGGAGGGCACCATTATCTCCAAATTAAGGGTACAGCAATGGGCACTCGAATGGCGCCCTCTTATGCCAATTGCTACCTAGGGGAATGGGAGACTCATTTCCTCAACACACCTCTCAAACCACTATTGTGGCTGAGATTCATTGACGACATCTTTTTCATCTGGACCAATGGACCTGACTCCCTCCAATCCTTCTTGTTACGCCTCTCTTCTCACCCCACGCTTTCCTTCACCTACCATACCTCCACCACTAACATCACCTTTCTGGACGTCGACCTTTCCATCCAAGACGGAAAAATCCGCACCGGCGTCCACATCAAACCCACCAATAGCCTTCAATACCTCCACTTCGAAAGCTGCCATCCCCTACACACCAAAACCTCGATCCCATATGCCCTAGCCCGCCGAGGATGGAGGATTTGCTCAGACAGGAGGTCTCTCTCAATATATTACTCCATCCTCGAAGATGCCCTCCTCAAACGCGGTTACCCACCGGGCCTGATCCGTGACCAGATCCGGAGGGTAATCACACCGGTAACCACCAAACACCACCCTCACACTCCTCCTATTCCCGATCTTACCCCTTCTCTTACCCTTACCACCCTCTTCCACCCCGGGATTCACGAGGTCCTCAAGGAAATCCTTCACGCTGCCCACCCAATTCTTACTTCCACCTCCCACCAACCCCCCTTTACTAATTCCCCCATTCTCTCCTTCCGCCGGCCTCCTAATTTGGGAAACATCCTGTGGAAGAAAGAACCCCCCACTCCCAACCCTCCATCCGCTGCAGGATCTCAACCCTGCGGCAAACCCCGTTGTCTCACATGCCCCATCCACCCACCCTCATTTTCATTTACCAGCCCCTCCTCCAACATCACCTACCCCATCCCCTCCAGAAGTAATTGCACGACGAGGAACGTCATTTACCTCCTCACCTGCACACTGTGTCCTGCTTTTTATGTTGGCCTCACCAGCAACCCCCTCAACATTAGAATCAATGGCCACCGGAACAGCGTAAACACTAACCGTCCCCTTCCGGTGGCTTCTCACGCCAATTCACACCAGGCCACCTTCAATAATTGCTTCACTGTAAGGATTATCCGTGCCTTACCGGATGATACCTCCGCTCCCCTACTTCGACAGTGGGAGTTGGCCTACATCTTTCTCCTTAACTCTTTCTCCCCACCTGGTCTTAACCTCCGATAACCCTATTGGCCGTCCCTCCTACCCGTCTCCTCCTATCCCCGAACTTCTCTCATTACCCCTCCCCCCCTCCCCATATCCCCCCAGTGTGTCACTTCAAACAGTATATGTTTCTCCGTCGCTGAAGAAGGGCATCAGCCCGAAAGCTCCATTTTTGTGTAGTTTTTGTTCTTTTGTGTTTTTCGTGTGTCCTCAGCACCCCCAGCGGCTCTTCATTCTAGGTAAGTGTCCACTGGGCTTCCTCCAACACCTTGTTGCTACCCTTATATATATATATATATATATATATATATATATATATATATATATATATATATATATATATATATATATATACAGTAAAACTCGTTTAATACTTACGTATTTAAGGGGACCGACTCATTGCGTCGTTATAAGCGTGACTACGTTATATACGAGAAACGTGGTTTATGGCCTATACATCCCATATAACACGTATACACATACAGTAAAAGCTGTGCTATCCGGCTATTTAGAACCGGCCAGCCTTAGATACCGGCATTACACAAACACAATTCATTTTGTATTTCTTTTTCTTTTTTATGAATTTTTGTGTGAATAGTATATGTGTAATACTACAACTTCCACTTTAACATTTCTTAAAATATAAGATGTATATATTACGTATTTACTCCGTATACTTCTGTGGCTGCAAAGTAAGCATGGCGTTTTTGGTTACGTAAGCCATTTGCATTGTCTAGATGTTTTGGTGTACTTCTACAATTTCCAGTTTTATCGCTTTTTATTATTTAAAAAATTATCCATCCATTGAATATGGCATCAAAATAAATACCTAAAAGCAAGGAACAGGAGAGAATAGGTTGTTTTAACGCTAACACAAAAGCTGGAGCTGATCAAACGAATTGAAAAAGGAAAAAATAGAGCAGCCATAACAATAGAATTCAACATCGGATCTTCCACGCTCTACGATATCAAGGCTCATAAGGCTAAATTAATGAAATTTTTGTCATCTTCTGAGACGAGTAAATCAATTAATGAACATCATACGCTTCATAAGCCAAAAATGGAGGAACTGGATAAAATATTATATGACTGGTTTTCACAGAAATGTTCAGAAGAATTAAATAATTTCGTCATTTTATAATACAGTAAATAAAGATAAATAATAAAGATAAATAAGAAAGATATAATCCAATAAATTCAATTTTGGGAACAGGTTCACTGCAGTAATCCCCAAGCTTCCCGGACGCCCTAAACTTCTCAACAGTCTTTTTGTTTTGCATGTAAGCGTAGCAACGTATTAAATAAGAACGGGTAAATAATGTCTATATCTAACTACGTGTGGAAGAATTAAAATGGAAAATGCAAATGTTTGGGGAGTACGATGGTGAACCTAAACCCAATTTTATTTGGTTATTGCTAAATTTGCGATGTCAAAATGGAAAAACGCTCCCCTAACCGGATATTTCTCCTAATCGGCTTTCCACAATCCCCAAGATAGCCGGATAACACAGCTTTTACTGTATTTGCAGTGAGTCGACTTCAATGCCGTAATTGCAAATGCAAAGAGATGCTTATCAACTTCGCGGCATGTAAAATGTTCGACTTCTATTACATACGATTTTTTAAATGATCAATTAATATTATTATTATGGTCATAAATTTACATACACATTTCACATTTTAATATCAATTTCAAAACAAAAGGGAGCGTGAAAATTCGTATGGAAGGGGTAGATGGAGGAAGGGGACCTCTACGAACAAGTGCGCCGTAAACGGGCGGAAACTATCTTATCGCTCTGCTCGCTAAAATTCGTTATATACGGGGCATTTTTTGCCACGGGACCAAACATTTGTTCGTTAAAGCCGAGAATTCGTAAAATGCGTGTTCGTTACATCCGAGAAATTTAACCAATGCCCTTATGGAGAAGTTCAAGGGACCGAGAGATTTCTTCGTTATAGCCGAGATTTCGTTTTAGGCGTGATCGTTATAAACGAGTTTTACTGTATATATATATATATATCGAGTGATGTTAATATAAAAGTTATTAAGAAAACAGGACAAAGCTTGTGTTAGTTTCAAGTTTTAAACAAGTAAAATACTTTTAATTAAAAAGCGTAAAAATTTTGTCACCAATTGTTAAAATAACCTAACAATAAGTACATCAACATTACCAATCTGTCCGTAGATAAGGGTGTTTTGAAATACAACCAGGTTCTTCACATCCTCCGAAATCTTTTCCATTTCCTGGTAACTCTATTTCCTTTTTATATATTCTATCAACCGAGACTTTTTCCTTACTCTTCCGCTTCTAGATTCAAATTTTTTTCAGATGCATTTTAATCGTGGAACCGCTTCTTAGGAAATTCTTCATATATTACTCCGTCAGTACATTTCATTTTAAGAAAACTAAAGAACACTCGTTGTTTCATGGACAAAACCTTTCGCAAATCGGTTCAAATAAGAACCCATTCGTAGGTTTTTGTCTTAGATTGAGATATACAGTATAGGAAGAGAACGAAAGGAAAGAGGAAGCAGGAGGGAAATGGATATATAGGATGGAGGTGGAAAGCGATAGTTTTGTATTGGTAGATAAGAGCTATGCAGGGGATTCGCCCTCGCTGTATTCGCCCACGCAGAGAGAGAGAGAGCGCGCTGTAATCCGCATTCGATCAGCAATCGATATGAGAATGCCGCTCGGGCCCAAAATAAACTCTTCCGTGAGAAAAATAGACGAAGGGCTGTACTCACCGGACGCCGAACTTGTTGCTGGAGAGGTTGCAGAGATGACATCCGAAACGCGCTTCTGAAGATGCTCGCCATTGAACTTAAAATAATACCTATGAACAGGCCATAAAAAAACTAGCAGTGAATATTAAATAGACTCGGTTGGTGTTTTCAAAAGAGATGAATTAAATGCTTTTATCCGTATCTGGTATATTAATAAAAAATGGTCCAATTGCCTCCGGCGAATGTGGAATATTCGTTTTCGTAGAAAATGAACTATTTTGTACAAATATTCATTTAATAACAGCATACGTTTATGCTAGTTTTCCCAAGAAATATTTACGTCTAAAATAATTACAAAATTCCACGCGCTATGTTATATTAAATTATGCCCTACGTATATTTGTTGTTATATAATTTGAATAATATTTAAATTCGTCTAAAAGATAACTTAATAGCAATCGGTTTATGATAGCTCTCGTAATTGAATATCGATGTAAAATTCATCATCGATGTAGAGGCAAAAAATCTGATACCGGTTCGTAGTCGGATTCCTGACCAATATAAGATGAACTACATATCGATTTTTAAGATTTCTTCTAGAGAAATATGTTCTTGTTTTAGTTTCACATTTGAGTCGCCGCATTATATATAAACATTGCTTTAAAATAAGATTTTAAGTATTCATTACGCCAATTCGGATCGGATTCCAGTTTAGTCTTTAAAAATAACTCAACCTCATGCTTTAAGCTATATTTTCTGCGCTGATTTCCGTTCTTTTCTAATGGGGGATAGAAATGACATAATTGGATTGGAAAAATAACTCACAAAAAGGAAAATTATTGGGATATTGGATTTTTTATGTCAGTTGTATCCAATAAACTAAGATCGTACCAAATTCAAGATCTGTCTCAAAAATAGACCGTTTACAATATTAAAGTTTACGCAGTTTCCAACATTAGCGGCCTCTATTAGTTGAAATTAAAAGTAAACGAGGATTCATAAAATACGAATGTTAATATTTTATAAATACATACCAAAATGAAAATGAATTTTTCGTCGACCTCTTAAAACCAAAAGTTGAATTTCTACGGACGGAAGAACGACAAAGTGATAACAATAGCTCGTCTTTTACATTTTTGAAACCGAGCTAAAAATAAAATACAGTCACGGATATAAATATGCATTTACAAAATTTCGACAGTAGAGTTATGATATTACTTTATCTTATTACCACTTACTTAAATTTTCTGTTCATACTCAAAATAAAGAAACAATTTTGCAGATGCATAAAACGTATCATTGGTAATATCTTAGCTATCAATGCGCAAGTTATATTTTCTTCCTTAAGTAAATGTCTTATAAATTGGTTACACTTTTGCATTTCGAAGCAAAATAAATAGTAATAATATACTATCATAATAAAATACAATTTTATCGTTTTGATTATCATCAAACAAATTATAATGGCATATAACCAGGGATAACGCTAAGCACGCGCGTAACATTTGAGAAAAATCTTGAATATTCATGGGAAAGTGATCTAAGCAAATAATTTGCTTTCATTTATTCATTGCATTTTCATTTTTCCATGCGACATTCAATGTATTTTGACTTCTAGGGACTGAATTATTTAAAACATATACAGTGCTATTATAAAATGATTCGATCATAAATATAATTTCGCTATCAAATTCTGAACGAAAAGGCAGTATTTCCTATAGCGCATGTCTCCCAAGGGCGCGCAAAAATCGAAATACATTTCCACTAACATAAACGTAAAAGAACAAACATCAACTAGATGGAATTTTTCAAGAATACGTGTGTGTGTGTGTGTGCGTGCGCGCGTGTGTGCGTGTGCGCCTGTGTGCGTGTGCGCCTGTGTGCGTGTGTGCGCGCGCGCGTATCGAGGAAGAGGAAAGGGTAAGCCAGTGGAAATGTTCGAGGCGCGTCAAAAAAAATCTACCAGTCTCTCACAGGAATATATATATATAACTGTTGTGTGTGCGTGCGCTTTCCGCGTGCCGACCCCTTTTTCATTGGCGGGCCGTCGTCGTTGTTTCTGCTTGACAAAGCGAGCTCTCGTCGGATCAAACGGACGTTATTCCCTTTAACTAGACCGAAAGCGTCACTCAAAAATCCTCCCCTCCTTCTTTTTCCCCCTCCCTCTCACTTCTCTCGGAGAAATACCGGAAGAAACATTTATCAAACCATGTCATGGAAACGACACCTCTATCGCGACCACACCTTCGCTGACACGGAGCTTAAAGCGTTATTCCAAAATGATCCTGCTGAAAAAAGTGCGACGACAATTAATTTTCGAAATCGAAATATTTTTGTACCTTCGAAGGTATTTTAGTTCAGTTCACTCATATCTCCCTGCCATATTCATTAGCAGTGAACAAAACTTGTAACGAGTGAATACATTTTGTTAGACTAGCCTCATGAAGTTGATATGTATTTGAGACCTCACTGATATAAGATATATGCTATTGTTCGACTATAAGATATATTGAGTCAGAATCAGGTTATTAAACTTGATCACATCCAAACTAGGATTCAACGATGTTAATTAAAACAATTCACGAGTATCCAAAAGTTGGCTTTGCAAACATACCTGTCGCGATCACTCTAATCAACGTTTCTAACGTTAATTACCTCTCTGACGGGGAAGTTTCGTGTCTATACGTCATAACGACGCATGTTTGCGTAAGCAACACCAATTAATTATCCTTGATGACTCTGGGGTAGCATTTATTACATAGGCGAAGCAAACTAGCAGCAGACGAATATGCGAGAGGAAACTCAGGATAAATTCTGATTAAAAAATCTTTTATGTATATTAGTTATTTACTTAAATATAAATTTCCTTTCCTTTTTGCCCTTAATGATACTTTGTGCAGATACGTATCTAATGTGCTCTCATTTATCTCAAAACTGTTCCATTGGGCATAGATTTTTAATAGTCTCATCCGTTTCAGGGACATTATTACTTACTAGCATAAGTGCCCGTTGACTTTCAATGAATCTAAATTTTCGTCAATGCATAATGTGAAAATCGCAAGAATAAAACTGTGCACTGTTTTAACCATCAAATATTTCTATATTATAAGTCTGTTTTAATTAATTAACTAAAATCTCACAGAAATTCCTTGTGACTAAAATAGTACCTTTCTTTCTATTAAAATAGCCATTGTTATTAGTTTTAAATTGATTATAGCATTAGGATTTCAATTTCATTAAATAAGCAGAATTCCGGTTACAAAAATTGGTTCCATCTTCAATTGCCTCTGATAATACTTTGAATAGATTTTGGAATATATTGTACTTCAATATCGTTTATCGTCTGCTCAGCACCCTTGCCTTCTCATTTTCAGAAACAACCACTTTCACCAGTTTTAAATGGATTTCAAACTTACAATTAGAAGAGAACTTGATTCAATTCAGTTAAAATAACCACAAACTCCAAAGAAAATCCTTTTATAATATGCAATGTTAACCTAGAATTCATTCATTCTGAAAAGTGAATAAAAGTACCATGTACATATAAGTATTTCTTTCAACTAAAATAGCCACTCTTAACAGATTTTAATGGATTAATGGATTAGCATTTCAATTTCATGAAATAAGCAGAATTCCGGTAATAAAAAAATTTGTTCAATCTTCAATTGCCTCTGAAAATACTTTAAATAAATTTTAGAATAAAATGTACCTTAATATCGTTTAGCGTCCGCTCACCACTCTGGACTTCTCAGTTTCCGAAACAACAAATTTCAATAGTTTTAAATTGATTTTTGCTTTGAAATATATGTACTTGGGTCAATTCAGTACAACTTCCACTTTACATACTGTAAATTCCAAAGTAACTCCTTTTATAATAAGCAATGCTAGCCTAAAATTAATTCATTCTGTAAAGTGAATCAATAAAGTTCTTTCTTTAAACTATAATAGCCACTGTTATTAGATTTAAATGGATTATAAGCCTTAGAACTTACTCTGTATTAAATAAGCACCAAAATTCCTTTTATAAAAACAAATCAATTCATTAAAAGATCCACTGTTGTTTCTTCGAAAATTGTCTGTTAACAGTTTTAAATGTCCTTTTAATTTCACTTGAATTTTAATTTATATTCGTTTCCAAACTTCGGCCATTTTTACGAAATTAATTCGAGGAATAACAATATAAATTCGTAAGTACGTATGGTATAAAAAGAATTTAATTTAAGAATGCTTTTTATTTCCAATTTTTCTAAAATGACACTGTTGATACTTAAAATTTTTTATATTTACGTCAATATAATTATTTTCCACAAAACACGTCAATCTCTCCACTTCCTTTCTCTCTCTCATATTGAAGCACTCAAGGCACGCTTATTCCCAGAAGGATGTATACAATGATAGTAATTTGAGGTGTAACAATGATAATGGTCGACATAGCAACATCACGTTAAAATGGCGAGATTTCCACAAAATATGCAAATTGGACGTTTAACATGGAATATTTCGAACTGTGGGCGAAAAAAGACGAACGGAATAAGTAACTTCATAAATTTTACTTCAAAATGGTTCAAATCCGAAGGTGATCTGTTATTTTCTTCTAATTTTAATTTCCAAATGAATAAAAGCCTGCACATCGAAAAATCGCGTTTTACATGTTAAGTAATGAGAAATGGAAATGCCTCTCTTGGAGACGAACCAAGAAATTTTTTCGCGATTTAAATTTGTCATTCTCTGAATAAATGTTAATCAAGCATCCCTACCAAATTTCGAGTTTCTATCATTATTATTTCTCGAGTTATTAGCGTTTGCATAGCGTGACCAACCAACGGACGACTGCTATTATTATATAAAATTATAGCGCCAATAAAAAAATTTGGTAACCTTTGTCGAAAAGTTTTGTTTTAGTCGCATTTTAATATCTTTGCTATGAAAATTCCGTTCAAATGTACAACTAAATCCTGGAATTTATATGTTTCCAAAACTTTCTATAATTACAATATAAAGGGAAATAGACTCGACTGCAAATATTTTGGTGGGATAAATAATGGGCTTTGACAAGACATTTGCCCACCTGAGGCGAGATATAATACGAGACTCTTTATTTTTTTAAACATACACCCCAGTCGTCCATGATAAATTTCGAATTTTTAATATGAACAAACGCAGAAGACAGGTATCGAATTATCCGTCGTGTCGTTGTTGTCACACTTTATAAAGAATCGTTAACAGAAGTGAACTGGTTCCCCTTTTCTGTTTAAGCACGCCAAGGATTTCCTTTACAATATTTCTACTACGCAGCCAAATATATATTTGTTATTTATAATATTTATTTACGTATAAAATGTTAAGAAAGATGTCTTAGGAATAATCAGTGTGGAGATTTATAATATGGAAAGATTTTCATTGCAATATGTTGTCACCCCTTTATAGAGGCGCCTGAGGTGAACGCTTCGGCGCCTCGACAGCTAACACGGCCCTGAATAAATGATTATTTACCTCTTTTTATACCACGTTCAAAGTATTAAACTTGAAAATCTCATTTTTATTTCATAGCTTAACATTTCTAAATAAAAAACCTAATAATTTTGTTAATGGTATAATTTTCGTTTTAGCCTCAACTACCTAAAACACATCAAATAAACACCATTAAACAAAATTAATTACTTATCATTATTTCTACCTGCGACTTTAGTGTATATCTTTTGAATATTTTTGCATTTATGAATCAATTTTGCTTGGGACAATTTTAAAGCAATAGGCTCGGACCGTTCGAATATAGAATCAATTTCAAGAGGGATACGAATGACTAGATGGTATCATTCAAATCAGTAATTTGTTATGTATCGGAAAATCATATGCGACACAATTTGTTTATAGCAGCATACGGATTAAAAATCAAAAGGCAGGTTTCTCACCCTCAAAGGCACGGATAATTCTGGTAATAAGAAGGTCATTCCATTGATTTCTTATTTTGTGTTGCTTTGATGTTTTGATTGTGTAATTCTACCTCTGTGATACGTTTTATATGCAACGGCTCTTAGGCAGTTATAAGCCAAACGTTAATTCGTTATGAAATTAAGCTGTGCCTATTCATGTGTAAGTATCACAATAAGTGGTATGTATATGGAGTATGTAATTTTTAACTTATTTGATAAATGTTTTGTCAGTTTGATAAACCCATTCGTAATTATCAAGCGTATTTTTGATTAACATATTAGAATTAGTTAGAATCATAATGTAATTTGGGGACTTACGTCGAATAACGC
Source organism: Uropetala carovei (assembly GCA_036926305.1). Taxonomy (NCBI): domain Eukaryota; kingdom Metazoa; phylum Arthropoda; class Insecta; order Odonata; family Petaluridae; genus Uropetala; species Uropetala carovei. The sequence goes on along the minus strand of JAXCHB010000051.1, from coordinate 2,884,725 downwards.
CTAAAGAAGTTACAATTTTCCAACCGTCAATTTTTAAATATGCACAAAATTGTTACGCAAACTCTATCGTTATAAAATTTTTACGTTCACTGAGACTAAAATATTTTGTCTTCAAGGATAACCACGTTGCTATTAATTTCGCGAAATTGTGCCGACTGCTTTAGAAATAGGAAAAAGCTGTGACTTTTCTGTCAGAAGAAGTTTCTCTGAAGAATGTTCAGCTTCAAAATTTACTTGAACAGCCGTGGAAGTTGAATAAATGGACATACAGAGAGAATGAGAAAGAGAGAGAGAGAGTGAATGAGAACGAGGGAGACTGAGAGAGAGAGAGAGAAATTTAGCATTCATAGAATTGTAAAATGTTTTTTATTTTTCATTTTAGTAAAATTTATATTTTTGCAGGATTTTTATGTATGAACTATGAGAAAAAATATAGAAGTAAATTTAATTTTGTCTTGACGTATATTATGGGCATTTTTGGTATTATATTTTTGTGTTCACGAGGGTTGATCGGAAATTTACAGAATTGAATAAGTAGTTACCTAAAATCCTGACCGATGAGCGAAAAGCCCACCAAGTGGCATTTTATAATGACTATAAGCTATGTGCTACAATAAGCTAATTTTATTTTGACCATTTTACTGGCAGTTTCTCGTATGAGGGCGTAAAGGAGTTCCTTCAACCAGTACATATAAATCTACTGTAGGTTTCCAGATAAATATATACCACAAAACGAGCATGAAATATTCCTTAAAGCCGACAGCCTATATGTGTAAACATATTGCACTAATTTTCCCTAAAATATATACCTACATAGTAATGGAAATTTTCCATAAGAATACACTAATATTACACTAATTTTCTCCTAAACATATATGTAAAACAAAACATACCCGAAATACCCCCTGAATTTATGCCCCACAACCTACACTCGGTTAACCCTAAAACGTATACCACCATACATTCTGCAGGTGCCCTCTGAATGTATGCAACCCAGCTCGCACTCTGGTACCCCCTGCTACAAGGATGGCAAATAATTGTAGAGTCGCGTGCCAAGAAAGTAGTCTGAACCATCAAGAATTTTTTGTCGCGTGCCACTCGTTTACTCCTCTACGAAACTTCATATTTTATATAGAAAATAAAAGCTTTCGCGTGCCCGGTAAAATCGCACGCGTTCCATTTCTGGCACGCGTGCCACGTATTTGCCATCCTTGCCTACTACGGTTTTGCCCCTGGTTCTATGCCACCCAACTTACAATCGGTTACCATAAAACGTATACTACCAAAACTACTGCATTGTCCCCGATTTTATGCAATTCAGCATACACTCGGTTATCCCTAAAACTTCTACCACCAAACCTTTACCAGATACCCCTGATTTTATGCCATCCAACTTACACTCACCTATCTCTAAAACTTATATCACCAAACTCATTCGATGCAACCGAAATTATACTACTTTCCTCTGAATCATATCATCACACTTAATCCGCCGGCTCCTAGAACTTATGTTACTCAATCTACTTGTATACATCTGCAACATATTCCAAGTAAAATTATTAAGTCAGGCTTCTTCGAAATCCAATGTTTTTCGACGTGTGTTTTACCTTTACAATCCTGGACTGAATTCCCAAAGTAGCCATTTTAAATACCCAAATAGCCTCTTTATCGCAGTAGGTTAAGGTATGTAAGTGTACCGGAAACTGCAGTCATCTTGTTTTCTTAGAAATATCGGGGCAATTTACGATCACTGTGTAGCAATTGGTCGCCGTTTAAACTGTGACTATAATTTGCCTAGAGTATCTCTATTGGTTGAACTTGAGAAAAAAACGTCCATATATTTTTGAAAACATTTAGACACCTGCGCTTCGTTATCAGGTTTTCCAACAAACCAAGGAGATAATCGCTCATCTGCCATATTTACCAAATACAGTATACTGCGATATTTTTCTCTTACCGAAATTTCATAAACATTTGACATTTTAACAATTTTAGTACAGTAATGGGCTTAAAAATGTTGTTACATGTATACTCAGTAAAGTAACACAATGTTTTTTCACGTGTTTTAAATAAGTCTTCCCCTCATTCCTGTCACTTTCCTATAACCCCTTCGTGTATGTTATAAATGTTTGACAGAGCATGTATTACATTGCATTTTGTAGAGACGAACTCGAGCAAATAACTTATTCTGGAAAATTCTATCGGAATCTCACTATAGTTAATTGAGAAAATTTACCAAATTATAACTACGGGAGAGTGACATACAACAAATTTGAGTACAAAAATCCAAAAGAAATTGTTTGTTATTGAGAGAAAAATGTGCTGAGCGAATCTATCACTGTGTTTGAGGTAGGAGAAAAGAGGGGGCCAATATACTTCCACATAGTTCCCCTTCAGCGAATAATTCATCCTTCTCTAGCTTCATGTGAATGCTGACGTACATGTATTGGATTTTTACGCGATATTTTCGTTTTAGTTCTTAAAGAAAAATATATGATATTTTTATTTAGATTTCAGGAAATCTCTACATCTACATCTACATGATACCCTGCAAATCACCAGACTGGTGGGTGGCAGGGGGTGCAGCACACCAAGCCCTACCTAATAACGTCCCTCGTGGGAATCACTCTCCTGTTATGATCCCGTATGGTCCTTGGAAAAAACGAGCTCTGGTATCGCTCGGTCCTACAGTCGATCTCTCGTATTTTATTCTCGTGATCGTGCCTGCCCATGTACGTAGGTGCCTCTAATATTCCTGAGACCTCCTCTAAGAGAACTTCCGACCTAAATTTCTCCAGAAGCCTTAACCTAGCGCTAATTCTGCGATCCTCTAGCGATATCCAATTCAACTCCTTCAAGAGTGATGTGACGCTTAATTTTTGCTCATATTTTTGCTTTACGAATCTGGCTGCTCTGCGTTGGATTCTTTCTAACTCAAGTATCTGTCCCTTTTCGTACGGATCCCATATGCTGGAAGCGTATTCGACCTGAGATCTGACCAATGATAAATAACACGTTTCTCGTACCTGTTCTGTGCTACTTCTTACTATTCTGCCTACGAAGCCCAATTTCTTATTAGCTGCGCCTACGATCCTTCGAATATACATATTCCACGATAGATCAGGACAAATGGTGACTCCTAAATATTTAACGTACTCTGCAGATTGGATATTCAATCTATCAATTCTGTACTCCGAGTTTAAGTCATTGTTCTTACTCTTCCAGAAACTCAATAGGGAACATTTGCTCTGATTAACTTCGATTTTCCAATGTTGACACCATGCTGAAAGGGCGTTTAAATCTTCCTGAAGCGATTTTTGGTCATCCTGACTCGTTATCTCCTTATATAAAACGGTATCATCTGCGAAAAGTCTTATTTTGCAGCGAACTACCGAGCAGATATCGTTTATATATATCAGGAATAGTAGTGGGCCTATGACACTTCCCTGTGGAACACCTGATGCGACTTTTACCGGGTATGAAGATTTCCCATCAATAACTACTATCTGTTTTCTGTCTGAGAGGAAGTCTTTTACCCAACTCACGATATTAGGGTTTATGCCGTACTTTCCTAGTTTCCTATTAATTTATTATGGGGTACTTTGTCAAACGCTTTTTTAAATTCAATGAAAATGGCATCAACCTGAGTGTTTTTCTCTCCGCATTGTAACAATTCGTTTACGAACAGGGCGAGCTGCGTTTCGCATGACCTACCTTTCCGAAACCCGTGTTGGTTTTTGCTTAGTGAAGAACGACCGTCTAAATAACGCAGAACAGAGCTAACAATTATATGTTCTAGAATCTTACACGATAATGACGTCAAGGAAATCGGTCTATAATTTTCGGGGTTCTCTTTATCACCGCCTTTGTGGATGGGCGTTACGTATGCTAGCTTCCAGTCTTTTCGAACGGTACCATGTGCAACGGATTTTTCGAATATTATTTTCAAGTAAGGTGCGATTACCGAGGCTAGCTCTTTCAACACACGCGCGGGTATGCCCTCCGGCCCGGGAGACTTATTTAGCTTAATCGACTCTAGCTGGTGCGCGATACCTGTTTCCGAGAATATCATATCTTCCATCGAATTTCCCTCATCATTCAAAGCTGGTTCCTCAAATTCGTTGCTCACTGAAGTAAACGCTTTCTGAAAGTGTTCATTTAACAAGTTCGCTTTTTCCGCGCTGTCATGTACTACATCACCTGCCTCCGTTCTCAAAGACGCTATGGTGGGGCCTCTACCATGAACCTCTCTAACGTACGACCAAAATGCTTTCGGATTTTCTTTCAAATTACTATGCAGAACTTTCTTTTTGTAATCATTAAATGCTTCTCGCATTGTTACTCTAGCTCTTGACCGCGCCTCTCTGTATTGTTGCGTATCATTGACCTCTGTTCCTCTGTGACTTTTGAAGAATTACTATTTAAGCGAGCGTGAAGTTTTCTTTGCCGTCTAAGAGCGCATCTAACTTTCTGGTTGTACCATCTTGGTTCCGCACCATCACGTTTAAGTTTATGTGGAATAAATTTATCCGTACCCTCTCGCATCATATCCCTGAACACGCACCATAATTCCTCTGTACTAGCGTCGATAGATGCCCCGCAGAAATAAGGGAATTGTGTCTGTAAAAAAGACCTAAATTTCGAGAAATCGCCTTTGGCGTACATATATACGCGTCTTCTAGCCTTAACCTGTTTCTCCACTTTTAGCTTAAATTCTACGTACACAGCATTATGATCGCTTATTCCTTCCTCTATGGAAAGCTTGTTCATACGCTCGGGGTAATTCGTTACGAGTAAATCTAATATATTGTTCGATCTCGTGGGACATCTTACTAGCTGACACAACGAGTGTTTAACGAAGGTTTCTATAAGTGCTTCGCATGATTCACGCTCTCTACCACCGGGATCAAAGCAATTATGATTCCAGTCTACTGAAGGTAAGTTGAAATCTCCTCCTATTATAATAGCCCTCTCTTTATTTTTCGATATTAGCGTTGCTACTTGTTTCTCGAGATTATGAATAATTTCTAAACTTGCATTGGGAGGCCTATAAAATGCGCATATATTTGCTATAGTGTAATCGCTTCCTCTAACTCCACACCAAACACTTTCTATTTCGGTGTCATTAATCGGTAGTGGAAAACTTTCGTATGCCTTGCTGACTGCTATAAATACTCCACCTCCCGTCCGGATACTACGATCCTTTCTAAAAATTCTATAGTCTTGAGGGAATACCTCCTGACTTGCAATCTCGTCAGTGAGCCAACTCTCTGTACCGATCACGACATCGGCTTCTAGACTACGAATAATATGCTCAAAATCGGCAATTTTCTTACGGATGCTGCGGCAGTTCAATACGACGACATTTAATTTCTCACTATCGCTTCTCAGATAAACCTCAGCCTTACCATTCGTAATCGTTCTAGGAATACATCTACATGCGTTCTTCATACTATTATTCCGCCAATTGGCTGATATAGCATTTTCTTTCTGATCGCGTTTTATTTCACCATTTTTATCGAAATCCCAAACGTTAACACTGTTGACATCACGGATGTCAGCGCCTTCATCGCTCGGTAACTCTAATTTATTTGCGGTATCGGCCGGATTTCTCGTAATATTGTTTTCTATTACCCTCTTAATTACACCTATTCCCCTAAGACGCCTACACTGTACCCTGCTCTCTAGCACACCGCTCTGGATTTGCGTTTATTTGGTTCACCGTAACTTAAATTTTTAGTGTGGCCACAGAATGTGATTCAATAGTATATATGCTCGTATTCTCAGGTGAAGTTCACTGCTGGATGCCCCGCTCAAGGAAACCGCAATTACATCCCAGTGAACGATCTCTACGGAAGAAATTTCACTGACTCTCACGGAGAATTCCAGCTGGAGCTGAGCATCGGGAACGTCAGAACTCTCTTTGACACGCACGTTAGAACTCACCAGGTACGGATAACCCACGTTTATGACCAAAATTTGTGATTTTTCAAAGTTGTTCCTTATGAGGAAAATATGAATTGTAACACATTTATGAATTGTTTTATTTATGAATTTATTTTCCGCTGTCATTTGAAGCAAAAACTGTAGTTAGCACGTAAAAATTACTATTTTCTAAGTGGACACTTTGGTATTTTAAGTTGTTAAAGGTTTCTGGAAACTAAGTTTTCCATATTAACTATCGGCGGTGAATATTTAATAGAAAAATTTATTTTTAAGGTATAAACGGTGTAGGAAAAAATAAGTAGTTATTATCCAGATTAGGTTCTTATGAAGTTTACACAATGCGTAAGTTGCCATTATTTACTCGCATATTGTTCCTTCCTGCAGTTGTTAGAAGAAAATATACGAAAATATGTCTTTAAAATTGTCTGCTTCAATATTGAAATTAATCTTTTCCTCTTGCTTGATATCATAATACAGCATACATGTACTTTCTCACTATTTGTTTACGACTTAAAATAAAGGCTAAATATGCAAGTAAATATGGTATACATCTTAGATAGACAATACGGTTAGTTTTAGCTTTGGATTTTGATCCTTCAGCCACTAACACATGTACCTTCTTTCCTGCAGACTCTCTTCTTCGGACTGGGCGTCGGGGGAAGCGGTAGCAAAAGTGATAGCGGCAGCGACGGCCATCAACACTCCAACCACCACCACCACCCTCACAAACACCAGAAACACCACAAGCACCAGCAGCAAGACAAGCAAGCGTCAGGGAGCAGCTCGAGGCACAGTTCCCCTCGACGCACGGCGCACAACGCCCTCACTGGAGCGGACGGCCTCGTGAGCGACGGTGGAGGCGGAAAGAGGCAGGGAACCAAATACGAGACGACTCACTTCACGTTCGGTGGATTCGATTGGAACATCTGTTTGTTTCCTAACGGCGACGGATCAGCGGCCGCGGAAGAGGGCAGGGGCAGCCGAAGGAGGGGTGGATCGTCGTCCGGCCGAATGTCCGTTTACCTCAACAGACTGACGGGTGAGTGATTCGCCGAAAATATAAAGGTCACTGAAGGAAGGGATCACGTAGAGCAGATATGTCTCCGTAAGCCACGTGGGAAATGCCACCTTAATGTTACATCTATATGAAACGCTATAGTGAGATAGCTATCGATCATTAGTAGAGAGAATTCCGTAGTTAATCTGGGGAAAACAAATATCCGGCCTTATTACAGGGGTTGATAACGTATTCAGCTTGTGAGTTTGAATATTTCCAAATGCGTGGTTTTATGTAATCGGGTTTGCTGTCATCATTTCGCTCCTTTGTTTCCGGAAATAAGAGTCGCTGACTGAAAATATTAGTTGAGTTGCATTAACATTTCACATTAATCGTAATAAATATCATCTAGGATATTGTAAAAACGTAAGCGCAAAAGAGCTTCAAGTCATTACAATTTATTTAAATTTTGTAGAATTTGGATACAAATTTGCTTTCTAAAGCTGGGTAATACATATCATATTTACCCGTCTATAAGACCACGTTGAATATAAGACGACTTCCCGTAAATGAAGCTATTTTGAACAAAAATGTTTTTATAAGGCATTTTAAAGCGAATAAATAACACAAACATCTTAAAGTTCTTTTTTATTAGGCGCGTTTCGCTTCCAGCGTGAGCGCCTATTATCGTCGGCCTGTCCGTCCGTCCGTCCGTCCGTCCGCATGTTCGTTCTCGGCTTCTACAGAACGGATTTTTATTAAATTTGATATTAAGGACTTACAATCAAATATAATAATAAAATCCTAAAAATGAATCACGTACGCCAATCAGGGGTACCACTTGACGTGACAAAAAATTAAATTTTCGTCATATCTTGTAAAGTATTGCTCATATCAAAATATTTTTCAAATAAAAGTTGTAGAACTAGTAAGGTTGACAGTGAGTATTTACTTTCCTATATATTTTTATCGTAGAAGTAGCCGTTATCGATAAAATCAAACAAGTATCTTAATTCGAATTGAAATTTTCTTAGATGGTTACTTTTTTATTGTTGCTAACATAAACAATCTCACAAACAAACGTTTAATTTCCTTAGGTGTGCATGTAATATTATCAAACAGGAAGAAAATGCATTATTTGTTATGAAGAAAAGAATTTTAAAACGCTTTTTCCCTTACATACAGGTATATAATTTCTTTCTAATATGTACTCCATTACACGAAACGCGCCCATTTGTGATAAGTTGTACACTTTCCTAACTTGTTTATTATTAACTCTAATCATTGTCTTAACATTGTGCGGTGCAAAGATAAATGTGATTTAAATCATGTTATATTTCTCATAATCACTTAACTATATTTTATCTAATTCTTTGTTCGCGAATATAGGACGATCCCTGAACTTTTAATTAAAAGCAGGAAAAAACCTCGTCCTATAGTCGAATAAATACGGCGTATACATTCAAGTGACAAATAAAATAATTATTTCAAATGCTAGATTGACAAATTTTCAGTATTTTATTAGTTACTAGATTCAGTAATGGATTTCACGAAGTTCTAATCAGTAAAGTTAACTCAAAATCCTATATACAAAAGTGGTGAACTTGTTTATAACAATGGAAACTCTTCGCATTCCACTTGGTCTGAAAAGTAGCTTTGAACAAAAGCGCAGAGAATATCTTTTTCGTTTTTTTTTTACTCTCAGCGTGGATCGATGCAATCTATGAATGACACGCCCAACGTAATTCCAGGCATTTAATTAAAGATTAAATTCGGAAAGCTCCTCGAGTTCGAGTGCGCTGTAAGAATACTCATTTGGAAACCCAATTTCATTATGAAACTCAAAAGAACGCCTCTCTCTTTCTCTCGCGACTCCAATTCTCCTTCCAAATAAGAAACGCTATCTTCCTCTGCAGATGCGGCGGCGTTCTCCTAACGAGCTTTGCTCTTCCCGAAAATAAATTTTTTTAAATATCTCTCGAGAATTAGTTTTCATTCAGTCTTATGACATTAGTTTTATACGTTGATCCGACGAGCTTAAGGAATTTGACACATGGACGCATTTTCCCATTTACCCATTTTCTCCACGAAATATTCTCTGACGCAAAATATATAAACAGAATCGCGTAACTACCGTCATTCCCCCAATTTCGTCGCTTCTCCCTTTTCTATACTCCTATCTTTCTCCCCTTTCTCTACTCCTCCCCCTACTCCCCTCCTCATTATCCTCTCCCTTTTTTTCCCTAACTCCCTGTTCAACCTTCTCGGATATCGATCCCTAGACCCCTATAATACACAACCTGTGGAGCCTCACAAAATACCGCGAGTTCCGCCTTCCCTACTCTCCCCACTCCCTTCTCGCCTCTGCCATCTTCTTCCCATTCACCCCCTTCCCTTCCTTCTCTATTCCTCCATAAGACTGTGACTTCAGTCTTCCTCTCTCCTAAAGTGAACCCATCGTCACGTGAAACCCATTTCTTCTCTACTCTCTCAAACTTGCCTACTCTTTCACATCTGTCCTCCAAAATGCCGCTCAAGCATCTGTTACATGGTTTCGGACAGAATTGCTTCGCGGAGGAATATTAAATGTGACATCACTTTCAATTGACGAAAAATGACCCCGTTTTCTGCTAACTTAAACATTTAATCAAGTTCGAGATTTTCCACGCAGTAGCTATAAATATTTTACGATTCTCAAGGACATACAGGGTGTCCCAGGTCAACGTTGCCAATATGATACAGGTGGCAGAGGACCCTAAGGTGAGTATATTGAGATAAGGCACCCATGGTCGGCGATGCGATCTTTCGACTCCACGAGATATTGAAACTCATCGAGGTTAAGCGTTACGTAATAAGTTGAGGAGCGTTTATTTACGATGTTTTATTATTAAAAATAATCAGACTAGCCACATGCCTTTTGCTTTCCTTACATAAATGTTTTAATAAATTAAAACAATGACGCAAAGTGACGACCACCGATCTCGACGCAAGCAATACAGCGGCGCAAAAAATTCTGCCGCGCCCTCTCAAAGATTCCTGGCGTCTGTTGAATTACCTTACATGCTACTAGAGTCCTAGCAACCAGTTCCTCCTCCGTGTCCACTAGCCAAGGTGGTTGCCTACTCTACGGGTGCTACCTCGAAATTTTGGGGTTTGATAATGCCTTAAGATGGCATCGCCGACCATGGGTGCCCTATCTCAAAATACTCACCTTAGGGTCCTCTACCACCTGTATCATTTTGGCAACGTTGACCTGGGACACCCTATATATTTCTGATGTATCATACATCATCAAATGAAATTTTAATTATATGTGTTCACACACACACATTGTTTATTAAAGGTAATTTTTTAGATTAATGTGTTTATGTTATTCATTGAAAGGAAGACGATATTTACAATTACAATTCTGCACCGGATCTGTTATAAAAAATTAAACGACAGCACTTTTACGTGTTGGTATAACATAAATTAATAAATATTATATTCGATAAAATTAAATATAGCAATGAAGAAGTAATGAATATTTAATTTATATGTACATTCTCATTTTAGACATATTATTTATTAATGTTGGTTTTAGGTGAATTCGTCGTAAGATCAATTCATCGAAAGGCAAATTTCTCGAAAATTACGAGTTCGTCGAAAATCATTTGTAATTATTTCAAATAAGAAATTATTATGAAAATTATTTGCATTCAGACTGATTAATACAATCGAGTTTTAATGGAGGGAAATAGTTTTGAGATTTATGCTAACGCTTCGGCATACTTCGTTTTGAACGTCAGTTGGAGACATTACGTGATAAGGTTTGTAAAATTTGTGAAAATGAATTTATCAAATGGCGAATTGTAATTTTCATATTTATATTATTCATTCATAGGAGTTTCAATGGAAACAAAATCCTTACCACACTTTCGGTACATTTATATAAAATTAAAATATACAACTAATAAGTAATTATTCGCTTTTAATAAATTGATATTGTTTTTTATACTCTCGCAAAATGGTTTTAAGAAAATAAGTTGCTTCAAAGAAACTAATAATACTGATATATGTCTATTTTAACCGATTAGGGACTGAATTAAATGGCGGAAAATGGCCAATCTTTTTGAGAAAAGTACGATTGGAAAAAGACTTTCTCTGATTTGCTCAAAATTTTGCCTTGATTACGATGAGGGAAGACAGTAAGATCAAAACCTTGCCTAGGCTTCCGGTTTGTTTGTTATCAGAGATTTATGTGATATTCTCTGAAGCAAGGGTCAATGCACAGCTCATTAATCTGCAAATGGAACACACTCAACTTGCCCCCTTCCCTATTCCTTTTCCCCTACATACTACACAATCCATTTTCAGTACTATATTGTTCTTATTTCTTTCCACTTGATGGGGATAATGGCACACTAAAATTATGCACAGTAGAAATATTTGTCCTGCGTTCTCGCGCTTTTCTGCTACTGTAGACACCAATGAGTTACTTATCTGATTACATTCGAATAAATAATTTTTAGGTAAAAACTGGCTTATTAGTGGCTTGTTTGTAGTATATATAAGAATTTACAGTACTTTCCAGTTTTGGCCCAGCAAATATTTTTCATGGTTAAATTTTATTTTAGTACCGTTCACAATTCTGTTATTCTTATTTTTCTTGGCAAGTCTTCGGCTCGCTTTCTCTTTAATCTAGTGTATAATTGGAATTTTTAATTAAAAGTAGCCGAGAATATTAGCGAGCCTTCGACTAGTTTTCTTTTTATAAAATCTTATATATGCGTTCGTCCGATATTTATTTATATATATTGGGGTAGGCCATTTTTTGTTCCCTCATATCTCTTGAACGAATGATTGGATCGTAAAGACTGTTACATTGTTTGAAAGCTTATGGCTTGCAGATGGTTTTTAGCCCATAAATAATTTAGTTTCTCATATTGATGTTCAACTGTGATTTTTCAAACTTTCCAAAATCTATCTCGTTACTGTGGCTCTGCACGCATGATTGGGGGCGTTTTAGTAACAAGAAATTGAACTACTACATAGGTACAGAATTCTTTGCCCCAAAGTTAAAAATGATAGAGGGAAATACGGATTTCAACGTGAGTTGTCATTTTGACCAATAAATGGAGGGAGAAGTTATAACGCTTAAATTGTACAAAAATTTTAGCTTATTTCTATTATGTCATTTTATACCTCAATAATGTTCAGTATGGGTTTAAAAACTCTGAACTTTTCATAAAACAACTCTTAATCAATAGATGTTTCATTTGGGAACGTATTTTTGTTCTTCACACTGCGGTAGATGGCTTCTGCGTAGAAAAGTATCTTCGAATTTTCAAAACTTCCGTATTGTGGTACCGTGGCGTAGTGGCTACGCTGAGCTATTGAAAACCGGCAAAAGTTGCATTTTTTCAATAGATTTGCGTGTAATGGGAGAGCACGCGAATTAACGCTTCATCCTTCGGAAGGGACAAAACCCGTTGGGCCTTCTTGGTGATTTTCGAAAAGAGTAGGCTAATGCCGGTACCGGGTTTCTCATCTTATTTGCTTAGTGATTTAAACTGACGAGCCTACAAGCGCTACAGTCGTTTGATGAAGTCACAAAATTCCACAAATCATCAACTTTGACATCAATCGTTGTAAGAAAGCGGTTGAGGTAATTTATTTATGTTCGTTATTTTTCATTGAATGTTATTCGTTTTTGCACTTAAAAGATGAAAACAAGTAAGAATTTAAAGAAATTCAAAAAAAAATCTTTTTGCTTTATAAAATAGGCGGCCTTAAAAGAATAAAACAAGAAAAATTTCAGCTTATTTGTTCGTTATAAAAGATTTTGCTGTCATGTACTTCTCATTACTATAATTTTACATGTCATTTACGTAATAATCTCAATCCATAATCTGGAGTGAATGGATTCTGAATATAAAGGTAATAGCAAAACATTTTTTTAATGAAGCTCAACCTTGAAAACCTTCTATCAAAGCGAAATTATTACTTAATAGATATGTAAAGCAACAGTAATGAAAAGAACATAACACCTATATATATATGTATAGCAAAAAGATTTTATTTTTGAAATTTTTTAAATTCTTACTTGTTAGATTATGCCTTTTATATAGGGTGTAGCCGTCTTCGGGCGCTATTGCACCCTTCGCCGCTCTAGAACGAAACTATCCTTCCCCATTGTCCGGCGATCGTGTGGGTAATGTCGCCACAGGCAGTTCAGTCATGGGTTTGCAAGCTTTCGTTTTGCGTGAAAGGGTTATCTCAAAAAATTATCTGATCTGTTTGTGGCGACATTTACTCACAAGATCACCGGCCAATGGGGGGGAGGGAGGATGGTTTCTTTCCAGAGTGGCTAAGGGCGCGATAGCTATCTAAAAGGCATGATAATCTACAAAGAAAGCGAGCCAAAGGCTCACCAATATCTTCGGTCGCAATATGAAATAAAATTTAACAATAAAAAATTTTGCTGGGCCAAAAAGGGAAAGTACCGAATTTACTGTCGTCCTAGTGAGTAAGTCAAAGATCAGTCTATGCCACTTCATTTTACTTTCTCCATATAGGAAGTATACAGAAAGTATTGTTTTCATGAAAACATTTGGAGATTTCAGCGGAAATGCACGTTTTGAGATCCCTAGAACACGTTTTGACTTTTTTCTCGATGATCTCTGTGTGTATGTGTATCGTATGTCATCATCATCATCATAGGCAGTCTGTCCGTGGACAGGTCCGTGATTATTCATGGTTAAATTTGGTTCTCCATATACTCCTATTTATCGCAGTCTTCTTCGTGTCTTGATAGCTCTCTTTCCCTTTCAAGTCGTTTATCAACCTTTTCCTACCTCTTTCTCTTTTTTCATCCGGTTTTCCTTCTAGCACTTCTTTAATAATGCACTTTCTCCTCAGGTAATGTCCAATCCAATTCGCCTTCCTCTTTCTGATAGTCTGTACAATCGTTCGCTTCTCTACTATTCTTCGTAGTACTTCCTCATTTTTCACCCTATCTGTCCATTTTATCTTCAGCATTCTTCTGCATGTCCACATTTCGAAGCTTTCCAAGTATTTTATATCATTTTTCCTTAGCGTCCATGTTTCTGCCCAATACAAAGCTATACTCCATACATAGCATTTTATCAACTTCTTTCGGATATCCTGCTTTATATATCCCGTTAGTAGGAGTTTCTTTCTTCTGAAAGCGGTTTTTCCTTTCGTTATACTAGTCCTGATTTCATCGGCACATTTTGCTTCTCTCCTTATGATGCTTTCAAGGCATTTATAATCTGAAACTTGTCCAATACTTACGTTCGAATTTTATTCTTCTGTACTTGATATTGGCATGACCTTGAATTTTTCTGTATTTATTTCAATACGTATTTTCCACCTGTTATCACTAGTCTATTTATCATTTTCTGAAGTTCCTTTTCCTTTCTTGCTAGAAGTACTTGATCATCCGTGTATTTCACTGTTTTTATAATCCTTCCTCCAATTTTGAAATCTCCCGTGCCTTCTAACGCTTCTTGCATTAGCCTCTCTACATATATATTGAATAGGATCAGTGATAGACAACAGCCCTGTCTTACTTCTCTACCGATATTTACTCCGATGGTGTCCGCATTCTCCGACCTGACCTTTACAACTTGATTCACTTATAGATTCTTGATAAGTCTACTGTCTTTCCAGTATACACCCATATCTTTTAATATCCTTATCAGCAGAACGCAGTTTACTCTATCAAGGACCTTTCAGTCGACGAAACATATGTAGCAATCTTGGCTGTATTCTATTGCCCTTTCTGATATGATTCTCACAACACCGATAGCATCTCTGGTTGATCGTCCTTTTCCGAAGCCGAATTGATCTTCCCCTAGCATTTCTTCGGCCTTTTTCACCAGCCTTTTATTAAGGAACTAGCATAAATGCCCGTTGAATTTCAACGGGTTTAATGAATCTAAATTTTCGTCAATGCAACGTAAATATCGCAAGAATAAAATTGTGCACTGTTTTAACCATCGAATATTTCTATATAATGTCTGTTTCAATTAATTAACTAAAATCTCACAGAAATTCCTTGTGAATAAAATAGTACCTTTCTTTCTACTTAAATAACCATTGTTATTAGTTTTAAATTGATTATAGCATTAGGATTTCAATTTCATTAAATAAGCAGAATTCCGGTTCGAAAAAATTGGTTAAATCTTCAATTGCCTCTGATAATACATTAAATAGATTTTGGAATATATTGTACTTCAATATCGTTTATCGTCTGCTCAGCACTCTTGCCTTCTATTTTCCGAAACAACCACTTTCACCAGATTTAAATGGATTTCAAACTTACAATTAGAAGAGAACTTGATTCAATTCAGTTAAAATAACCACAAACTCCAAAGAAAATCCTTTTATAATATGCAATGTTAACCTAGAATTCATTCATTCTGAAAAGTGAATAGAAGTGCCATGTAGGTACATATATTTCTTTCAACTGAAATAGCCACTCTTAACAGATTTTAATGGATTAATGCATTAGCATTTCAATTTCATGAAATAAGCAGAATTCTGGCAACAAAAAAATTTGTTCAATCTTCAATTGCCTCTGAAAATACTTTAAATAGATTTTAGAATAAAATGTACCTTAATATCGTTTAGCGTCCACCCACCACTCTGGACTTCTCAGTTTCCGAAACAACAACTTTCAATAGTTTTAAATTGAATTTTGATTTGAAATATATGTACTTGAGTCAATTCAGTACAACTTCCACTTTACATACTGTAAATTCCAAAGTAACTCCTTTTATAATAAGCAATGCTAGCCTAAAATTAATTCATTCTGTAAAGTGAATAAATAAAGTTCTTTCTTTAAACTATAATAGCCACTGTTATTAGATTGAAATGGATTATAAGCCTTAGAACTTATTCTGTATTAAATAAGCACCAAAATACCTTTTATAAAGACAAATCAATTCATTAAAAGATCCACTGTTGTTTCTTCGAAAATTGCCTGTTAACTGTTTTAAATGTCCTTTTAATTTTAATTGAATTTTAATTTATATTCCTTTCCAAACTTCTGCCATTGTTACGAAATTAATTCGAGGAATAACAATAAAAATTCGTAAGCACGTATGGTTTACAAAGAATTTAATTTAAGAATGCTTTTTATTTCCAATTTTTCTAAAATGACACTGTTGATACTTAAAATTTTTTATATTTACGTTAATATACTTATTTTCCACTAAACACGCCAATCTCTCCCCTTCCTTCCTCTCTCCGTCTCTCGTATTGAAGCACTCAAGGCATGCTTATTCCCAGAAGAATGTAAACAATAATAGTAATTTGAGGTGTAACAATGATAATGGTCGACATAGCAACATCACGTTAAAATGACGATATTTCCACAAAATATGCAAATTAAACGTTTAACATGGAACATTTCGAACTGTGGGCGAAGGAAGACGAACGGAATAAGTAACTTCATAAATTTTAACTTCAAAATGGTTCAAATCCGAAGGTCGTCTGTTAATTTCTTCTAATTTTAATTTCCAAACGAATAAAAGCCTGCACGTCGAAAAATCGCGTTTTACTTGTTATGTAATGGGAAACAGAAGTGCCTCTCTTGGAAACGAACCAAGGAATGTTTTCGCGATTTAAATTCGTCATCACCCAAAAAAGTGTTAATCAAGCATCTCTACCAAATTTCGAGTTTCTATCATTATTATTTCTCGATTTATTAGCGTTTGCATAGCATGACCAAACAACCAACCAACGGACGACGGCTATTACTATATAAAATATTGTGGGCACTCTAACTCAATAAGTATTTGTCATTTCAGTGCCAAATTTCAAATATAATATTTCCATAATAGTGGCAAGAGTTGTTTAGTTTTTGGACAATGTACGTTAACCGGAAGTGGAGGTTTATTATTGCCGTTTTTCCGTTTTTACTTTCTCTATACTTAGTATAGGGAAAGTATTGTGATCACGAAATAAATCGACTTCGAGATTACACTGGAAATACACGGTTTGAGGTCCCTAGAACACGTTTAATCACTTTTCGGAATGATATCTTTGTGTGTGTGTGGATGTATGAGATTGTGGGCACTCCAACTCAAAAAGTACTTGTCATATTAATACCAAATTTCATATATAACACTTTAACATGAGCATAAAGAACTGATAAGTTTTGGACAATACATGTTAACCGGAAGTCGAGGTTTATTCGAAACCCGATTCGGTTTTTGCGATATTTCTCCGTTAACACATCATTATTATATATACAGTTCTATACAAATGTTATAGAGAATGAAATTTCCTACAACTTTCATTTGAAACAATTTTCCATAGCAGTTATTGTTTAGGAATTATTTATAAATAATCGGTTTTTTTCGGTTTCCTTCAAATATCTTCTTAAAACGTCGTTATTGGTAATCTTCGTGAGGACCAAAGTTGTAGAGAATAATATTTCTTTCAAGTTTTGTTTGAAACAAATTTTCGTAGAACCATCCATTTCGGAGATACAGCGCCACCACCATGTAGTGGTGAATTCCGTATACATATTCAAAATACATATACGTAATTTACGGCAATAAGGACGACTATATTCTTTTACGATACGAAATAATAATTTCGCCTCATAATGCTATTCATAATAATTTAAATATCTATACCCCAAATATAGTGAAAGTCATGTGTTGGCCACATCAGATTTTTTTTCAAATATCTCCTTTAAAACTCTATTTTCTTAAATAGTTGGTGTCATAAAATATGTAGTTAATGTAATTTTCTACAAGTTTTATTCGAAACATTTTTTCATAAATCTCATAGTTTAAGAGATATTTTGATTTTGTTTCTAAATTTATGTTAAATACGTCGCTAAGTGATACCATTGTTTCCGCTGCTATGATAAAACTTTATAATTCTTGATAGCGTTGCGTACGCCTCCAATGATGATATTAATTACTCATACATAGAAACAGGTAACCATTTTCTTTACTTATTGTTTTTTTAATGAAGACTATTGAAAATGTTTTAAAATTACTTTTGCCTGTAATCGCTGATAAATATTTCTGAGCAATCATATTCATTGCTCTGTATGGGGAAAGGCTACATCAGATTTTTTGAAGAAAAATACTAGCTGTAGTAGCTACATAACTGGTCGTTTTTATCCATTTCTCCCATGAATTCTTTATACATCCTTACAATCTCGGAACAAACCACTTCCACGCTTTACCCATCCTTTCTGCATGGAAAGCAATAAATCTACATTGAGGACCTTACCATGTTTTTACTTTCGGTCGCCATTGTTAATTATAAAAAAGGTAATGTTCAAAAACAAGTAAAACGTAAACCGCTCATTAAACAATCGTGTAACTGCGCAGAACAGAACTTCAAAATATGTATAAGCAGCTGGCAAGAAAGTACTAATTGTAAGTAGTAAATACCATACTGTCAAAACAGAGGGCAGAATAGGATGATACCATAGCACCGATATATTGTTGCTCCGTCCCTAATCGACTAATAGGCTGTTTTTTATTAATTAAGCTTTATAAAAATCATAAAATAACAAGAATAATGAAAATAGAAAAATAATCATAATGGAGTGATAAAAATGTAGTAATGCATAAAATCTAGATCAGTCTACAAACTCTCTTACACTTTTAAAATATTTATATAAAACAGTTACAGTAGAAGCACATGAAAACAAATAAATACATGAAATGCAATAAGTGAAGACAGAAATATAAGAACTATTAGTAGAATAAAAAGAGAAAAATGTATATTAAACTAGTTTGTGAAATAGTAATAATTGTAGTACTATTTTCAAAGAATTTACGCATTTACCGTAGAAAGAAGACATTCTAGCGGTCTTTCGAGGGAAAGGATGCGCAAATTTATATGGTCAGGTGCAGGTATCTGCAAGTTCTATTTTCATTATTCCTGTATTTATATTATTCTGAGTTTGGTTTTAGAAAGCTTAGCTGAAGAAATAATGTAAAGTAGAAATGTTCAGAATATATTTCCCACGTTATCTCTTAAAAATAAAATAAGATTGAAAAATTTCATTTGATAAACTGATTTTCGACAACTCGTCATTTTCGACTAATTTGCCTTTCGATGAATTGATCGTTCGACGAATTTGTTTTCGGTGCATAAAGGTCGTCGCACACTGAGACGAAACGAAGCGCAATTAAGCGAAACGAATAATTCGGCGGGGAATGAATCAATGCATTTTGGATAGATATTTCGCACGCGACCAGGCGCAACCTCGTCCAGATTCGTCGGATTAGAATTCCGGACGAGTTTTCGCAAGCGAATTTAGTCGGTCGGGTGATTTCGGTCTCGTTCGGTCATTCTCGCCCACGATGGCTTCCCTTCGCCTATTGTACGTGCTACGAGTGTATATACAGCATGGGCGCATTCAGGGGGGGGAGGGGGAGGGGGCTCGATTCGCCTCGTCTATGTGTGCGGTGGCTCGCGTTTTTCCCTTCGATTCGGTTCGCCCTATTTGCACTTCGTTTCGTCTCAGTGTGCGACAACCTTAAGGAGTTTGACGAGCGTTTCGCTAGGGTGTCTTTTTAAAAATATAAAATCATCCTATCTGTATTTTCTTCTAGGATTCGACCATCAGTGTCGCCTAAGGTACAGTTTATCACTGGGTGAAGGCGACCGCCGCCTCGACTCAGGCCCCGTAGAGGACCATTCGGACGCAGAGGGCCGCGGCCTCGGCTGGCACCCCCGCGCGCGCCTCTCCGACCTCGTATCACGCCGCGGGGGCAGCGGTGGCGCCCTCCTTCGAGTGCGACTGGAGATGATGGAGGCGCGTACTCTGAGTGAGGTAGCCGTGGCTGCTGGACTTTCTGGAGGCCTCCTTTCTCCGGGAATACCAATTTGTGAGTACGACTCTCTTCTTTACGAGGTTTCGTCCGAATGAAATGGAGCGATCTTCCGCGACCCCTACACTGCGACCCTCTTCCTTTGCCCCTCTCTTTCCAATAGACTGGAATAAACGTTCTACACCGTTACGCCGTTCGATTCTCGGTGCCATGCAGACTGCCGCCGCCGAGATACCATTGAACGATTTGGCGGAAGCGAGCGAAGTGATGCCTCGAATCACTTAAAGAGGAAAATGCAGTCAACCGGCTCCGCTTTGTGTGTCCGTGTATAATACACTCCGACCATCGGTGGTATTTGAGGTGGTTGATTGCGTTTCTGCATACGGTTCGCTCTGTTATTTAGCACACGCTTGGCTTATGAGATCATTTTTCTGCAATCCGTCCGCGTTTCGTTTTCTATCTCATCGGTAACCGAATTCCTTTCTCGATTAGTATGTCGTGAGGAGAGGAATAGACCGGAGTTTGTAAAGTGCGTGTCTTTCATTCAGCATTTCGAGGCATTCGTCCGCTAATCCGAATTATGCTGCTTTAGTTAATAGAATGTTGGTGGGGTTGACTTAAATAACAGGATTCCGCCTGGAAACACTGTTCAACTAGTAAAAGGGATTTCCTTCATCCACCCTTAGTTTTCGGTATCTTATGCCAGCATGATAATTTATGAAACAAGTTGCTTTGATCGATTATCTGTCATGGTACTTTGTTACAAAAAACGATCGAAATTATTGAGATAACTTAAAAAATGAATAATTTGTGAAACCTCAATTTAATGTATAACAACTATCGTTCTTTCGATGAAATGTATCTCCGTCAGATAATCTTTTAAGATCTTAGTTGTTGGCGTATGATGAGATAACCGTCTATGGCTCATGTTTGGCTAGACCTATGGCCGCCAATATCCAAGATTAGCGAATCTTCTTCTTCATTCTGGCTTATAAAAGAATAATAATCTCGTGCAGTTTAGATAATAAAGTCTAATCGCCTATAATACCTTCTTGACTCCCATTGAGTTTGTAAGAAATATTTTGTTTCTGAATTCAATAAGTTCCTGTGTGGCGCTAATTTTAGCTACATGCTTACTGAATTACATATATTTGTATAGTGAGAAAAATGTGGTGTACGTATGAGAATTTTACTATTTCCTTGACATTTCCGTCGCTAAATCGACTACTGTATCGTTTCTGTCGGAACCTCCGCAAAGAGGGACAGTATTCTCTTTGACTTAAAGAGCTATTTCTTACTTCTTATTATACTGATTATGAGAACTTTACTCTCGAAATATATATGTATGTTTAACGTTACCGAGCTCCCCTAAGTTCTCACTTAGCGTTGCTGCTCTTCTCCAAGTCCTCACTTGTAGGGGTCGAAGTTTGAATTTCTAGTTTTATATAAAGTTAAAAATTGTATGTATCGAAGGCACGAACAAAAGCATTATATCGTTGTGGAAAATCGCATTCATTTTTTATTTAAAAGTCTAATCTTCCTCTTTACCAAAATTTAAAAATACTTCACAACTTCTGTTAGAAATTGCGGTACAAATTTATTAGATCCTCATAATCCTCAGATATTAGCTCCCAATAAAACACCACGAATGCTAAAGTTTGGGACACGAGGGGAGAAAGGGAGTTTGCTCCTGTTTCATTGAGAAAAATAGAGAAAGGTACGTGACTCCCATTATTAGTAAAGGGACACACGCACACATGCAGGCGACCGCGTATCATGACGTGCGTCTTTTGTTTTGACAACACGAAAAATAAACTTCAGCTTTGTCAGAGTGAGTGACATTGAACAGATGAAAAATGTTTGGAATTCAGGGCCAAAAAACATTCATAAAATATGGGCTATTTCTATATTCTTTCTCTTGTATCCTTCTATGAAATGACGGCATCATTTCGATTACCATAATGGAAAAAAACGAAAGCTGCATAAATAGTTGACCACCGATAATGCAACATTCCAACTGTTTTCCGTAAGTTATTTAAAATAAAGTCTTGTAATTATTTTAGGGACCTTATTTCCAAAATTCATTTAAACGCTTGAACAGGAATCAAAAAGAATATAATCTGCATAAAATTACTTACACACATATTTTCCAGAAGTAGCAAATTGCCTAATTTGTTTCTCAGCATTTTCATGCGCTCGAGACCCTTCCTAAGATAAGCAGAGTTTTGCAGAACGCACACTCACAGCAGTTAATGTGCACGCGCATCTTCAGCTATTACAATTTTTACTAGTACACATTCTCCTGGCATTGATGCAGGAGTAACAGTTTATAAATGTGAATATTTTAAATTCCATTGATTTTATCGTTTTACGATAAATTTTACTCCACAACTTTACATTCGGCTGTAAGTTTCAGTACTTCTGAGTGTCTGTAGAACTTGTAAGGAAAACAAAAGCCCATTGTGTTTGCTTTGAAAATCTTTTGCAACTCTTATATTCCCTCCGACAACTTTTGTCCCAAGTGGCTCATTCTTTCTCTGACGTAGCCAACAAAAGAAAATGGAATAAATTCAACGCTCAACGCCACGGATATAACAAAAAATTGTCAGGAACTTTTTCAGAAACCTTTCTCTTGCTCATGTCTTTAAACATTTTTGAGTTATATTCTTTGAAAGGCTTTCTGCATCCCACGATCGAGTTCCTCGAGAGATGGAACACTATGATTTCTAATGTAAAATTGGAAAAGCATTCATGAAACCCGAAAAAAATCTGTACAACATACATTGTACAAACTTTCTAATATACTAATGCGTCGTTTATTTATCTTTAGAAAATATGAAATATGTATAATCGTTATAAACCTCAACTTAAATAACTATACGAAACTTGATGAAAATCGCATGAGCCGTTTTTTCGAAAATCCAATTGTTATTTAAGTTGCCCATGAATAAACTAGCCTTATATTCATTCTTTGAGAAAAATGAAACTTTTTCGGAGTCAGCGACAACTAAAACGTATATTTCCATCAAAATCTCTAGGTCGAATTTTTAGGCGACAACAATACTTTCTCAGTATACTTAGTATATGAGAAAGTAAAAAGAAATAGCCCCACCCAATTCCCTGCTATCTATAATTTAGCTGTGGCAGTACAGATCTTTTACGTTAGAGATATACTCGATGAGTCACACACTGAAAATTATAATTTTACTTTTAATAAAACTCTTACTCGTCTTCCGTTTTATTCCAGACAAAACTTTGCATAACGTCCTGTTCGAATGCTTCAACTAATCACATTCGTATTTATGGCAATTAGTACAGTGAAAAGTTTTTATCGACTTTCATGTTTTTTTTCCTTCGACTGATTCCGCTTCCTTTCAGAGTTTAGGTTCCGAATCACTCTTCGAAGCACCAGTTGATCCAATGAAACTGTATTCCGATATTTACGCGCTTCTCGTATTTTCAGGTACCTAGTTGCCCGTCTTAATCGTAAATGATTTCCGGCAATTTGCGACCTCTTGATTGACCTCCTCTCCATTCTTTGCCATTTCTTTCCATTTGGCACGCCCTCCGCCTCGCCTTCCCCTTCTCTCCTCTTCTACTGCCTCCTCTTTATTCTTCTCTCGCCTTTCACCCGGCAACATCAATCTGATTTTCTCCCCTCGAGTTGCGTTACTACATATTCTATGCCCTCCAGCAATCGTCTAATGAGTTCTTAAAAAAAACTTCTTCTTTTTGATATCTATCACGTGGAGGAGCAAATTATTACATTTTCTCATTCACTTTCCAAATACGAAGGTGTTTCCTCTACTTATATTTCGATATATTAAGAAGAGGAAAAATCAGCAAAAGGAACCCTTTTTAACAACTTTTATTACCAACTTTTTAACAACTTCAATATTAACTTACCGCGATATATGTAGGTATGATTTAAGACACCGCAAATAATGTCTAATAACTCAAGAACGGATGTATGTATTTTAGCCATTTTTTCAATTTTAAAGAGAGCCACACACAAAGACTTATGTGTGATCACCGTGCAAAAGAACGACCCGAGTTCGATTCCAGGGACGTTTATTTCCTTTAATTGGTTAACATGGGTGAGACCTTCTCGAATTTTTATCTCCTAAGCAGTAAGTCGTAATTATATGCTTTTGTTGACTTTTTGGTTGTAAATGTTGTTATCTATCTAACTAAATTTAGTAATCGGTACGTTACATATCATATAAGGACAAGGGGGAGAAAAATATGGATTTCTTATTTTCGGCTTGACGGAAATTGAGTCTCTTGACTGTGGTGCCGCAAATGGCAACGGCCTCATTCCGAACTACGTCTTACGTATATACGTTCGTCTCATGAAGAGTTTATGCAAATATTTGGAGAAGAAGAAAAGACCGTACAATTTTTAATTGACAGTAAAATCATCGAATCAAACCGTTGGTTTTGGTTGGAGTTTCATCTCTACTCTATATAGACTTCATGAAAGTTGTTTAAATTAAAAAGATGTTTTTTATGTATGCATGTTTATAATCCTCTTTCCCCAATTCTCTCTCTATCTATTAATATCCCCGTCATCTCTTTCTTCTCTTTTCCATTTACAAAAACACGCGCGTATGTTTGTGTTCTTGTAACTCCGAATGACAATTTACTTGGTAAATTCGAAGGATATTGTCAACAACTCTCAAAGAAATTCGCTTTATTTTTTGTAATCGAAATTACGAATCGGTTGTTTAAAGTCTTTTTATAAAATCATGAATTTTACCTTATTTAAATCTAGAACCACATGCTGCCGAATCAGACACAAACAAACGTAAATATATAGTGCGTACAAACTCCTCTCCTCCCCTTTAACCCCTCCTCTTTTTTCCCCGTGTTCCTACTTCTTTTGCCGTCCAGCTAACATTTCGAATCGCTATTTCTTCCAAAAGCCTTTTCTACCTCGAGGGAGAACGCACCGAGGCCCCTAAATCGATTCCTAATGGAATGGCAGGTAGCTTTAAAAGAAAATTATTAGGGTAGTAGTTGGTTTTTTTTGCTGAATGTCTTATTTTTCTACGTGAGACGCAAGTTAAATGTAAGTGGGTAATATCTATATTTACATATTTGGAAAACCTCTAGATCAGGGGTGGGCAAACTTTCCTGCATGGCGGGCCGCATCGGTGTTTGCGAATTCTTCAGCGGACCACATTGAAAGATGCCAATGCTTAGGCGGGCCAGATTAGAGTTTAAATCGGAAATTGCTTAGATTCTTAGGCATCAAACATAAGTGAAAAACAAGCACAGACAAGGATTGTAGGGCAAAATTTTCAAAACTAAAGGTTTTATTGTCATAATTTTACCAAAAGTAATATAAAATTGTGTTAAATTTTACAGATTGCTTTTTCACCAAAGCTTCGCAGGCCACGTTAAATGCTCTCGAGGGCCACATATGGCCCGCGAGCCACGATTTGCCCAACCCTGCACTAGATCCTTAAATATGAGGAAGATTAGGTAATGTCGTTCAGCGATAATATTACCTCTCAAAACTACATGGAACAATGAGAGAGTTTTAGTTTAATGCAAAGTCGCTACTGCCAAAGATATTAAAATATATTGTCATTCGGTTGTATGTCGTGCGTGCGTGTATTCACACACTTATACACGTGCATGCACATGGAAAAATTCTAAAATATATTGGTTGTGTGTCTGTGATGGTTATTACAAAGTTAACAAAATTAGAATCGAAAGAATAAAATATTACAAAAGAAAATTTAGATGTTTTGTTCGAAGGTATCGATCACAGTGGCTAAAATTTGTTTAAATTCCTTTCTTTTAACTTTTTAATTTTAAATTTGGATCAAAAGGTAGGTTCTGCAAAGATAAAAATCGACGCTTAAATATCAAGTTAGCAGCAGCAGGCAAAACATAACAACTCTAGCCAAATGCGGCAAAATAATAACTTCAATTTTTATATGACCACCATTTATTAATTCCGAGCACAAACTATTATAACTTTAAAAATTGAAAATACCTCATAAAATATGAATTACGCATTGAAAACATTTTGGTAACTTTTATTTATATTTTATTTCGTCCAATTTCTATTGCAAACTTAATTTTATAGCAATAAGAGAACTTTTGAATTTCCGCTCTGAGTTTACAAGCAAATCACTTGCTCGTAGAACGAAAATAACTTGAAAGGTTAACAGCTGCCGTGGAAACCATAAGTTAAAGTTCATGAAAACGTAAATAACACATTCAGACCACCACATATGCAAATAAATCTATCATATTACTCAAGACTATCGATTCAACATTTCATTTATTTAGGATATATGTTTTCATGAGTAAAAATTAGTTTATAACCGCTTATTCTTCTTCTGGTGTTAGTCAAAACATGTCGAGGATTCCAATTGATTGCTTGCAGTAAAATTTCTCTCACCATCCTGACTGAATCTTAAACCTTATTTTTTGAGTATGTATGAACACACGCACACAGGGAAATTAATTCTTACAGACATACATACAAACTTCATTTTATTTATCACTATTTCTTCCGTCTCCTCGAGACTCCCTCATTGGATATTCTCGATCATCAGTTCGTGAAATTCCTTTCACTTTCTTCACTCGCAGAAGAATCCCTTACTCTCTCTCTCTCCCTCTCTCTCTCTCTCTCCATCTCCTCCTTCGTACGATGCTTTATCTTCAACTGTTTCTTTTCTTACGTATTCACTTCCCAACGATGCGCTACGAATACCTTGTGTTGAGGTAACTGTTTTGCCAAAGCTGCCTTAAGGGGACATTCGCTTCGGATGACTCGCCTCGTGGAGTGTTTGTTTTGAATACATTCTGAATGGAAATCTTCATCGCGAAATTGGTTAAGAAGTATGGAAAGTCTCGGGGAAAGGCTTTAAAAAGCAAAACAGTTTATCGCAAATGTTGTTTTGCTATTGAGATAATATTTCTTAAATTTTCAGAAAACAATTTAAATAAAACACCGAAGGAGCAAAAACGTTTATAACTGAAATGCCATTTCGGTTATATATTATACTAGCAGAAGTTCCCGTTGAATTTCAACGGATTTAGTGAATCTAAAACTTTGACCGTGTAACATGTAAACGTCGTAAGAATAACTTAGTACATAGTTTTAACCGTCGTATAAAGCAAAATTGAAGAAAACGGTTCGAAATTATCTATGTTGACGAATGAAAGATTAAAATCTTGCATTATGAAAAATCTAAAATTACGTGTAAACTTATGGTAAAATAATAATTGAATTAAGCTCTCTCTCTCCCATAATTTTTATCGCCATATAGTCTGTGTTCTCCGCAGGTTATAATTATATATACCTATGCCAAGTTTCGTGACGATATCTTCAAAACGAAAACTGTAAATAAAACCAGCAGGATCACAATAATCAACAGAAAATGGGTGAGAAAACGAACAAAAGTAATTAATTTAACGAAAGACAAAAAAGTAAACAGAGAAATTTAAAAAATGTCCGAGAGAATATTATCCTCCGGCTATTAGCTTATTGTCGTTAACATTTTTTTGATTAATTAGTAGTCTTCTGAATTATTTTCTGTTTTAACTGTCCCCATAAAAACGTGGGAATTAAGATAAAAATTATCCAGTTTTCATACGAAAAGCTTAACATTACTACGGATTTAAAAAGTGAGATTACCGATGTCGTGACTACTATCGGTGCAAATAGTGTTGATGTTGGTAATAATGTGTAAAATCAACGGCCATAGCACGGTGGAAACATCCGTTCTTGTTCGATCGTGCAGGTTAAGCATCTTTGGGTTGGGGTAAAGCCTGGATGGTTGACCGCCGGAGAAAAAAGGGAGGCTTATCAGAACTTCTAAGTCGAGTTAATTGGCCACATGCAGGGCAATATATTTGCCAGAAAAATTGATATTACCGATGTAGTGACTACTAACGGTGCAAATAGTAATGTTGTTAGCAATAATATGTAAAAGATATAATCTCTTCTTTGGAAAAGGCCGTAGGATGATGGGGATATCGATTTTTGTCCGATCGTGAAGGTTAAGCTTCGTGGGTTCGGGATAGAATTTGGAAGGATGACCGACTGGGGAAAAATTAAATTAACCTGTAAGACGAGTTAATTGGCGACCTTAAGAGAATCATAGGTGCTCCCGCCAAATGACGAGTTAGTTGTCAACCTTAAGAGAATAATAGGTGATACAGCCGGATGACGAGATAAATGGCAACTTTAAGAGAATCGTAGGTGCTACCGCCGAATGACGAGATAATTGGCAACCTTAACAGAGTCATAGGTGCTACCGCATTCTCTCATCAATGAGTTTTGTTACGAGAAAATTGTTTATATCTAGAATACTTTGGACGCAATGATACGATTTATCCAATCACAACTTGTGGAAAATCTACGTCTAATTATTTACGTTACTTACGTTTTTTAAAAACAGCTTGCTTTGTAGAGCTCTAGCCACACGAAAATGTCATTAAAACCACTTATTAGTAATATTTAAATTAAAATCAATAAATATTATGTTGTCATGTAAACAAATCAAAGTCGCACACAGAAATTGGAAAAGGATATTACGTTAAAATTTTCCCCATTTAAATGAATTGGACTCTCAACTTCGGCGACAATAGGAATTGTGGTAGCTTATAATTGGCATTGTCGTAAAACTGATAAAATAACGTCTTTTTCAGATCGTAAACGCATTTTTACGCTAATTCGATCAGGATTCGGATTTTGTCTTCAATAAAACTAAACTTTATTATTTACTTCATAGGACCATTCAAGTCTCAAGTTTGTACCATGTTTCTAAGTAATTTTAAAATTCAAATGAAAAATAAGCTTCACTCATCCCTATATTATTCAAATGAAGAAAGTTGAAAAAGAAAATACTTTTTTATATTAGAAAGGTCAATCAAACGGTTATAAAAACCTGACTACACCACTTGACTCATTATTCGGGTTAAAGAGACACCTTCCTCTGGTTTCTACATGCTGTAGTTGCTGCGCTGTAAATAACATACACACAAACTCATTTATAGATATCTATAGACTGAATATCTACCATTATAATTTCTAAACATATCTCTGTTCTATTTGCATTAGGCTTTCCGCTTTGTTCGAATGATTATAGGCGAAGGTAAAAATTATGACGATTTCTAAATTAAAAATAGAAAAACATTATCTATCCAAATTTATCGGTGTTATTACACGCAGATATGAGAAATTCAGATAATATTATTGATAACTATGCAAAAATAAGCGATTACGGCTGAATTATAGAAATTCATTTTATAAAATCGTCCCGTGATATTTTAGTAATCAGTGTTTCTTTCATATCTCAATACACAATAATACATGTTCTAAGGAGAGATGAAATTTAGATGGAATATTGTAGATAAATACAGGATTAAAATAAGAGGACACGAGATGCTTAGATGGAATACGGATAAAGTCCGATAAAGGAAACATACAGCAAGACACACAAGTGTGTGTGCGTGCGAGTGTGTGTGTGTGCGCGTATTTAGGGCAATTAGGTTGGAGCTTTCGGGATGATACCTTCGTCATCCCGAAAGCTTCAACAACGTCGACAAATGTGTCTCTCCGACACCCCAGCGGCTCTCCTTCCGGTAAGTGCTCACTGGGTTTCCTTCAACATCTATAGTCGCTTCACCATCTGAAGGCTGTTGGCCTATTTAGAGCAAGTAGCCAATCACGAACGTTTTCCCTTTCATCGCCCCTCTCAACTTTCGTGCGGGAGAGCAGATATCGGTGCGCGTTGCCAGCTCTTGCGGATTTTCGCCTTCAGCTGATATACTACGCAATTTCTAATGGCAACGCATCCCGATGTGATCTCTTCGAGAGCAGGAGTGAGACTGGTTTCCTCCCCACTACCTTCCCAAACAAACCGTCTCCTATTGGCTGTTGCTAACTGGCGTACGCCCCGATTTCAAGGCCAAGAGACTTTAGATGTTGGAGCGACTATAATTGCCTTAAATATCCTTATTTACCTTACTTCTTCCGCAAGTATATATATATATACTGTGGAAGAGGAAAGGTAAGTAAGGATATTTAGGGCAACTAGGTGTTGAAGGAAACCCATTGAACGCTGGGGTGTTGGAGAGACACATTTGTAGAGGTTAGAGCTTTCGGGATGATCCCTTCGTCAGCACACAAGAGAGACACTATATATATATATAAGGAGATTGAGAGATAGTGAACACAGATATGTGAGATAGAGAAGGAGCGTTTGAAATGTGCGCAGTGGTTGAGTTCAGACCGACAGAAGGAGGATCCGTGTAACAGCAGCAGGAAATTACAAAGTGCTGGTTATAAGGGACTGCCTTCTTGTCGGGAGAAAGAGTGAACACAATAATGGGTCTGAGGCTGAGCGGGGGTAAAGGGGAGGAGGAGGTGGGACGTGTGGGAGGCGTGTGGGGTGGTTGGGGCCTTTGGTCTGTGAGGTGACTCCGTGAGGAATCTCTCAAAAGCCGCACTGGGGTAAGCGGAGAGGGAAGAAATGGGTTTGGATGAAAATAGGTGCACAAGAGAGGTGGTTAGGGGAGGAAAGAATAGGGGGAGATAATGGAAGTGAAGAGGTGGAAAGGGTGAAATGGGAGGATGAGGAGGGGGAAAAGTAGACATGGATGAAGATTGGAGAGGGAGGGGAATGGGACACTGTGGCATTCCCGAAGGAGAAGGATGAAAAAGGAGGAGAGAGGAAATCAGACGGCATCCCCTAAGGAATTACAATGCATATAAATCGAGTGGGAGAAAAATCGAAGGACGGCTGGGAAATTTTCCAGGGACAGTTTTGCGTTTATCTCGCTTCTTATAAATATGAAGTTCTGAGAAGTCAACACATAATCAAGGAAGAATAAATGAGAGATAATAAACTTTTGAAATTAACGTATAAAGAGCTGTTGTAATCTGTATTGTCGAGTCTGATTGGGGTTAACATGAAAATGCATTTTTTCTGAAGGATGTCATAAAACATATGGTATTTTTATATGAATTGATCTGATAATTGCACTACCAAATATTGGAAGGTGACGTTTTATAATTTGTGCCTATTGAATTAACAATTGACAGATATTGAATATGAAATATTTTCAATTAAATTTTGTTTAAAAAAGAAAAGGAAAAACAGGGAAATATGGCTCAGTAATTTTTACTGAATTGAATGTTGTTATCCGCATAAATTTCTCCTTTTAACTCAGGATAAAATCATTCAGCAGTTTAACTAATTCATACTAAAACCATGCAGCTGGATGGAATTGCTTGTAATGTAATGTTAACTTATAATTTCAATGTCACTAATCCGATTGTTAAATGTTTGAGAGTAACTAATTCCAGAAGATAAACAAAAATAAGGCGCGCTTCTCTCCGGATATTTTATAATTTTAATTTCAATTTCTGTTTCCAATAAAGTGAAGCCCCGATTGACAGAGAACATTTTAGACATTGTTCTTGTTTTATGACGGATTTTATGCATTCAATAATTCTGAGTTGCATTTCCAAAGATAATTATCGTTACTGATCAACACAGGCCACTTTGTTTCGTATAATAATTTTTAAATATTGGGCGTAATCCTTACAGATTCCTCTCTGATATTTTATTCAACGTATCTTCAATGCATCAATTTACTCATAAAGTAGTGGGGCACCACCGAACTAAGGGTACTAAAATGAGTTACTTGACTGTATTTGCATGTTTTAGTGACATTCGCCAGATTGATGTTTCATAACACTGTAAATTTCGCAAATTATCCGTCCTTCAAGTTAGATTGAAGTCGATAGAATTTTGAACGTTGGTCACACGCTTCTGGCCCTCCTCGTAGGCACCATTCTTAATTTTGGTAAACGTGGTGCGTTCTCAGTTTAGCATTCTAGGCATCCATGCATAAAACTTGGTCGTAAATAACTACTAGTACTAAACTTCCTGACGGGAAGCTCTTGCGACTTTGATTTCGTTTTGCTTCTCTGAAGCGCTTATAAACCCTATAAACAACGATCGATGCATGTAATTGAAAGAGGGTTCAGCGCCTAAAGTCAGTGAAAAATTTTTTTTAGATTCATAGCGTCACTTTAGGCGCAAAAAGTCGACGAAATTTGATTAATGACTCCGTTGGACGGATGAGCATTAAAGACTGAAGAGTTTTACTCCCAGCTGTTGATTCTGACCTCGTCCTAGACCTACGTCAATTTCAGAGATGTCTGGTTGACAGCTTTCAATACAAAAAATACTCGATCCATTAAAAACCTTTCGTCAGTAGAAACTTTCTATATCCATGGCAATGTAGAATAATTTAATGCAAGCTCACAGATAAAAGCAATTTATTATTATTAATCTTCCACAAGAACTAGTTCGAAAATTGGCACTCGATAAAACATTAACCAACATAAATCATAAGCATCTGACCAGAGCCGAGACAAGACATTTTTGCCTTCCAGTCGATGTTTGAGAATTACCCTAACTTCCTAATGAAAGTACACAATTTATCTCCCATAACTACTTTAGTTATAATGTAGAGGTAAAATAAAATATATAAAACCTACGCATAAAAGCTGAAATTGTCCTTTGTAGCGCATCTATGTAAGTCCGCCATAGCTGGGTGCCTCTCTCGCCTAGCCCTTTTCCCGCCTATGCATCCAACGCAAATGTTGCTTCTAGAAAAATCCTGTGAGGTTATCCAGTAGACTGTAGATTATAGATTTTAATGCAGTTTAATAATATTTGTCGTCTGCTTTAATTTGTAACGAGTAGGTAATTATATATTTTACGCCAAATTGTGCATCGTATTTATAAGTATCCATCTGCCAATGGATAGAGGCGTAAATGTTTTGAAAAAGACCGGTGATAGAATTTCGAATTTAACACATGATAATGAAGAGTGAACTATCTTCTCGCCTACGGCAGGAGTTTTCTGTGTGTTTAGTAGTTTTGGTAAAAAAAATCAACGCTAATCCGCACACTGCAAGCAGAACAAGAGTAGAACATTATTCCAATTGATTTAATCTATAATTTACAACTCCAGTGTTTCTTAAAAACAAATGCTGGATATGAAAATAACTTTTTCGTAAAGATTCTTGTTTGAGGAATGGCCGCATGTTGCATCCATTCCTTCAACCACGAAAATATGATAATTTACATTAAAATAGCAATAATTGTTCCAAAGAGAGATGGTCGTATAAGGGTATGCTCGTTGAATAAGGGAAAATATGAATTAATCTTCTGGAGTCCGTTCTAAAAATAATTTGTTGTTGAATAAGAAAACTTTCAGTTCATATTATTAATAGTTCAGAAGAATAATCATTAAAATAATATACTTTAACGCGCTTCCATTCAATTTATCATTCAGTGATTTACGGCCGTGTTAGCGAAGTTAAAAAGATACCATCAGTAAAAATGTGTTTTTCGCTTCCACTTTATATTAACTTTCTAAGTGAAGGAAAAACTATTTAACTTAAAGTAAGCGTCGGTTTATGAGATATATGCTCATATAATATTTAGTTAAAATTATTAAATAATAATAATATATTCTCCAACAATGGAGCGAAAAAACATTCGCATGTAAACGTCTAACGCATGCTGTCCTTAATAAAACTTTTATAAATAATTTATTTTGGTATATTAACATCACCTCGTAATTGTACCTCACGTTTTCAGAGACATCAACCTCAAGGCATACGTATTTATGCAAGATAGTGAGAATTAAAAAAAATATGTCGTAAATTTTTCTGATGCGGAATTGAAGGGCCTCACTTAAAAATTAAGATTCCGTTTTAATTTATCTCACCATTTCATGAATAAAGCAACGAGTATTAAACAACTAGAGCTAAATCTGTTTTTTCATGCTTTCCTTGGGCGTAACCCTGTTACAACGATTGTTTATTGATCACAAATATTAGTTTCTAAATTTTTTGCAGCATGAAATTTCGTTTGTTTCATAGAGTAAATATTTAACCCTTAGCAAAAACTATAAAAAATAGTTTGTTTCTTGCTTATCCCCTTCGAATAGCTATAAAAACAGAATCGCCGCCATTCTGCCTTTTTTCTAGCCGGTCTCTTAGGAATCCATCTTTGGGAAATGTGCGAGAGCGAGGGTCTTGTACTGGAGTTTATATACGGGAATAAAGTTGTTCCACAAAAAGCAAATCCTGTTAACCACGGCCAAGGGGAGACGAGATAAAAGGAGTGCTCTGGCGAGATAGATCTCTAAAAGAAACCGAACAGAAAGGAACGATATTTCACAGACTTTTTTATGAATCTTCAGATTTTAGAATGGATCCCTTAAAAAGATATAACAGATTGCGGCCGATTTTTTTTCGTGAAAATTAATTCACCTTGAAATAACCAAAAATCTTAAACTAGAGAATGCCTGATTTGTATTGAGTTAATGCATGAGTCTGGCTCCTTAAGGTACGCGCGCATACATAAACACACATATTATATATATGTATAGATCCAGGGCCGGACAAAGGAAGGATGCAGCTGATGCGAGGCATCTGGGCCCCCGAATAATAGGGCCCCCCTGAATTTCTCAATTATTCAGGTATCGAGTGTAAATCTTGCATAAACTATTACTAAAAATCACTTGAAAACTGATTTCCAATAAATAAATACTCAGTAAAAAGTTATAATATAAAACTGGGGCTCTGTATATATTTCGTTATTACTATGAATATTAACATCGTGGGGCCATATTGATATTCGCACCCGGGTCCCCTTCAGTGCTTGGCCGACTCTGTATATATTGGATGGCGCGGAAAAAAGGCGCCAGATTTCAGATGTATGCAAATCCTGTAAATAGACGAAAACATTAGATTTTCTCCTATAAATATTTTATTTGAATAATGTAGTTGCTAACAGAGACGCAGACGTTTAAAATTTAGATCAAAATAATGGCGTTCCGCAATGAGAAATTATTAAATGACAATAAATTCCATATCAAATTGGATTAAATAAAAATTTTCAACAGAGTTATATATTATTTTTAAAAAGCAGTACAGCTCTGTAATTGACATAGTCTTCATTAGATTTTTTTTAGACCTAACTAGTACTTATCCGCACGTATAGTCGTTCATTATCGTTAGCGGCTTTAACATTGCTTGAATGGACGCAATTAAATGCTTGCTTTCAAGAGAAAGAAAAGACTATTTTCTATAAACACATGCTCTTTAGAATTTATCTTAAAATTATTAACTACTAAAAACTTCCGGGTCTAGTCATAGTCAACGAAGTGGTCATAATGGTCGACAGTGATTGATCAGAACTGTGGATATTAAAAGTTAATGAACTAGTGAAAATTAAAATTTTTGAAATATAATTGAAAATGTTATCTTATTTCATTATTCCAAAGTTGTACCAATCATGTTCACGGGACAGCGGATCTTCAAATAGGACGCTTGTTTTCCACGCCATCCGGTATATATTTTCAAAATATTTTGTTTGATGACAAACAAAACTTTTATTTTTGGATTGTTTGTATGTTTTTTATTTGAATTGCTTTTATTTTTAATCAAATTACTCAGCTAATTAATTCACACAGCCATTATAGGAATGGAATATATTATTTTACGTGTAACACACTTTATTCAGAACAAAAATCATCCAATAATCTTACCACGATTAGAAACCTTTACACAGAGAATATTAAGAAAATTGTGATTCAAAAGAAAATATAATTTTTTCGAGTTTTGCTAACTATCGAACCATTCACGACGACATTTGCTCTACCATTATCGAAGATTGCTTTGCTGGAATCTATCCCTTGTGGCACCCTCACGTGACTCTAATTCCGTGTTTGCACCACTTCCAATTGGCTGTCAAAACTCTTATCGATCCGCAGAGTCCTCTCTCGCGCTGCCGTGGAAGCTCTTATCAGTCCCAACACTCTCTATCTTCCTTCCTCCCTGTCTCATTCTCTTCCTTCGTCTTCACCCTCATTGCAGTCCACTTGCCTATCACCTCTCCCTCCGCCCATCCCTTGGGCACACTGCATTTTTTTCAATCTCCACATCCGACATAAAAGACATTTCAGCGCCTTTACCATTTGACTGCTTCAACGCTATCCACTTTCACATTCGACTCCTTTCTCCTATGAGGTGTTACTTAATTTTAATTATTTTTGTCCGAATGAACATCTATTATTTGTACAGTTTCATATGTTTAGCTCATCAAACTCATTGAAAGTTTTATACGATCGAAAAATGTATTTATTTTTCACAAGCTCATAAACAGCACTTTACGGCCTGTGTAATGAGCGTAATAACATTAACAAAGACGAACACATACGACCATGCCCTCGGCAGGATTCGAACCCGCGGCCCTAGCATTAGGAACTACTCACGCTAACCACCCCTCTACCTTTCTCTGTTCTGCGTATCGGGAAAGCATTGTTTTCGTGAAAAAATTTAATTCCAGTTTTCAACGGAAATACACGTTTTAAGGCTCTCTGAATACGTTCTCACCATTTTCTCGATAAACTACTCATCAAGTCATCACTTTATGTTATTTTATCAGAACTTTATATTTAAATTTTTATTAGAAATGAACGTGATTAGATTTTGGCGAAAACTTACCAACAAAGTGGAGGTTTACACCTGTATTTTTTTACGTTTTTGGCAAAATTCTCATTAAGGGCCTCATTATTGTAATTATTTGCCAATATTAAAGTTGTGGAGAATATACAATAAAATACAATACAATACAATAAAATGATTTATGTTCAGTACATTGAATATTGCAAAGTGGCAGATTTGTTTGCGTTGCTTTGGTAACATTATCTAGTTTTTGATAGTGGCACTAGAACTACCGACGGTAATATTAATCCTGATAAAAATTATCCCATTACTATTTAGCGTCACATTTTGTAAATAATTCTTTTTTGTAAACATTGACAGCGATGTCAACGCCGCCAGCGGCAACTTTGATCGCAAATATTTTGCGCATCAATATTTTGTTATCCGTAGCAGCAAGTAGCAATTTTTTAAATTGTTTTTTCAATGTTATAAGGATTCGAGGTATATTATCCCTTTTCTTGATCGCTTATATTTGTACTTACCTCGTCCGTGCGAAAAGATATCAAGCAAAGATAAAAGCTGGGAAGTTAAAATTTTCAGGATAATTTTGACTGGTGACAGTCATAACTTATATTAAAATCCAAGCAACTTGGCTGAACTTAGTGGTAAGTTATATTCATATTTCAGAGGAAAAGAATAACTGTGTTAACTTCCACAATTTTTTATTTCACGACCGGTTTCGCTAAATAACTAGCATCATCAGGTGGAAGTTAACACAATTATTCTTTTCCTCTGAAATAATTTATATCTATCCGTTTGCCTTTTAACACGATTAAAAGAAACCCTTATGAACTATCTATTCCAGCGGTTCCCAACATGTGGGTCGCAACCCCCTGTGGGGTCGCGAAAGATTCGTTAGGAGGCCGCGAAATCGGAGGGACGTATATGGGACAGTCAAATTTTTTTCTTTAGTTTCTTAAAGGTATTTAGTATTTTACTGACATTATCAGGTTCTTACGAAATGTGCTGTACGAATTATTCAGTATTACAGCGTAACCAATGTTATAATGTTTATAGAATTTTGAAATTAATGTTAAATTTTATATCTATTGGGAGATAAATGAAAATATGCAATAGGATGGCGACAATGTCGGCTCTCTTAATAGGAATGCTTAAAGTTTGTGAACAGATGATATATACGGACCCGTTAATATAGTAAAGCTTTGTTTTGTTAACGTTGCCGCCACAAAGAAATGAAACGCAAATATTTTCAATTTACTTTCCAAAAAGGGTATACCTACATCATATTGCATCATATCCGTTTAAAAAATGCTGAAAATAGGGAGAGAAGGTTGAAGATTCCGAAAATTATTCGTGAGCATTCTAAAAAAGCGCTTTTGGAATTTGTTTTTGCAATGCATTTTTAATTTTAATTTTGAAAACAATTTAAGGCTTTTCAATATTATTCACGAGTTTAATTCCTGATATAATTTTCAAGAAAGTTTTTGTTGAGAGAAACTTATAATTACTATTGCAATTGTATTCATTACTGTGTATGGAGAAAATCATGCTCTGGGCACAGGCTATATTCATTGCTGTCCGGTATTTCTTGATAGGGGATATACTTATAATTCCGGACAAGATCTCCAAGTAATTACGTGACTTAATGCA
Organism: Uropetala carovei; assembly: GCA_036926305.1. Taxonomy (NCBI): domain Eukaryota; kingdom Metazoa; phylum Arthropoda; class Insecta; order Odonata; family Petaluridae; genus Uropetala; species Uropetala carovei. Next base: position 2,846,786 of record JAXCHB010000051.1, on the reverse strand, counting down.
AAGACACTTTCCACTCTATTTGTAATAAAATTGAAAATATAAATGAGCATATAACGTTGCCATATGACTCAAAATCGCTATGAATCGCACAACTGCCCGAATTGATAATGGAATCCTAGAAATGCGCATTCCTTATAAACATTTAACTTCAAGTGAAAGTTCTATATTCTGCCTTCTAATGGCCAAAAAGATTATCATTACTTAATATGAATAGGTTATCTAGGCCCTACATGTTTCTTATCACTACAAAAGTATGTTTATGAGGAAAACGCTTGAATCTACTATATTTATCTAGGCTTGCGATTATGTAAGACCCTAAAATCAATAACATATAGTCATATCTTGATATATAATATTATATTATCAAATTTTTATTAATTCAAAATATAATGCGATTTACTGAATTTGTATAAAGTAAGAAAAAATGTGAGATTATCACACGCAAAGTGTCATCAGTTTTAAGCATTCTCTGTGCTTTAAGATAGATTAAACTATCTCGGAATTATCGAAAGCCTGAATATTATACTAACTAAAACGGAGTGTAATACATGAATATTAGTTTTTAGGCCAAAACGACCACTACATAGATTTACGTTTAAGACTTGGAAACCTATTATACACTTCTTTGAATTACTCAAGGAATTCGTGATTATTCATTTTTAACTTAAATTACATTAAAACCACATATGCGTAGTTCAACGTGTCCTTTCAAACTTAGGGTGTACTAAACAAATACGTATGTGCCAAACAGTCGTATCCCACGACCATTACAATTCAAAGAGATTCCTATGTTTAAAAAATAAGGAAAATGTTAAAATCATCAGCATTAAACTCTAACCTTATTTTTTTTAAATCCATATTGTAATATTACAGTCACTTTTTATATGCATCTTTTGGAAAATGAAGCATTAACTATAATTCATAATAGGTAAGTATGACGTTTTATGATCCAATGATGGATTTGCGACATTTCCGCCGGGAAGAAAGCCTTATATTATTTCACGCAGTGTCCAATTCCTGCGGCAATATATAAGGAATTCTATATGAACTTTAATTGATATGATCCCTTAATAACATAATTGCGCTTTTCAGAAAATAATGGCTTCATCACGTATTTGTTGTCTATACCTATAATACACATTATTTCACAATCTCCTTCGAACACCACATCTTTGTCGTTTATCACTCCATTCCATGAACGGCTAAAATACTCGGTGTACCTTCAAAATATCGTGCTCAAAATATCGCAGATCATTTGATCGCGCTCAAAACATTGCAAGACAAAAATATCGAAGGCTAAATTTATCGAAAGACGTTATTATCGCAGGGCGAATTTACCGTGCGAGATTATAGCCTATTACTCCTATTCATCCACTTAACTCGTAATATAGTTGTTCAGGTTTTCGCGCGCAAAGTGAATATGTAATCTTAAACAGCTTTCTGTCGAATTGTTTTCCTGGAATTATACAAGAGTAAATAACTTTGATGTAAAAATTTACCTTAACTTAATTAATTTGTGATTCTGAGTTTCAAAATGTTTTTCAATACTTTTTAATTGTTTAGGATTTTTGTTAAATTAAAAAAACGCAATGCATTGGAACACCATTTCGTCCAATAGCTGCGAAAATCTCATTTGTAATCTCTCGAATTTATATTATATTCCAAGTGTTATGTCGATTCTTAACAGAAATATTCTTTCACTGCGAGACATCGTACCGTTTCTGAATGTTCTTTTACATAACAACTCGATCAAATTGCATGCGATACTAATTTAGTCGTATAAAACATTGCTGAAATTACTCGATGCAAAAATGCTGTTTTTTGGGATGATGGGGGTGTAAATATTCCCCTCTGGGATATACTGTTCCGGATGGAAACGGCGTTCATCGCAATATCATACGAGTGTCATTCTCGTTCTCGTTAATGGGCACACGAAAACAGCAGATGAAAACAAGCGTTCCGATTGGCATTCATTCAAAAAAACAAACACTGACACGAGTAAACTGTCGATAAACTTGAATGAAACAAAAGGATTACATTTTTTCATAACGAACCGAATGTTTGGACACGGAATAAAAAACACTGGAAAAACTAAAACGATGTTGGGCAGCATGATCCTGTCTTTGCAAATGACGATACGCTGCTTTATATATTGGAATGCGAGTTTTTAGTAAATCAGTTCACGAATATAAAGCCATAAAAAATCTCCGAGGCAACATTCATCTAAAGTATGAATTTTATAAATATATTTCAACAAAAATTGTTCGTTATTTAATTGTAAAATAAGTAAATTTACCATTAATAACATTTTTATTATTTAAACCGTAAGAATTTTCTGGTTTAGACGCGAAAGAACTATTTAATCGATGGGTGCTGTAGACCAGTCCTATACAACAAGAGGTGGGGAAATAAGGTAAAATGAGATATAGTATGTGGCAACTAGGGGTCTTAAGAAAACCACGCTTGGAGAGTCACTGGCCGTTTCAGGGAGACACACATGGGTTCTGGCCTATCCTATTGTTAGAAAGTCCTGTAGCAGTTTTAAATGATTTTTAATTATTCCAAATAAAACCAAATAATCAATACCTTCTTTTAAGCGTCCCAATACGATGTACACAACATTTTTCATGTAAATATTTTTGTCTGATCAGTGTCATGGATTATTATAGCCATAAATGCTTCCACGTTATAGTCTGTTCACTATCTAAAGTCTCTTGGCCTACTTAGAGCAAGTAGCCAATCACGAACGTTTCCCCTTCCATCGCCCCTCACAACTTTCGTGCGGGAGAGCAGATACCGGTGCGCGTTGCCAGCTCTTGCGGATTTTCGCCTTCAGTTGATATACTACGCAATTTCTAAATAAAATACTTCCTATCCTTCTTTTTGATCCGGGCTTTGGACTGCGGTAGAAATGGCAACGCAGACCGATGTGAACTCTTCGAGAGCAGGAGTGAGACTGGGTTCCTCCCCATTACCTTCCCAAACAAACCGTCTCCTATTGGCTGCTGCTAACTTCAAGGCCAAGAGACTTTAGGTAGTGAACCGACTATAGACACAAATAGAAAAGAGGGGAGAAAGTCGTTTCCGGCGTTAACTTAACGAAGTGTGCCAAGGAGGCCAACTTCTTAACGTCCCTTCAGAAAGACGAAGCACTGGCACAAACCACACAGGTAGGGGACGGAATGATCTTAGGTTGAAAAATCCCGACCTCCGCCGGATTTGAAACCGGGACCGCTGCGTAGAAACCCAACTGTCTAACCACTCCACTACCGCAACCCTCCCAATTCTCTCGTACTTCTAGAGATCAACATTTCAGTCTCAACTGTTATTTGGTTTTTAAAGGTGAATATAGTTAAAGTTTTTTATGAAATAATGAAGGCGTGATATATTGTATTTATTCGTAGAATTACTCGTAAAATCGAGGATGGTTCGAACTTTTTCAGCCAGTTTACAATTCCTGACGTAGCAGCATCTGAGTGGCAGAGTTCGTCGGCGTAACTGTCGCATGTTAGATAATGAAAGACCAAAGGAACTGCGTCATCACAAGAAAGAATGGGAAAATCACGAAATGATACTCTTTGAGAAAACCCGTAATCAATAGCCCTTCAACATCCTCAGTTCGAATTCTGGGAAACTCGATTTTTTCTTCTCTAGAGATTAAACTAGTATTGATCAAACCATATATACATTCTATCATAAAAATGGTCCATTTTCGGTCTCGAATCCTTCTCTTGAATTCAGTATCCCTCGCTCAAGACCTCTTTACCATTATCCTCCGTTAGAAGCTTGTATAATTCATACCTCCACCAACACCGCTTCTCCCTTTCTTTTCAAAAGAGAACTAACCTCAAACTGCACAATCCTCGCTCCACCATCAATCCCATATTTCGTCCGCAATCCCGTTTTCTCAATTTGTCCCTTTTCCTATTCGTTGGCTGAGTCTTACGATCCCCGCATAAGTACATGACTGCGCTCCGATCGTGTTTCTTTCTTCCATTCTCATCAGCTTTTCTATTTCGCCTACGGCTACTTCTTTTCGTGCCCCGGATCAAGCGCGAGTTCGTACACACACGCACGCACGCACCAACAAACTATCTCCATGTGGTATGTCTTCCATTGGGCCAATCATCGAAAGAAACCCATCGTTCCTGGACAGGCCATTTGGGGTCTACTTAACCTCAAGTGGGTATTTGTGTGCGTGCGTGCGTGCCCGTGTGTGTGATCATATAAGCTCCGTTCCACCATTCCCAGAAACCGCCCAGGCAATCTTGCTTGCATTCGCCCACTCGGATACAATCTCCGGTTTTCTAGTTGGATAGAGCTATAATCCTTTCGTCCGTTTACGTTGGGGATAGTTCTTCTCCCTCCTTCCCTCCACATCCTTCCGGCCTCCTTTCGTGAGTCCATCCGTGACGTCATTTTCCAGTGTTATACGTGGGGCAAGACCTCTGTCGTCGTATTTAATGGAAGGGAATATTATAGTAGGGGGAGAGAGAGAGAAAAGAATATAGTGGAGAGGGGGAGGACGATAGGGAATCCCAGATCGTTTGAGGAGAAGTCGCCCGCAAAGCGATTGCGAAGTTGGTCGTAAAGGAATTCGCGTTGGCTCTCCAATGAAGGCATTATCTCCTGCAGAGCGAGCCACCTCTTCCCCAGTCTCCCTCTTCCTCCGCTTCCCACCCCTCCCCTTCCTCTCTCCCTCCCTCCACATCCCATTCCTCGACAATCGCTTGTAAGAGAGGGCCGATGCATAGTTATTAGACACTCGCGCACCAAGAGAATTGTCCTGCTCGACCACGGATTGGTTTAACCTACTTATCTTGAATTTTCTGAGCAATTAAATCCCACGATAACCATTAAAATAAGAGATAAATGGTTTTACTTCAATTGTCTCAGCGTTTATAGAAATATTTCAATAATATATAACGTAGTAAGCAATTTTATAATACAACACTTTGTAATTATTCGTAGTTGATATATAAAAATAATAGATGACGAAAACCGAGGACGACGTTTGCTATTCACTATGTAGCTTTCTATCGAAAAGTTCAGTGAATTTTTGGACCTCATCTTATTTTAAAGTACCGAGATGAAATCAAATGAACTGACGTTTCATGTAAAATATTTTTGTTTTGCATATGAGCAAGTTCCTACATGCATTCGTATATTTTGTTCTTCTTCATTGCAATTATCACGGTAAACAGTAATATAGGAAGCTGTAACTCTATTTCCTCGCACTGCATATGAATCTCCGATTCAGTAAAAAACGTTTCCATATTTTGGGATTTGTCACCACAGTAAGATTCCAAGATATTAAAGACGTTGTTCTCCAAGCAACTGGTTTCTACCCATAGTTGAATAAAACTTGTGATGTTGATTGGGTATATTTCATTATAGAAATATTTATTTAAAACACCTAAAATAAATAATGCGAAAATTTCATCGCACACCATTTAAGCGTTAAATTATTATGGTTGTCAACTGTAATCGCAGCCGTATCTAAATCTTTAAAAAATGTACTAATTGTTTAAATTGTAAGCGCATATTTTTATACTTCCGTATTCCACAGATTATTTTTGGACCGTATTTCTTTTAGGCCACATGGTGATGAATAGAAAATACTTTTTTCAAAAAAAAAGTTTTGTTTCGATATTATAACAAATGTTAAAGACATTTGAAGAAAATTCTTCAGAAACAACTTTTAAAAATTAAATTATTATAGGCAAAAACTGATAGCGACGATTATTAATTCTCGTGGATTTCAAAAAAGTATAAATTCGAATTTTATCTAAATTTAACGATTGAATGTGATGTTTACAAACTTTACTGCTTTTCGTATGCAATTTTACCTTAAATTGACAGTAATTATTGATTTTATTAAAATTTTCACGAAGGAAAATCTTGCATAAGGTCGCTTCCTTCTCAGAATTCCTTTCTAGTTATTCGGCTAGTGTATAAAAAGATCAGTCTATGGGTCTTACTTACAATTAGAGGGCAGTTTCCCTCATGAATTTTAAAGAGGCGGCACAGGTATGGCAACTTGGGACCCTGAGGGATCGTTTTTTTTTCTGATTTTCGGGTCTTTGGTCCTTTGTATATTTCTTGATGCTGAAGATCTTTCTTCCTTTGAATGCGATAGGATGGATCTTCAGTATTTTATTTTCTTTATAGAATCTCTCTCGTAGAAGACATTTTACCTTTCTTTTTAGTACTCGGAATTCCGGATTGCTATGCTGGTATAGAGGAGATTTACGGTGAAGTTTCTAGCTGGATAAATTATCCCCTCTCCTGTCTATTACAATGTTTATTCAGAGTTATATAAATGAAATTATAAAGTAATAATAAATATAAATAAATGGTAGTCAATAATTAATAAGAGTTGAAATGAAAAAGATGGAAGGCAAAATACACCACCAGATTAATGGTGAATTTAGCTCCAGGGACTTGATCACTCTTACACAGCATCCACATAGTGATGAGTAACTCTCACCTCCTTGTGGATGTAAAATGCACGCGTCAACGCACAGGTACGCACTCGAAAGGAACAGAAAACGGGAAAAGGAAAAATAATCACGCGTGGACTGCGTATAAAAATTAAAAAAAAAAACTAAACAGCCACGTGCGATCACTAAAGGTTCGATTATTAAAAACTCAATGTACTTTTCGAGTATTCGAATAATCGCCATGAAAATTATTGATACGAGCAATTTCGGCTAGGTAAAAACTTTTCGGCGATTACAAAACATCGTTCAAGCATTAATAAACTTAACACCTCATTCTCTTTTCGCGGATAATTACTTTCAGTGGATATTTTCCGTGATGAGCGAACCTTATAACTACTATTTATTAGCTCACGAATCTGAAAACTAATGCCATCATATTAGGTCTTTATTTATATTACTGTATCCTGGCTATATACATTTTGAAACGTTAAATATTTTAAACTGTATTTTATATATTTCCTTTAATATAAATGGTTTGTTGTATCAAAGGACTACGTAGTCTCAATTTCGCCCTTAATAAAGTCGTTTGTCTTTCCAGCGCCCTCTACGTATATCTCTCTCTTATTCTTCCTCTCCGCAGCGTCGTGCATCGGTGGTTCCTTGCGGCCGGCCTCCCCCTCTCCCTCCGCCTACTCTATAGCCGCCTCTCCTCTGTCCTCCTGCCCCCCTGCGGGCATCGGGGGAGCCGCCTCCCCTTCCTCCCCCAGCGCCCACCACGGTCTCCACTCCAACGCCTCTTCGCCCCCCGCCGCGGCCGCCGCCTCCCCCGCTGGCCCCTGCTCCAGTCAGTGCTACGACAGGGACAAGCAGGCGTGGATCATAAGGACGGACACGCATTCCGAGACTGTGAGGCTCCACATGGTGTTCAAGGACGTGCAGAACGTGCCGAGGAATCACCTCAGGTGAGATGGAAAGGGAGTTGAACTTAAAAGCGCGTATTTCAACTGATGGCACCGATCATTGGCGATCAAAATTATAATTTTTCTCATTGTCAGTCAAAAATATCTTGGCGATCATTTTTAGTTTTCTATCTTCATTTCTTTATACAAATTTTAAAAAATGCGTAAATATTATTCCAGCGAATCTAGATTTACTTTTAAAGTTATGAAATTTCAAACTATCGGCCAAAAATTAACTGTTTGATTGGAAATATGGAATTCCGCACAGATATGTTGGTTAATAACCAAAATCTCTTAGGAGTAAAATATATATCGTTGTCTTTTCTGTTTTTCAAGAAAAGGTATGATTTTTTCTCTTTGACTATCGAGATTCAAATTATAAGTTACCCACCGAAATAAGAACTCTATAAAATTATAGGCGTAAAATGAAATCATTTAAAAAATAATATATGAAAAAGCATGAAACTTGAAGCTTTTGTTAGTGAGAAGTTACGAATGTATTATTCAAAGTTATTTTCACTGATAACTAACATGTGGAAATGAAAATATAAATATTTAAAACAATAAAAATTATTAGAAACTCTTCATCACTCGACGCGTATAATCACTTGTAATAATTTATTATTGGAAGTCAAATCCCGATAAATGTAGCTGTCAATATATCCTTCATGAACATTCTTCTGCATTGTCGCGGTAGGTGTTCCACCAAATTAAAGGAACAGAGTACCAATAGCGATAATTTCTATCCTTCTAAAAACGAAAAGGTGCATTCTGAGTGATTACCGCTTATTAAATTTTTATTTTTTATTGATATCAAATTTCATTTCCAAGAATAGAGATGCAGCTTTGAGATTAGAACTTTAGTTATTAATATTGCAATCTATGTCGAAAGAAAACCCAAGTTTTGTGCTACTAAACTAATTTGAAGTTATTACTTCAAATAAAATTTCTAGGATAAAAGAACATTGCTAAACAGTTCCATATTATAAGGACGGGATTATTTATTTAAGGCAATGTATTCGACAAAATAATATTTTACGAAAGCACTCATTAATTCGTCACTTCGTATTTTTATGCAGATATGTCTGCTGGACAGCATATTTGTTGCGGTACCATCACAAGTCAGGATTGGTAGAGCCAGTAGTGATCCCTGGCGGCCCTTTCAGTCACTACTACGCCCAGGATGTGTCGGACGAAGGGATAATCATGGAAACGGATATCCCAGTGAAAGAGGTAAGGCTTATCACGTCGATATTAGCCATCCTTTCACTATATTCAGCATCCCAAAGAATACTTATCCAATTCCTTGAATGCTTTACTCAAGATTTATAATTCATACATTCAAATTAATTGTGCATAAAAATGATTAAACTGCCCATTTTCTCCACATTCGTTGTATTCCATGCCTAAGTTTCGAATTTGCGTTTTATACACTCAGTGTATTCAAATTTATTGACTATTTAATGATAGTTAAAATTAAAATCCCATGTTTTTACAATGATCACAAATTAACACGGCATTTAATGGGATATTAACGTGAAATTTACTTAAAATTCTCGTTATGTGACAAAATGCGCTGAGTATTCTTACGTTATTTTTGCAGACTAGTGTTTCTCCCGTTAACTTGGCTCAATAAAACATGAATAATATATCTATGACTTTAATTCTGCGTCACTAGTTAACCATAAAGGAACGATATTACACGATCTCCAGGTGAACCTTTCAACAAATCTATTTCGACTTTCCTGCCGTGTGAAACATCGTTCAGAAGAGGCTTCTGATTATAAGAATATTGATCTAAAATAGAAATTGGTTGATGTGAGGTCAAAACGCATTCCTTTGTCTTGAGTCACTTCATATTAGCCTTTATACGTTAGTGTATGGTTGAACTAGGACCCGCTGGTCGGATGTGGCTTCCGAGAGCGTTTTATGCAAAAAGCGAAGCTGCAATGAAACAGCGATCCATAAAAATAAGAAGTTTTAATCAATTTTTAATAATAAATCGTTTAATATTAAAATTTTAGCCTTTAAAATCTCAGGCTTGACTTTAACTCGTATGATACCTTAGAATCCTTCTAGGTAACTTATGCTACTCACTACAAACTCTAATCCTGACCACCAAAGCATTGAAAACTTCCAATGCGACCCACCATGCAAACAAATTTGCCTACTCTTGCGTTTAAAGTAATGGTATTCAACCTGGAAATGATAAAGGCGAATTCTGCATCCTAATTGAGCCGCCCTAAGTTATATATATACGTATGTAGTGTACAGAGCGCTCCTATTAGACATTTTGCTACTTATGTTAATTGCTCTGTAGAATAAATAAGTAGCAAAATATCTAATAGGAGCGCCCTGTACACTATACGTACATACAACTTAGAGTGGCTAAATTACACTCCCTTATGCTCGGTATTCCATCTTATACTTAACATTTTAATGTATACAGTTAATTGTGTTCTTGTAAATTACACAATTAAAATTGATTTATTTTATGTAATGTCAAAGAAATAGATAGCTATGCATAGGTGTCTTAAAATATAATCCAAACATGATGTTTTTATTTTTTTAAATCCCTATCATTCAGCATGCACTCGGAATCAAAAGGTCAAATGGTCTTCTTTGATAAATTAATTCAACAAGTGGTTGCGACATTTGTGACAGAGACGATTCAATTCAGCGCTTTTAGTAATGAAATTTAATTAAGACTCCGTAAAAAGGAATTTCACACGTCGGTAGTTTGTAAATTTAATTCAGTATATCTCTTTTGAATGCTATGCCGATTTAATGGAATAATTCCCCGATGCTTTCAAGTTTTCATCGCTTAAGCATTTACTAGAATATCCACTTCCACATCGACATATTAGCACCAGTGTTGGATAATAAATTATTCTTGAGATCTTTGTTCCCAATAAGCCCCTTCGTGATCTTAAGTATATTACGATTTTAAATGGCTCTTTCAACCCTTAAGAGGTCTCGCGGTATTTTGTAACGTCAGAGTAAGTCAGTAGACAGTAGTGAGAAGGTCTTGAAAGCGCTTCGAAATGTGGACATGGAGAAGAATGCTGAAGATAAAATGGACAGATAGGTTGAAAAACGAGGAAGTACTACGAAGAATAGGAAAGAAGCGAAAGATTATACAGATTATCAGAAAGTGGAAGTCAAACTGGATTGGACATTACCTGAGGAGAGAGAGCATGATTAAAGAAGTGCTAGAAGGAAAACTGGATGGAAAAAGAGAAAGAGATAGCAAAATGTTACAGCTGATAGACGACTTGAAGTGGAAAGTGAGCTATCAACACACGAAGAAGACTGCGGAAAATAGAAGTACATATATGGAGAACCAGGTTTAACCATGAATAATCACTGGCCTGTCTATGAACAGACTTTCTATGATAATGATGATGTAAAAAATATTAGGGAGGTGCCACACAGAAGAAACCAGCAACTAGCAACGCAACTCTGGCAAAGTTTCTTCGCGGTCAGACACTTTCTAAGAAATGGAGATTAAGTCACACTCATGCGCCATTACTTTGCAACTTAAGCGACCTTAAAGCAATGGGCAACTGGGTCTGTTGGTTGTTCGTCGCTTAAATTGCTTTTAAACTGCGTGGTTATCGGTCTTATAATGGACAAAAAAGCAGAGTAGAACTACAATATTGAGTTCGTCAAACTTATTGAATTGTACCCTCTTATTGTGTCCAACAAGGATTACTCAAGACGGAATAACATCGAAGCTGCTTGGGCAGAAATATCACGGAATATGGGAGAGAATGGTAATTTAATTAATAAATAAGTTACAATTTATTCATTGTATGCTCGTCAAGAATGTACCATTACTTCATACATCACGAAAAAGAAAATACATTCAAAATACCATGCTTACACAATGCATGAAACTTATTTTATTAACTATCTTCATTTTCATTATCTCCACTGATGTGGTAATGCAATTTCTGGTTTAAAAAATATTGACACATATGATCCCGGACTAAATGTTTGTTATTTAAATCTGTCATTGCATGATGGTCGACGTTACCCTTGGAGTGGCCAGATATGTAGGTTCTGAGTAAATTACATCTTGTTTTCTGAAAAAATTATGTATAACACATGCTGATTTTACAGTGTTTTCTATTGTCCCCTCCAAAGCGCATATGGGTCCTTCAAAAACTCGAAATTTCGACACTAGCATTCCAAATGCACATTATATTGATTTACGACCTCTAGAAAATCTATAATTGCATGGACGCCTGTCATTATTCAGAATGCGTCTTGAATATGGTCTGATTGTTGGTTTTCAAGGGAAACGCTTCATCGGCGATAAAATAAAAAATCTGATGTGCCCAACACATGACTTTCTCCATAATTGGGGTATAGATATTTAAATTATTATGAATAGCATTATGAGGCAAAATTAACATTTCATATCGTAAAAGAATACAGCGCTGTATACTGGAAATAACGAAAAAGTTGAATATCTCCAAAATAGATTGTTCTACAAAATTTGTTTCAAACAAAACCTGGAAGAAATATTATACTCTACAACTTTGGTCCTCACGAAGATTACCAATAACGACATTTTTAAGGAGATACTTCGAAACCCGATTCGGGTTTTGCGATATTTCTCCGTTAAAACAATATTATTACTTTCTCCATACGTAGTAATGGGAAAGTATTGTATTGATGAAAAACATCGACTTCAAGATTTCAACGGAAATACATGTTTTGAGGTCCCTAGAACACGTTTAGACTATTTTCGGAATGATGTCTCTGTGTGTGTGTGTGCGTGCGCGTGCGTGTGGGTGTATGTTAGTGTGGGCGCTCTAACTCAAAAAGTACGTGCCATATCGTTACCAAACTTCATATCTAACACTCTTACATGAGCACAAAGAACTAATTAGTTTTTGGACAAGAACGGATAACCGGAAGTCGAGGTTTATTCGAAACCCGATTCGGTTTTTGCGATATTTCTTGGTTAAAATATCATTTTTGTATTTACAATTCTATACAAAAGTTATAGAGAATGTAATTTCCTACAGTTTTCATTTGAAACAATTTTCTATAGGAGTTATTGTTTAGGAGTTATTTATAAATAACAGGTTTTTCGGTTTCCGTTAAATATCTCCTTAAAAACATCGTTATTGGTAATCTTCGCAAGGACCAAACTTGTAGAGAATAATATTTCTTCCAAGTTTTGTTTGAAACTAATTTTCGTAGAACCATCTATTTCGGATATATTTTGCTTTATCTTAATACCAGTATACAGCGCCAACACCATGTAGCGGTGAATTCTGTAATCATTCAAAATATACGTAATTTACGGCAACAAGGACGTGTCTTCTTTTATGATACGAAATAATAATTTTGCCTAGTAATATTATTCATAATAATTTAAATATCTATATCCCAAATATGGAGAAAGTCATGTGTTGGCCACATCAGATTTTTTTATATACAATTCTATAAAAAGATTATAGAGAATGTAATATCCTACAACTTTCATTTGAAACAATTTCCATGACTGTTATTGTTTAGGAATTATTTATAAATAATCGGTTTTTTCGGTTCCCGTCAAACATCTTAAAAACGTCGTTATTGGTAATCTTCGTGAGGACCAAAGTTGTAGAGAATAATATTTCTTCCAGGTTTTGTTTGAAACAAATTTTCGTAGAACCATCGATTTCGGAGATATTCAACTTTTTCGTAATTTCCAGTATGTAGCGCCACCGCTATGTAGCGGGAATTCTGTAAACATATTCAAAATATAATTTACGGCAGTAAGGACGACTGTATTCTTTTACGATACGAAATGATAATTTCGCCTCATAATGCTATTCGTAATAATTTAAATATCTATACCCCAAATATGGAGAAAGTCATGTGTTGGCCACATCAGATTTTGTGGCGTGTGAAACACTGCCCCATCGTGCTCACCCAAACAAGACCAGCGCATGCTTATTTGTAAGTAAAATCATTATATTCTACATTATAATGTTTATTAACTTAAATAAGCTCACGTATCTGGTGTACATTTACCAGTCAGTGTTCAAACATGGACAACTGCACGTTGCTTTTTCACGGGCTTCTTGCTTACAAGACATAAAATTAAATATGTCAGCGAGACATAATTACACAAAAAATGAAGCTGGATTTGGCGAAAGTAATATGATAGTAAATAAAATTATCGTTATATTTGAATGCAATGGGCTCGGAAACGGATTGTTACAAGGAAATATGATTAATTGTTAAGCAAAGCCAATTGTAATTTTAAAAGTATCTAGGTACTATATATTTTAAAGAGTTTGTAAGTTGTGCTGTAGTAGCTTCACTAAATCCGTTGAAATTCAACGGGAAATTCTGCTAGTAACATATAAACGTGCCAAATTTCAAGTCTCTAGCTAATCTTGAAGTGCCTTATAATTTTTATCCTCGTAATGGACAATAGTGGGGGAAAACATGCCAAAAAGAATTGGGATTTTTACTATATTGGATTCCTTCCATCGGTCGTAGTTTAATAATAATGGCATTATAATGTAGCCTTCCGATTCCCATTAACTGCTTACCCATATAAAAGCATTGAGCTTATTGCCATCGTAGTCGATTATTGAGACGCAGAATAATTCCCACTTTTTTCTGAGAAAATCTAAAATTTTACGCTAAATCTACAAGGATTTGCTTTCTGTCTTCAAAAATATCATACTTAAATCTCTTAACTTTCCAATGGTTCAATCCTCATGGATGTAAGCGTGCTTTGAATGCTTTTAATATAAGCTTGAGAGAAGGAAGGAGACGGAAATGATTTTCATAGCAACCAAAGTAAACATTCACAAATTATTATTGAATATACATTCATTCTCTATCATGAAATAATATAAGCAACTATTTTAAGTTTAAGATATAATTTGTTGTCACTTTGGAAATTTTGGTACAATAACTTCTTGAATTCTCTTTACTCCCGTCATTATTGACGGGCTATACCCTAGTAAGACAATATTGAGTCAGTAAAGCATCTTATCATCATAACATGTATTCTTATGGAAAAATCATTTTCAGTCCACTGTTTAGGACCGTATCTACCACACTAAACTAGAGATAAGTGTTTAATTTTAATAGGTAACCCTAACAAGGAGAGGCTACGGAGTGCAACACACAGATTTGATCCATCTTCTACCAGTGGAAAGTTTAGGTAAAAAAAATACCTTTTCGGAATTACGGGCCAATGCCTTTTAATTTAAGAGAAATAATTAAAAAGTACATATATGGACTACTCTCAATAAATGCTTGTAACTTCGCTGATGACTTACGAAGTGACTGTAGTATAGGGGTTAAGAGCAAGACTCGCGATGGCGGTTCATGGGGTTCGAGGACGACGTTGGGTAATTTTTTTTTCGTGTAGAATTTCCTTTTTCGTGCTAGTTTTTCTCCCATTTTTTCGGAAAATACTTATTCATCGCAATTTTTATCTTTTTCCTTCATATGCTCTGCCTGTGGTAAGTACCAATAATAACTAATAAGATGGGTTACTTTATTATTATCCGCAAATATATTTTTTATCCTTAGCTCTCGCAATCACCTTCTTACTGCAGGAAAATGATTAAATCTTACGATAATAAATTCACGGGATTTTTGAGGGAGTAGGTTGGTAATAAAATACGCAAAGAGCGGTGTATAAATATTTTTTGAAAAATGGGGGAAACTTGATTAAAAACAATTATCCCGCGTGAAAAAATAAAAATTGCGGTGAATAAATATTTTCCGAAAATGGGAGAAAAACTAGCACGAAAAAGGAAATTCTACTTGAGTAAAAATAACTGCCCAGCGGCGGTCTCGAACCCGGATAATACAAATCGCCGGCCTAGCTCGTAATCCCCTAAGCTACGGTCGCTAGTGAGCTCAATAGCGAAGGTACACGGATTTATTTAGATTGGTCCATATTTGACAATTATTTCTTTTAAACTAAAAGGTATTGACCCGTGATTCCGAAAATGTATTTTTTTACCTAATATTTCCACTGGTAGAAGATGAATCAAACCTGAGTTAAACTCCGTAGCCCCTCCTTGTAAGTACAAGGAAATCCCAATTACTTTTTCCGTACGTTGTAATGGGAAAGTATTGTGATCACGAAAAAAATCGACTTCTAGATTTAACGGAAATACACGTTTTGAGGTCCCTAGAACACGTTTAGACTATTTTCGGAATGATGTCTGTGTGTTTATGTGATTGTGGGCGCTCTAACTCAAAAAGTACTTGCCATATCCTTACCAAACTTCATATGTAACACTTTGGCATGAGCACAAAGAACTGATTAGTTTTTGGACAGTAAAGGTTAACCGGAAGTAGAGGTTTATTCGAAACCCGATTCGGTTTTTGCGATATTTCTCTATTAAAACATTATTATTGTATATACAATTCTATACAAATGTTATAGAGAATGTAATTTCCTAAACTTTCATTTGAAACAATTTTTCATAACAGATTGTTTAGGAATTATTTATAAATAATCAGTTTTTTCTGTTTTCGTCAAATATCTCCTTAAAAACGTCGTTATTGGTAATCTTCGTGAGGACCAAAGTTGTAGAGTATAATATTTCTTCCAGGTTTTATTTGAAACAAATTTTCGTAGAACCATCCATTTCGGAGATATTCAATTTTTTCCTAATTTCCAGTATACAGCGCCACCACCATGTAGCGGTGAATTCTGTAAACATATTCAAAATATAATTTACAGCACTAAGGACGACTGTATTCTTTTACGATACAAAATGATAATTTTGCCTCATAATGCTATTCATAATAATTTAAATATCTATACCACAAATATGGAGAAAGTCATGTGTTGGCCACATCAGATTTTTTTAACAAGTTGTGTTCCATAAAGAATTTTACAGAGTCAATTAACATTTGGTATTTTTATTCAACAGCAGCTAAATGACAAAATAATAATTCAGACACTAACGACATCTGGATATAGTTATTTATTAAGACTAACCATACATAGTTTGGATTCTTTTCTTCAATCACAAAGCTGGAATAAGAATTTAGATTCCGTAGATCGCTGAGCTTGTACAAAATAAGTTTAAACTATGAGATACTAGTAATGAGGACATTAACTTCCCTACTCTCAAAGCAAAGGAATATGCCAAATTGGCTTCCCAAGGCTAATGCACACTCAAGACGACCTCTCGCCATGGGATCCACTGGAGCAAGCCAGGAGTATCCAAGATTTGGGCTCCATGCCACACTAGCATCTCTGGTACCATCCGCAATACACTGATGAAAATAAGAAATAATAAGGGAGCTGGTTTAGAATAAGTGACGTACCACTAGCACCGTAACTGGCAAGAAAATGAACAACGTAAAGCTCTTTCGGTTTATGATGGCAGGCGACGACGCGAAAGAGGGGAAGGGAAAGGAGGGAAGGGAGAGAAGGGGAAGGGAGAGAACGGAAAGGGGAAGCTTTAAGGGGAAAATGACGTCAGAGCACCTGCGCAGTATACCTTCTTCCCCTCCAGAGCAGTGTTTCCCACCCTTTTTAAAGTCGCGGCACCCTTAGTGACTTTTCAGAATTTTGCGGCACCCCTCTTTATCCACCATCAGTATAGTCATTTCACCAGCTAAAGTCTCTTGGACTTGAAGACGCCAGTTAGCAGCAGCCAATAGGAGACGGTTTGTTTGGGAAGGTAGTGGGGAGGATCCCAGTCTCACTCCTGCTCTCGAAGAGATCACATCGGGATGCGTTGCCATTAGAAATTGCGTAGTATATCAGCTGAAGGCGAAAATCCGCAAGAGCTGGCAACGCGCACAGGTATCTGCTGTCTCGCACGAAAGTTGAGAGGGGCGATGGAAGGGGAAACGTTCGCGATTGGCTACTTGCTCTAAGTAGCCCAAGAGACTTTAGCTGGTGAACCGACTATAATAATCGTGCTGGTTGAACCCCTAACTCCAATCTCCATATCTCCTTTCATTTCGAAGTGCCTTTGCGACGAAATGAAGGTCGACTTAACTTTGGTTTGCATTTTTGAAAGCCGGCGATGCAAAATGAGGCTAAAAATGGGAAAACAATATTTTTTGCGGCACCATTCAGAACACTTTACGGCACCCAGGTTGGGAAACACTGCTCCAGAGTATAGGTACGCGCATTTATTGCCCACGACGTCCCCTATAGGCGGTCCCAGCTCGACAATGGACTCATCCTACAGTGAAAGTGTCTGCTGCGCACTGCCACTGTAAAGCGTAGCTCTATAAGTTTTACAGGGGCGCGATGTGATGTGTTGGACGTACACGGGCGGCGAAACAACGCGGTCGGCCAATTTATCGTCAGACACCTACAGTATTTTCAACAATAATGCGGATTATATTATAATATGCCGTATATTCTTTCATATTTATTGGCTACGGAAATTTATCAAACCAAAAGGAGTATTTTTTCATAATTTTGTAAAGAACTCCTAAAAAGGGCGGCAAATGAGAGACTTGCACACGGGCGGTCGTGAGGCAAGGAGTGCCCCTGACTACGTAGCACTTAAATCATAGACGTTCTTTACACATAGCAGTTTTCAAATGACTGAGTTGCTCTGACGTCATTTTCCACTTAAAACTTCCCCTTCCCGTTCTTTCCCTTCCCCTCTCTCGAGTCGTCGCCTGCCATCATAAACCGAAAAAGCTGTACCCAGAGGCATACCTTGGCGATATGGCACCTAAATCAAAATTTAAAGAAGCAACTTGATTATGTAGGGCAAGGGTCCCCAAACTTTTTATTGAAAGGGCCACATTAGGCTTTATGTACGACAGCGAGGGTCACTTCAGACTTTTCTAATGACTGATTGAAAACACTTTAAAGAGCAAGGTTCGAGGTGGGGGGAAGGGTTATCGAGAAGCTTCAGCGGTAAAAATTATGTCGAGGGGGGGGGGGGGGCAATTGGGTTGAGTTGGTTGGGTAAGGCAGGCGGGTCGGATTAAATCACTGCGCGGACCGTAGTTTGGGGACCCCTGATGTAGGATATAATTTTTGTTTTAATTAAGAATAATAGCGTTTTTATTGCATATAAATTGCCGTTTATTAAAATAATATTTATGGGAAAATTAACTTTTGACACTTTTTTCGGGAACGTTTCGCGTCTTTTGCAAGCGGCGCCTATGGCAAATACCACCTTCGCCATTCCCTAGTTACGGCACTGGCTGTACAGCTTGTCCGTTTTGGGAAGGCAGGCGTCGACGCATGAGTGGGGAAGGTAACCAAGGAGGGGGGAACCTAAGGGGAAAGCCGACGTCACACGACATGCGCAGTAACGCAGTTTTGGTTTGGAAGATGATATCTTCCCTGGGCCTAAACACGGCCTCACCTACAAGGGGCCACGTTTCGAGGATGGACTCGTCCTGCCTGCGTATGTCGTACTGCGCACTGCCTTCGTAAAGCGGACAAGCTGTACCACCCAATTGCTTAGCTTCGGCGCCCTGACAGGAACCATATCTCCCACCCCCTCCTAAGATACGGTGCCTGAAGCAGAGCAAACATAATAAGGGTTGATAGTTGGGCAACAGTGCTAACAGGTAGAAAATACAGTATGGAAATAAAGAAAAATCCAAGGCAATGCGAATATCAAGTAAAGAAGAAGAAGATTTGAAAATAAGTATTGGAGGAAAGCCATTAGAACAAGTTTTAGATTATAAATACCTTGGTAACATCATAACGAGAGAAGCAAAATGTACCGATAAAATCAGGACTAGAACAGGGCTGCCGTTTTCACGGATTTCTTTTTAATGAAAAACAGATATTTCTGTGATTCACCGATATTTTTAAGGAAAAATTCGGTAGTTATCTGAGATGTTCGCGTAAAAAATAGTACTACTAAAAAACTGAGATTATTAATATTTCTATACGAATAATACGAATCCTGTAAGTAATAAATATTCGATATAATTGTTCCGCAAGTCAGAGGCGTAACGAGGCGATATGGCGCCTATAGCAAAATTCTAGAAAACGCCTCGGTTATGTAGTATATAATTTTTTCTTCGTTTTAATAAAGAATAATAGCGTTTTCATTATAAAAAATCAACGTTTGAGTGTTAAAATAACACTTATGAGAAAATTAATTTTTCGCATTTTTGCGAGAACGTTTGGCGCCTTTTGCAAGCGGCGGCTATGGCAAATGCCACCTTCGCCATACCCTAGTTACGGCACTGCCGCAAGTACCTACGTATTTTAATATACCATGGATGAAGCGCGAAAACTCGCTACTTATTGTGAGATTGAACGCAAAAACTAGCTTTTGAACTAGATCGGAAACCTACGGCATTTTTATATTATTACTTTCTGTATACTTAGTGTAGGAGAAAGTAAGCGAATTCGAGATTTCAACGGGAATACACGTTTTGAGGTCCCCTGAGTACGTTTAGACTATTTTTGCGATGATGCGTGTGACAAAATTTTGTGGGCGCTCTAACTCAAAAACTAATAATCAGATCAAAGCTTAACTTTATACTTAAGACTTTTATTAGCAAATAAAGATCTGAAAAGGTTTTGGTTGAAACAGCTCAACCAGAAGTGGTTTATTCTCGTCGTTTTTCCTTTTTTTCCAAATGTCGCTTTTAAAAGTCAAATTTACGTAAATATTTGTTATTATAAAAGTTGATGACAATGTAATTATCTACAATTTTTGTTCGAAACATTTTTTTTGTAAAACCGATAGTTAAAATTATGGTTTTTCGTCTAAATTTGTTAAATACGTCACTAAGTTATATTGTTTCCGTTACATGGTTCAGCCTTCGTACGAGGCAGACGTGTTCGGCAAATGCGCTCCTAGTGAGAGGCAGGCACTACTGTAATGCGTTGAATCTAAACATATACTCGCGTGTGTTCTGTGTTAAGAGTATAAAACCGATCGAAGTACCTCTGGTCTGCAGTGTATACTGTGTGTCAGCTTGTCTAAATTGTGATATATATTGTTCTGTGCTAGTGGCAATGTCTGATTGTGGCGTGTGTAAGAAGAACATACAAAACGGTCATTTAAAAATTCTGTGCAGTGAGTGTAAAAGACACTGTCACGCGAACTGTGTCAATATATCTAAAGACGATTTAGACTATATCACAGTGGAAAAACAAATTTGGCGTTGTCCCCCTTGTGCGACTGAAAGACGTAGTTGTATGTCAGCCGTCTCTGCACAAGAAATCGGACATGCAGGAATTACGCAGGTACTATCTATGCTAGAAGACGCAAAAAAAGACAGGCAGCGCATGGAGAAAGAACTAAACACCTCGCTGGAATTCATGCACAGCAAAATCGACGACAATAAAAAGGCTATTGTGCTAAAATTGGTGAATATCTAAAAATCATTGATGAGCTCAAGCAGGAAAATACGTTGTTGAAGGATCGGGTGACGAAATTGGAAAGTCGGGTGGATGACTGTGAGCAGCGTGAGAGAGCGAACGACCTTGAAATCCACGGGAATCCTCAGGAACTTAATGAGAACGCTACTGAGGTAGTTAAAAAAGTTGGGAGTGCCCTTGATGTTGTAATAACAGACGAAATGATCGACACATGCTATCGCCTAGGGAAGACGCGAGACTCCGGTAAGCCGTCAGGCATACTGGTTAAATTTGTTCGTGGAATAGATAAGGAAATATTACGGTGAGAAGGCGAGTGAAGAGGACCCTTTCGACGCGTCACCTAGGTTTTCCAGTGGACGTGCCTGTTTATATCAACGAAAGCCTCAGCCCTGGGAAAAGGAGAATCTTTGCTGCCGCTCGGGAATGCAAGAAAACGTAAGGGTATAAATATTTATGGATAAGAAATGGCAGAATTTTATTAAGAAAAAAAGATAATGACCCGGTAATTAATCTGAAGTCATTGGATGATTTAAACAATTTGTAAACTGTCATGACATATTGTATACTTTACCGTATTTATTTACAAGTATACGTTTATTTTTATGAATTCTATCTTTTATACATTCGTAACTACTTTTGTCCAAAAGAGAGGGCTATTTGTTTTGATATCTTTCTCATTGTTCCCTCGATTTGTCCTGAATATTTTCATCCAAAACTTCATGTAATATATAATATTATCTATTACCATTTGTTGTGTGGTTATGGAAAATGCTAGTGATGACTCTACATTCAAAAAAGAGCTTGATATATGTTCTTTGGAATTTATTATAATACATCAAAATATTAGAAGTATGAGGTCAAATTGTGATAACTTTATATTGCAGCTCCAAATTCTCCAACCTAAACCTCATGTTATAATTCTATCTGAAATTTGGATTAATGATTCTGAACTAATGGCATATAAGATAAATGGATACAATTCATTTGCGAAATGTAATAACAACTATAGAGCTGGAGGTGTAATTGTATATGTGTTGAACGTATATTCGTGTCTATCATGTGAAATATCTGATATGCTAACAGCAGATACTGTCAAAGTATCAATTGATATTAATTCTATGCAATCTTTATCTATCATTGCCATTTATAGAATGCAGTCTTATCCAATAGAGTCGTTCTTAAAGGAATTACAAAATGTCCTAGATGATTCGCCTGATAGAAATCTAATGCTTATTGGTGATGTAAATATATGTGTACTACAGTTATCGGATAATGTTTATGAATACCTGACACTAATGGCCAGTTATGGGTTTGATCAAGTTATTGATACTCCTACTCGGATAACCAGGCTTAATAAATCATGCATAGACCATGTCTTTTGGCGAAGTAGGACAAATTTGGCTTGCATAGGAAAAGTTATCGATTTAGGTTTAACAGATCATCACCAAATTATATGTGAATTAAATTTTAATCCACAAGACAATTCCGAGAACGAATCCCCAGACGTAGTAGTACAAGTTGATTACTCATATTTAAATGAATTGTTAACTAACAGTGATTGGAGTGAAGTGTATACCCAAACAAATGTGTCTGCAGCTTATGAAGTGTTTTTACGGACTCTTAAAAATTATATTGATTGCTCCAGTTTTACAGTAGAGAAATATAGGAGATACAAACTGATTAAACCCTGGATAACTAAAGAATTATGTAAACGTATTGCTAGAAGAAACTTGTACAAAAAAATGAGAAAGCAGCCCTATAACGAAAAATTAACACGTTACTACAAATCTTATAAAAATCGCTTAGAAACTGATATACTAAAACGAAAAGAAAACTGTTATTTGGATATCTTTCAAAAGAATAATAATGATGTAGCAAAGCAATGGCGAATATTAGACTATAATTGGAGGGAGGAGGAGGGAAAATAATATTGATAAGATAAGATTAACAAAAAATAATATGGTGATCTCTAATTCACAAGGTATTGCAAGTGAATTTAATAGATATTTCAGCCAAGTTATAGAGGGGCTGAGAGAGAATTCTAAACCTAATACAAACTCTAATTATATAGAGTATGAGGGATTGTTTCCCACAAACATAATAGAGCGCTCAATATTTATGGTTCCCACAGACTCAGAGGAAGTCAGTAATATTATAAAAGGATTAGAGTCCAAAAAATCGACTGGCGCTGATGATATTTCTGCAAAGGTAGTTAAAGCTGTAAATGAAAATATTGCATCTGTATTTGCTTATATAGTGAATATGAGCATGCAAACTGGTGAATTTCCAGATAAATTTAAAAAACGCAGTTGTTATACCAATTTTTAAAAAAGGCGATAAGTTAGACGTTAGTAATTACTGACCTATATCTCTACTGCCTATTTTCTCGAAAATACTAGAAAAAATCATAAAAACTCCCTTACTAAAATTCCTTAACAGCCAATCTTTCTTCAGTAAACGCCAATTTGGTTTTCTGAAGGGGAAAAGTACTGAAGATGCTCTTCTACAGTTCTGTTCCTCAATTTATGAAGGAATCAATTCCCAGAGCAAAGTAGCAGGCCTGTTCATAGATATAACTAAAGCTTTTGATTCGGTGGACCACACTATATTGTTAAGAAGACTAATGCAATCTGGCATTAGAGGAGTTTCAAATGATTGGTTTAGAAGTTATCTCACTGGAAGAACTCAGTGTGTAAGGATTAATAATAGCTTTAGTCAAAATGTACCACTTATGTATGGTGTTCCCCAGGGCTCAGTCTTGGGCCCCATATTATTTCTAATATATGTAAATACTTTATGTAATGGTATGTTTAATGGTAATCTGACCTCATTTGCTGATGACACAGCATTATGCTACTCTATAACTAATAATGATGACTTACAATTTAAGATGCAAAGTGACCTAGACAGGTTAAAGTACTGGTTTTGTGAAAATAGTAAGGCATTAAGTGCGAAGACAAAATATGTTACATTTAGCTTGAAAAGTTCCTCTTAAGTACAAAATGATGTCTATTACAAATGTTCCTTATGTATAAATAAACAGGCTACAACATGTAACAACTGTATAAAAATTGAGCAAGTCAGTAGCATCAAGTATCTTGGAATACTAATTGATCAGAATTGTAACTGGAAACTCCATATCAACAAATTGCAGATGGAACTGATTTTGCTGTTAAGGAAATTCTACCTCTTACGATCTATTTGTCCTTTCTCAGTGATGCGAGCTGTCTATTTTTCCTTGGTCAATTCAAAACTTCAGTATGGAATAACTTGTTGGGGTGGGACATACTTTACAAACATTAAGCCCATTGTAACTGCTCAAAAAAAAGTGGTAAGAGTGATATCACGTGTACGTAAAACTGAACACTCCTTCCCATTATTTCAAAAACTGCAAATTCTTCCCTTAAGACATCTTTATGTATATAAGGTACTGAGAATGTTCTATAATCGGGTAGGTAATAGACAACAACCAAATGAATATGCCAGTAAACTACGATTTAATTATGGAATAAAAATTCCTAAACCTAATAATACTGCTTTTAAACAATCTTTTATATACATGGCACCTAAGTTATTTTCCTCTATTCCATCTGATTTGGCTACTCTGAATCCGTTGGGTAAATTCTTAAATAATGTAAAAGTATGGTTATTTTCTACTCCCGATGTTGAAGGATTAATGAAAACTGTTGTTTAAATATGTATGAACACACTTTTGTTGTTTTTGGTTTTTTGTGCCTAATCTTGATTTTAATTTATTATGTACAGTGAATTATGTCATTTGCCGAAAATTTGTTTTATGTATGTGATGGTAACCCCAAAACAGGATTCCTCTGGGGTACCTATATTCCATATTCTCTGTTATTATATCTGCTGTAAATTTTTGTTTAAAAGGATGTGTAAGAGAAATGGAATAAAAAATTATTATTATTATTTTCTAATTGTTGATCGCAATACGTAGAAATTTTTAAATTTTGTCTGATGTTGAGCCATCATATTGATATGAATAAAAGTGAAAATTATTTTATTTATTATATTTTCTATTCCGAAGCCTGTCCTGTAAACTAGGCCTATGGTTACTTATTGTTTTCACTGCAATTGTGCTATTTACTGTATATTAAAAACCTGAATACATTTTTTTAAACTTTCTATGCCAATACAGTTGATTCCTAATGCAGGATAAATTTAAAATTCATAAATAAGCATATTTAAATTTAAGTTACAGGGCTACGCTTATACAGTTGTAAATAATTTTACTTAAAATATGTGATGAAGATGCTGAAAATATTGAAAGCATACATTTGTACATTTTGTATTAAAAAACCAAGATATTACAGGATTTTACAGGATATTTTTGATGTCAGTAACAGGATTTAGAAAAAAAATTGGTGGCAGCCCTGGACTAAAATAACGAAAGCAAAAGCCGCTTGCAGAAGAAAGAAACTCCTACTAACGGGAAATATAAAGCAGGATATCCGCAAGAAATTGATAAAATGTTATATATGGAGTATAACTTTGTATGGGGCAGAAACATGGACGCTAAGGAAAAATATCAAATACTTGGAAAACTTTGATATGTGGTCATTGAGAAGAATGCTGAAGATAAAATGGACAAATAGGGTTAAAAACGAGGAAGTACTATAAAGAATAGGAGAAGAGAACAATTATACAGACTATCAGAAAGAGGAAGGTGAACTGGATTGGACGTTACCTGAGAAGAGAGAGCATGATTAAAGAAGTGCTAGAAGAAAAACTGGATGGAAAAAGAGAAAGAGGTAGAAAAATGTTTCAGATGATAAACAACTTGAAAGGAAAAGAGAGCTATTAAGCCATGAAGAAGACTGCAGAAAATAGGAATATATGAAGAACCAAGTTTAACAATCCAGTAGTCTTAATATTTATTTTTGCTTTATTCTAAAAGCTATTATGCATTAAAAATATTAAATTTTAGCCAAAATTAATACAACCTTCAAACTTATAAATCCCTGGTATATCTTCATCATAATATAGACATCATTTACAGCTGCCTTTTTAACTGCAAACCATTTCACACTTTGCTTAATCTCAATCTTATTTTCATTCTCTGAAACGTGTCTCCAAATACTGATAACATAAAAATTTAAGGTGTTCTAAGCATACCCATCTATAGAATTTAGAACAATATTGTCTTCTACGTTTGTTTTTGCTTTTTCAATAACACAAAAGGGTAGACATCATCACAAAATAATCTAATTGTTGTTCTGAGAAGGTACTAAAAGGGATAAGGTGATCTCTTTTCCCATCGATGAGAAATTTAAACAACTAATGGACTACTGGAGTGTTAACCATGGGTCTGTCTACAGACAGACTACCTATGATGATGATCTGGGCAACAGTCGGGGAGGTAAGGAGATCAAGTCGTGTTGGGTGCTTTCGGCACCCTGATTGGAACCAAATCTCCCTCCCCGTCCCAGAGAAACAATGCCCGAAGCAGAGCAAACATATTAAGGGTTTATAATTGGGAAACAGTCGGGGGATATGGAGATCGAGTCGTGCTGGGCACCTTTGGTGCCCTGATGGGATTCATATCTCCCTCTCTATGCCAGCGGAGCAGCGCAACACTGCAGAAAGAGCTCCCTACTACGTAGTTCTAATTCCGACCAATATGGGCGCCACAGGTACGTCACGTATAATAAACTTTAGCCTAACAGGCACAAAAATAATCGTATTGTAAATGATAGCTTTACGATCTGGTTGTCATGAGATTGGAAAACCACACGTTTTCTCATGTCCATGGATTCCAAGAGGCCAAGCCCTCGTCTCTACCTGCACCTGCATATCTATGGCGAGGGATCTCAACAAGAAGTTCAAGCTTCCAAATCCAACGAAAAGCCCAGCTTATGCCCTCCTCCCTGTTTGAAATTTTTGCCATCAATCAGTGCGGACATTGTGAGAGTGACCCCTGGAGATGAAAAAATATGCAATAAACACAATGATCATTCAACACTTAAAACTTTTAGTAGCATCTCTACTTACCATCCTTCAATTTTTGTTGTAAACCTAAGCCTACACGGCTTGAGTTGTCTACCTTGGCTCGAACTACAGCAATATCTCCAAGATCATACATGCATCCTATTTCAAAGCGGGTAGAATTGGAACCAGCAGTCCATGCTAACTGGATTCCAGTCTGTAGTTGAGGGTTCACCTTCTGATACAGTGAGGCACAATATTCTTGACCATCATTACTGATCAATGGTAAAAAAAATCATCAATTAATTGCTAATGCTGGTCAACCAAAAAAAATGAATTTTACTCAACTGGTTGAAACTAAACTAATAACGAGCAAAGCAAAAAACTCACACATTAGTGTGCACTACAAAGTCTCCCATTGAGAAATCAACAGCAAAATTATTCTTTGTAAACTTAGACTTTGAGGAGTCAAAGGACATCTGATACCCAGCCAGCCAACCTGCAAAAATTGTAATAAGTGAATTACAGTAGATTTGTACAAAACAAGAAGTGTGTGTGCATGTATTTTTAAGTGAATAAGCCTCAGAATACCATCGCCAAATCTCCTTCCATACCAGAATCACACAATGTAAGAGGGGAAACACAGTGCTGACATTATGCTACTCTTTATCAAGAGCACCAACAGGGCCAGAATTCTTAATGTTCCTTGCACATCTCCTCAAACAATATAAGTATAGGTCAATCCCAGATTGAAAAATCCAACCTTTATGAGATTTGAACCTAGGGTTAGTGTGTGGCAGGCCACCGCTCTACCTACTCCACCATCGCAGTCTCACAAAAATATCGGCTTGCAAGCAAAATAAAAGCCAGTGAATATCACCCCATGATAGCCGTATTCATTTACAATTTTATATCACAAGGTACTATCACTAAAATTAAAATGTGCTAAGCTTATTAAACACAAGGTCAAAAAATTATTTTCCACTGGCTAATTGAACTGAATTGATTTTTTTCCATAAATACTGGCATATATTTATGTACCATTGTAGCCAAAAACTGAACTTCCATTTAAGATTGGACCACGAAGGTCCAAATCTACATCCATATTAAGGGCAATGTTGTCATGCTTGTAATGGCTTTTAACATGTCCAATCTTCTTCCTAACATGAAAAATCAATTCCACATATCAGAAAATTGAATTACCTATTAATTCTGTCGATAATATATTAAGTGTCAGTCTATAAAGGAAATTAATCCAAAAGCATACTTCACAAGCATAGCTACCATGTTTAGTAGTACTGAAAAAAATACAAACTTTATCCAGATTAAGGCATCTCAGAATAATTTATTCCAAGGAATTTCATATCTAATAATCTAAATGAAGGAAATCACTGTCTTTCTTCAGTTAACTTATTAATATCTTTATCAGGAATCATTTTGTTGTGCATGTCCTTTGCCTTCCTAACAGTGAGCTGACCAGATATTTGACGAGAACATATAATGGTGGAATTACCCGCTTTGAGGAGAAAATGTTGTATCCAAAGACAGCTTTAAGCCCTTCGCCAGTTTATCTTCAATAGAGATCTCCGTTGATAGCGAGTTGTCCGTATTCCATTTCTCGGTCAATACCATTCCTGTAAATATCTTTTGAATGAGATGGAACACTTTCATAAACTATTAAAACAAGCCGAAATGGAAATATCCATACCATAATCCTTGATTTTATATTTAGTTTCCAAGGTTCCAAACACTTTCCCAGTATCTTGATTTAAAGAACCACCGGCTGTTACATCGATGGCATGTTCAGTTTTTGACTTCAATTCCAGTTTAACTAGACCGAAATGATAGCCTTTCCTGAACACATCGCGTGCTGCTTTCCCCAAATCTCCGTATGTTGGAGGAGCCATTGACTGCAAAGAAAAAAAATCTGATGTGGCCAACACATGACTTTCTCCATATTTGGGGTACAGATATTTAAAATCTTTTTATGAATGGCATTATAAGGCAAAATTATTATTTACTATCGTAAAAGTATACAGTCGTCCTTATTACCGTAAATTACGTAAATTTTGAATGTTTACATAATCTACCGCTACATGGTGGTGCCGCTGTATACTGCAAATTAAGAAAAAGCAGATTATCTCCGAAATGGATGGTTCTACGAAAATTTGTTTCAAACAAAATTTGGAAGAAATATTATTCTCTACAACTTGGTCCTCACGAAGATTACCAATAACGATGTTTTTAAGGAGAAAACCGAAAAACCGATTTATAAATAACTCCTAAACAATAACTACAAGAGAAAATTGTTATAAATGAAAGTTGTAGGAAATTACCTTCTCTTTAACTTTTGCATAGAATTGTAAATACGATAATGATATTTTAACGAAGAAATATCGCAAAAACCGAATCGGGTTTCGAATAAACCTCATCTTCCGGTTACCCGTTCTTTTCGAAAAACTAAACAGCTCTTTAAGCTCATGTTAAAGTGCTATATATGAAGTTTGGTAACGATATGGCACGTAATTTTTGAGTTAGAGCGCCCAAACTAACACACACACAGACATAATTCCGAAAATAATCTAAACGTGTTCTAGGGACCTCAAAACGTGTATTTCCGTTGAAATCTCGAAGTTGATTTTTTCCATGAATACAGTACTTTCCTATTACTACGTATGGAGAAAGTAAAAATTGGCGATACTTACGTTTTTCTGCTACATGAACAAAAAACCCGAAATTCAACTCAGCACAATATGAAGAGAATTTTATGAACGACTTTTAAGGTAAACTGCTTCCTTCACTTGTTTAAACCAGTTTCATGGCTGGATACAAAAGCCATCCCACACCAGTCATTATCTCTGGTAAGAACTAGGACATGCCGTCTAAAGAAAATCCTCAGCAGTCCTGGTTGTTAAGGATAAAAGTAATTGAGGAATAAACACAAAATATTCTAAGCCTGTTTTCAAATGACTTGGCTTATGAGGGGGAGGTAAAAGAGAAAGTGGACCGGGACGAGGCACTGAGCGAACCAATAGGAAAGTAGGAGGAGGAGCCTGAGAGCTCACTCTTTATCGGGACTCCGTAGTGGTGACATCGTGTATGAGTGTGCTGTGTTGCCACGTGCTTACGCCGCTGAAATTGTGCAGTTAAAGTTGTTGTTCGTTGAGCTTTTTAGTTACATCTTTTGTTTTTTATCTTTGTTAATTCAATTTCCTTGTTATTCATTCCGTTTGTTAAATCGTTCGTTATAAGTAATTCAGTTACTTCGTTATTTATTTTTTAGTTGCATATTTTGTTTTTTATGTTTGTTAATTCAATTTTATTTTTATTCATTTCATTTGTTAAATCGTTCATTATAAGTAATTAAGTTACTTCGTTATTTGTTTTTTAGTTACATCTTTTGTTTTTTACCTTTGTTAATTCAATTTCCTTGTTTTCCATTCCGTTTTTTTACATCGTTCGTTATAAGTTATTCATTCAGTTACTTCGTGATTTGTTTTGTTTTTTCGTTTGTTCAGTTATTTGTTACTGAATATTTTTGTTATTTGCATTGCGTTAACTGCATAACCGGTGCGTAAGCAATGGAGTATCCGAAATTTTCAATTCTTGGAAGTCAAGCCAAGAAAATATTGCACAACGTGTTGCAGTACTTTCAGAAGAAAGAACTTGGGCGTCCAATTACCTCTGTGGAGAAAGTACAAAAGAGAGTGGCTGAAGCGTGTGGAATAAGTGAAAGAAGAATTCAAAGAGTATAATAAATAATAAAATGCTTTATCAAGAATATAGTGGCAAAATCCAATTGTTTGATTAAGCGCGCATGCTACGTGTGTGATACGATAATAAAACAAATTTTAAAAAATTTCGGTTGATAAAAAAAGCCAACCAATTAATTTATTCTATTATATTTTTCTAGTCGAACCCAGGACACCGAGGTGAAAAGTCTCGGTGTTTTTACAGTGTACTGTATACTTTACACTATTCCAAAAAATTTCAGCTCTCTATTCCATATGGTATACACGGTATGGTGGTTTAAATTCTTTTGCGTGTAATTAAACGGAATATTCCGGTCTGAAATCGAACCGAGGGCACCTAAGGAAATATCATCTTCGAATTATTGTAGTAATCCACCATACCTACGTTCTTCCCAAATTTCATTTCTGTAACTTATCGGGAAGTGCCCGACATTAATTTTCGAAAATGGCACAGTTTATAAAAAATATTTCCATTCGTAAATTCCCTTTAAATGCCCGCCAAACGTGTGTTCTGGTGTAGAGTTGGCAACGTCGAGCTTGAGCTTTCTGCTATATAGGAGGCACTACCCTCTCCTGGCAGCGAAGAGATACGGGCGGTTCCGAGTGCCGCCGAAATCTCACCCGACAACTCATTTGAAAACCAGTAAACGGCATTGAATCCACATTCTTCGCCGATTAGATAAAAGGCATTACTCGAGACAAAAAAATAAAAGGTCATTAAAAGATTTATAAACCTATTGAAAACCTGCATATAAGAGGAAATTAATTAAAATACCAGGGCTCTCCGGCTTTCACAATAATTTTTCTAAATATACAGATAAAGTAGAGTGTCCCTCAATAAATACAAAGTGTAACATATGAGGCTGCTATGTTACTTTGTATGCAATCAAAGAAGCTCTACTTACTTTCTTCACAATGTTGCAGTCCCGGTCGACGAAGGCTAGAAACAGATAATTGCACGGCTGGAACCTCGACGAAAGAAGGAGCGCAATAGACCTGCGCGTTGTCTGGTTTCGATATCTTAGAAGGCAATGGGTTATATATAATATAATGAGAACTATATCCAGGGCTTTAATAAATCAACAATTATTCAGCAGTTTATCCTAAAATCAACCCTAATAATAAACCTCACTTCGGATTAACATTAGAGCGCGAAATTTTAAAGCTAATGCGACGATTACAGTAGAATATTAATAATTAACTCTAAACAGCAGAAGCATGTTAATATAAAATTTTTCCACATTTCATTTTGCTTTCATTTATTTCTTAATTATTATTATAATAGGATGAAAGGAAGGAGGGGATGTTTAATGCGTTAATTACCATAGTTACACTAACACACTCAAGAGTTGTCCAAAAACTAATGAGTTCTTTGTGCTTATGTTAAAGTGTTATATATGAAGTTTGGTAACAATATGGCACGTACTTTTTGAGTTAGAGCGCCCACAATAACATACACGCACACACAGACATCATTCCGAAAATAGTCTAAACGTGTTCTAGGGACCTCAAAACGTGTATTTCAGTTGAAATCTCAAAGTCGATTTTTTCGTGAAAACAATACTTTCCCATTACTACGTATGGAGAAAGTAAAAATGAAAATATCTCCGAAATGGATGCTGCCATCCAATGGTAAAGGCTGAGGGTCAGGTAGATGTAGGAAATTTGCAGGTAATAATTGGCGTAACGAAGAATTCTTAAATACTCCTCCATCACCGTTTCTTCCAAACTCACCGAGGTCAATAGTTAAAAAATCTGATGTGGCCAACACATGACTTTCTCCATATTTGGGGTATAGATATTTAAATTATTATGAATAATATTACGAGGCAAAATTATTATTTCGTATCGTAAAGGAAGACATGTCCTTGTTACCGTAAATTACGTATATTTTGAATGTTTACAGAATTCACCGCTACATGGTGTTGGCGCTGTATACTGGTATTAAGATAAAGCGAAATATATCCGAAATGGATGGTTCTACGAAAATTAGTTTCAAACAAAACTTGGAAGAAATATTATTCTCTACAACTTTGGTCCTTACGAAGATTACCAATAACCATGTTTTTAAGGAGATATTTAACGGAAACCGAAAAACCGGTTATTTATAAATAACTCCTAAACAATAACTCTATAGAAAATTGTTTCAAATGAAAACTGTAGGAAATTACATTCTCTATAAACTTTGTATAGAATTGTATATACAATAATGATGTTTTAACGGAGAAATATCGCAAAAACCGAATCGGGTTTCGAATAAACCTGGACTTCCGATTATCCGTTATTGTCCAAAAAATAATCAGTTCTTTGTGCTCATGCTAAAGTGTTATATATGAATTTTGGTAACGATATGGCATGTACTTTTTGAGGTAGAGCGCCCAAAATAACACACACACACAGACATCATTCCGAAAATAGTCTAAACGTGTTCTAGGGACCTCAAAACATGTATTTCCGTTGAAATCTCGAAGTCGATTTTTTTCATGAATACAATACTTTCCCATTACTACGTATGGAGAAAGTAAAAAATATCATCTGCGTCACAGGTTGGCATTAGCTCCATTGAATAAAATGATACTTTGTGACTAGTCCCTTCTGTGTGGATATAGAAGTTGCTAGTCCGTTGATACAGTTGCCTGTTGCTAGTATCTTCTCTGTGGAACCTCCCTTATAGAATGTACGAAACCTCTTAATTATTAATACTCGCGCGGGAATTTTGTCTCGGAGACCGTTTTTTTTTCTTATTAAAAGTGCAAAGACCTTCATCGAATCTTTCTAGTGCGTGGAAATGAATATATCATAAGCACTCCATTGTAACAATTTTCTTTTTCATTCGACTCGATTCACCGATTATTATTTCTATAATAGTATCATTTTTTGGATTTTAAAGCATTACCGGAATAAAAAATTGCGTGATATTTAAGATTATTTCTAAGAAATGCACGCTAAATTCGTCCTTTGTCCATGTAGACCAAGAATCTGCGAACATTTTTTGGCTTATGGGTAACTGTATGTCCGTATTTATCCTTATTTGATTGAATACGGTGGTGCTAGGAGATGAGATATGCATTTTTTAAATTGAGTACCGTGTGACTTATAAGTTAATTGTTACATTGCTTCATTTGCCTTTGAAGTAGTTAACCTTTTTATGTTTGAATGAATTAGTTGTAAATATTATTTCTCTTACGTAAAGTTTATAACTTTCGGGTGCCGAATTTTTTATTGGCATAATCTTTGCTTTACAGATATAGTATATTAATAATCAACCAGACTAACCTCGGATTATTTTAACTGATTGTGAGGGAAAAAAACCTTAGTAATGGGCGATATCATGAGCCCCGATAATGTATTCTCAAAAGAGACGTGGCCCAAATTATTTTTATAGAGGAAAGCAAGCCGACGTTTTTTCCGCAAAAGTATTACGATGTCATCTCCATTCCATTGCTCAAAATATTTATCGCTCAGCAGCCTTGCTGTTTCGCGTGCTTCTACGTAATCGATGCCTTGTTTCCAATACCACAAGATTCCGATAACAGCAAATCCATCCAAACAGCATCGAAGCGGGAGATCTAGATGGAGAAAGGGGAGATATTGCATGTGGCGAAGGTGCCATATGGATCCACTGCTAGAGTTGGGATCGAGAAACGATTTCGAACATACGAACTTCGAGAGGAATACAGTATTTCACGTCCAAACTCCTTGCGAAAAACATTCACTTCGATCGCAGTTCCTTCGCTTCTGTGAAACGTTCATTCTCCACGCCACGTCTCTCTCTCTCTCAACATACTCTCCTCCCTCTTATTTCTTTTCTTTTTCACATTCTCCGGATCTCCTCTCTATTCCCAGGGCCGGCGTGATGGGATATGCACATGGTACCGTTCCGAAAGACTGGAAACTAGCATACTACGTAACGCCCATCCACAAAGACGGTGATAAAGAGAACACCGAAAATGGGGAATATTCACGTTTTTGGAAAATATATCTTGATGTCGTGTGCCGTGTAAAAATCATAACTGCCAAGTGAAATTTTAAAATTAGCAATGTTTGCGGAGACAAAGACAAGGAGTGGGGGGTGCGAGCGAAAGTAGTACGGCCGGAGCCGTGGGGTCCTTTTTCCCAACGCATGAGAATGATGCCCTGCGAGACAAGTAGCGTTGCCAGACGTCCCGCCTCTTGCGGGACAGTCCCGCATTTTATTATAAAATCCCGCGTCCCGCCTCACGATAAAAATGTCCCGTAAAAAGTTTGTTATGTTATTTAAATTTTACCTTGCGATTTGTCATGTTATTATTCTTATGAAGCAACATGTTTTGTTTTTAATTTAGCACCTGCGGCCACTAGATGGTAGCAACAGAATAATTACGACCATGTCGCCTAGAATATTCTTAGACTCTGTAATTACGACCACTGCATCGTAAATAGTTTTTAATTTTTCTCAACGTGGATAACGATTGTTCTGCACTGCAATATGAAGCAGCCGTACATAAAAATATTTTTATGCAATGTCAATGTTTGGGAAGATAGATTGAATACCCTTTTCCCGAATAAGTATGCACAGGGTCATAAATGTTTTTATTCAAACTGATAAAAACTCGAAAGGCGAATAACCGCAAGGGACAACAATATTAAAGTACGAGTCATTAAATAAACTTATTAAAGCATAAAAGGGTCGGTAGGATAAAAATGATGAAGCACTGAAGTATGAAAAACTGCTTTAAAACTGTTAACTAACATATTATGTACTATATTGCTGCCACGTCGGTTGCCTTGCATAACCCACGGAAGGAGGGAAAGGTTGTTTCATGTATTTACTACCAGGATCGTGTTTATACATCGTCGCTGGAAGCGAGATAGTGAGCACCTTTAATTCTGTTACAAAGTGATTTAAATTATGTGGGTTAGCTTAAAGATACTACCACCATCAGCAGCCCAAGGTCAATTCTATATGAAACATGTAACTCGGGTTGCTGCAACATTGTTTAAAAAGGAATTCTCTATGTTGAAATCAATATCTAATGAAAAGTCTTCTTTGTAGTCTAATTTTGGCGCCCATCACATCAGATATTTTGTGGTTTCATGATTAGACGCATTTCCTAATTTGATACATTTCATAATTTAGTATTTTCACAGTTAGGCTCCTATGATAATTTGACGCCGTAAGCACCTGTCCCCTGTTACGCGTGCACATATCAGTTTCAGTTCGTATTCGGAATCTGAAGTGTTAACATTGAATTTTCATGCAGCATTTGAAATGTAAAACCTACTATTGTACACTGTCCCGCGATTCCCGCGAATGTCAAATAAAAATTTGTACACTGTCCCGCAAATACCAAAAAAAATCTGGCAACCCTAGAGGAAAGTGACTGATAAAGGCGAAGTTGTGATTGTTACAGTTGATCTCATTTGGAATTTTAGTCGTTGTTCGCTATGAGCAATTTTAAATATTGTGTTGTTCCCATGTGCGAGAACACGAGCGGAAATCCGAATAAAATATTCATATCCATCCCTAAGGATGAAACAGTAAGAAAGAAATGGTTCCATGCAATGAGGAGGAAGCATCCACTATCGAAACATAGGACAGGCTTTGTTTGTGAAGATCATTTTAATGTAAGTAAAAATCAGTTTTATTAAATGGGAAAATATCCAACAATTTCATTCACTGAATGTAAAAACACTCGATTTTTATTTACTGGATAGTTTTGATTTAGTGTTTAAAGTGAGTTTTGGCTTGTTCTTTACAGTTACAACAAGATGCTGAAAATTGGCTTAAGTATTCGATGATGAAATGCAATTTAAGAATAAAGAAGTGTGTGATTCCACAAAAATATTTGTGTCAGAATAGACAATTATCTGCCTGTCAAAATTTACCTGCTGGAAAAAGTTGCAGAACGGCATACGAAAAAAGACGAAGGGTTGAAACAGTGAGAGAATCACTCGCTGCAGGTAGAAACATATTGTCGAAATATTGTCCACTTTGAATATATTATCGTATCCTTAAAATCATTTTTTTGTTATCATTCTTTATATGATATCATACTAAAGCGTCGTAATAGATAGCAACGGTTCTCGTTTTCATTGGTACTCAGAATGCTCAACAAGAGAAATACCTGCACGTTCTAAACTGATTGATTAGATATATTAAATTGATTACTTAATATCTATATATATATATATATATGTTATACAATAACATAAATTATGATATAAATACATTAAAATTATATCATAATATCTTTTTATATAACGTTAATATTATTTAAGTGCTGCATGGGATTTTTGCATAGGTAAATAGCCATCATAATGGCATCCACTCTCGGAAGGTTATCACTGGAACCTCTCACAAATCCCTGTTCCATGTTCGATGAATATATGTTCTATTTAAATATATAAAATGCACGCAATAGTAGAATACGCTCAATCTCACCATAAACTGTCATTATTTAATCAATGCCTCTCTGCCATATTCAAGCCGGTACACGAAAAACCCAGTGACTCGTTCGTTTGGGAGAAATGACGTCACGACCAATCAGAACATACTTCGTTCTAGCAGACGTATATTGCGTTTTAAAATGATTTTTACAAACACTAACATTGTTTTTCATGAAAATTTGATGGCATCATCGAAATTTTTGGTAAATTTTACCTTAGAAACAATAGATTCTGCGAGAAAAAAATTTGAATGCATATATATTCTCCATTATAGACCGATTTTCTTGACGTCATTATCGTGTAAGATTCTAGAACGTATAATCGTTAGCTCTGTTCTGCGTTATTTAGATGGTCATTCATCGCTATGCAAAAACCAACACGGGTTTCGGAAAGGTAGGTCATGTGAAACGCAGCTCGCCCTGTTCGTAAACGATTTGTTGCAATGCGGAGAGAAAAACACTCAGGTTGATGCCATTTTCATTTATTTTAAAAAGCGTTTGATAAAGTACCCCATAATAAATTAATGGAAAAACTAGGAAAGTACGGCATAAACACTAATATCGTGAGTTGGGTAAAAGACTTCCTCTCAGACAGAAAACAGATAGTAGTTATTGATGGGAAATCTTCATACCCGGTAAAAGTCGCATCAGGTGTTCCACAGGGAAGTGTTATTGGCCCACTGCTATTCCTGATATATATAAACGATATCTGCTCGGTAGTTCGCTGCAAAATAAGACTTTTTGCGGATGATACCGTTTTATATAAGGAGATAACGAGTCAGGATGACCAAAAATCGCTTCAGGAAGATTTAAACGCCCTTTCAGCATGGTGTCAAGATTGGAAAATCGAATTTAATCACAGCAAATGTTCCCTATTGAGTTTCTGGAAGAGTAAGAACAATGAATTAGACTCGGAGTACAGAATTGATAGATTGAATATCCAATCTGCAGAGTACGTTAAATATTTAGGAGTCACCATTTGTCGTGATCTGTCGTGGAATATGCATGTTCGAAGGATCGTAGGCGCAGCTAATAAGAAATTGGGCTTCGTAGGCATAATAGTAAGAAGTAGCACAGAACAGGTACGGGAAACGTGTTATTTATCATTGGTCAGATCTCAGGTCAAATACGCTTCCAGCATATGGGATCCGTACGAAAAGGGACAGATACTTGAGTTAGAAAGAATCCAACGCAGAGCAGCCAGATTTGTTAAGCAAAAATATGAGTAAAAATTAAGCGTCACATCACTCTTGAAGGAGTTGAATTGGATATCGCTAGAGGACCGCAGAATTAGCGCTAGGTTAAGGCTTCTGGAGAAATTTAGGACGGAAATTCTCTTAGAGGAGGTCTCAGGAATATTAGAGGCACCTGCGTACATGGGCAGGCACGATCACGAGGATAAAATCAGGGAGATCGACTGTAGGACCGAGCGATGTCAGGGCTCATTTTCCCAGGGACCATACGGGATCATAATAGAAGAATGATTCCCACGAGGGACGTTATTAGGTAGGTTTTGGTGTGCTGCACTCCCTGCCACCCACCAGTCTGGTGCTTTGCAGGGTATTATGTAGATGTATGCTACGCATAGGGGATCCCGAAAGTTCCGGATATTGCCTTGCCTTTTTCTAATTTTCAAACAGCCATAACTCTTTAATTATTCGGAATCGGACACATGTTCATTTGAACTTTTTTGTTCATAATGACCTCAGAAATCAGCTCCTGAAATTTTTCCATATCTTCGTGAATCACCCTGTATATATATATATATGTATATATATATATATATATATATATATATATATCGAGTGAGGTTAATATAAAAGTTATTAAAAATCGATAGAATTGATCTGATCTAACACATGCTTCCACCGCTTTACAATCTAATTATCTGGTTCAGCACTTAACATTTACCTGTGATCGGAAAAATCGATTATTTGGTCTTTCTTTGCTATAAGCCGGCAATGTAACTAAAGGATCCACAGATATCAGCAAGAGCAAACAATTTCCTTGAAGTTCACGTCCGCTTGATTCTTAGGCTCGTTGGCTTCCATTGAAGATCGACAGCAGATGTGACAGTGGAGCCCTCCTTAAACGAACACTTCCACTATCGAATCACCACGAGGGAAAACTGCGAGCGATTCACGGGAAGTCTTAAGGGTCGTATAGGGCCTATCGAGGTGGTAAAATGTTATCACATCCAAAATTATCGCTCACAAACATTTCAGCACGTTCGCACTTAACTCGTTCGACTAGGTTTTCTTAGACAGGGTCTCCATGCGAGCCATTTTCCCTTTTTCTTTCTTGGCCTTACCGTGATAGCCTCTCTCTCCCCTTTTAGACCCCTTTAGCCTTTGACCTCTTATAGGCAACATATAGACGAACTCTTCTCAGTCGACCCCTTCTTCTCCTCTTTACCCGTTTACCCTTCCTAAAGGAGACCTTCCATCGTCGCTCTCCCTAACCATTTCTTGTGATCCAAACTCCATTTCAACAGCCAAGCAATCGAACCGCATATAATGCCAATATTCCAACTCGAATTATTCTCCACTCTTGCCTACGTTGACTCTCTTTATCCTCTCTACTTAATCGCCCTCTCCCCCGTCTCTCACTCTCTCCCCCTTTCTCTCCACCCTCTCTCTCCACCCTCTCTCTCCACCCTCTCTCTTTGCCTTTTTACTTTCTCATATACGAAGTATATTGAGAAAGTATTCTTATCGCGAAAGAATTCGACCTAGAGATTTTGACGGAAATATTCGTTTTAGGTGTACCTGAGTCGGAAAAAGTGGTTTTCGCAATACCATCTGTCTGTCAGTTCGCGACTCTAGAGCCTAAACGGTAGCGAAATGAATGAAATGTCGTACTTAGGCATTTTATCATACAGGGCAGAAGCTATGATGAAATGGTTGACATTGCTCAATAATTAAGGGTAGTTTATTCTGCGCATTTGTAACAACAATAAAATTCGATTTTCTCAAAAACGGCTATAACGATTTTGATCAAATTTCGTACAGTTACTTGAGTTTACGTCTTCAATTATACTACATAGCTCATATTTCTCAAAGAATGAATATAAGTCTAGTTTATTCTTGAGCAACTTTAACATCAGTTGGATTTTCTAAAAAACGGCCAACATAATTTTCATCAAATTTCGTTATTAAGTGGAAGTTTATAACGGTTCTACATAGTTCATATTTTTCTAAGGATAACTAAACGACGCATTACTATATGAGAAAGTTTGTACAATGTATGCTGTACCGATTTTTTTCTCAATGTTCATGTCGTCACTTGACCGCTGGAGATGAAAAACTTTCAGCCAGAGGTTAATGGGCTGCCCGCGCGATTTCTGCTCGATAATTTCCTCGTGAGATCTCTCTGTTGTCTAGTGTTTTTATGTAATCAAATTCTACCCGTGTTTTGAAATATATGAAGTAACTCGGGGCTTTAGAATTATTATAAAACTAATATGAGTGCCAATTATACTTTTATGCATGAAGATTTTCCAACTAGTGCGTGCTTTAATTAACATCTAATCATAATTATTAGCATTCTTTCATTTTTCGCCATGAAAACTGTGAGGAAAATGAACGGGAAAAGTTTTTGTTCTTAATTCCATCTTTTGGTTTTTTACCATAATAATCAATTCAAACCTTCTGAGACTCAATTATAATAAAACTGCTTAAGCTAAAAGCTCGGCTTTCCCCTTAGGGGGTTAAAAAAATACGACGTTCGCCAAATTCTTTATATTATTTTATGTTCTCTCCGAGGCACACAAGTTTAATCCCAGATCCGTATATTTTTTTATATGATTAGTTAATATAGGGCATATTGAATGTCTATCGAAAAAAATTTGGAATTAAGCTATGGATTGGGGACTTTTTTATGAAACATTTTGTAGTAAAACAAAATGAATTTAAGATTTCATTTAATTTAATCTTATTACGTATAATTTTTACCTAATTTTCTCTACTGTTTAAAGAAAATAATTAGTGAGGTGAGCTTAGGTGTTTAAAATAGTAAATATTGATCCCGTAGGAGGAATGAATTCGCTTTCAGTAGTAATTTCATAAGGAAATCTCTCAGTTGAATGCGATACTGTGAACCATTATGACATGCATCGCTGAAATATTTTTTAAAAACAACGTGATGGAATGGGAGAATATTTTTCTTTATGTACGTCAATTAAGACTTATCGCGATCCTCTTCAAGCTTTCGCTTTCTAATGCTTCCACCTCAGGCATGTGTTAAGCACCGCAATACCTATCCATAGTCGTTCAAGTGAAGAGCCTCTTTAGAAGACCATGTCCATAACTGCTCGTCATGTGGAGGAAAGTTTTGCCGCCAGGCCAAGAAGGGTAATTTTCTACGAACACTTGACTTGGCGATCTTAATCCAACTCCAACAGGCACTCTCACCCGGTACTCAAGGTATCTTCTTACGATACTATCAAGAAGAGGTTTTCGGACATCAACTATTCTTGTTTCTAACATTCAATCAAAAGTTTTCGATTTACCGGTTAAAGTTCAATATAAAATAAATGTGTTATCTAAAATTTTACTCTCAAGCTTTAAAAATAGTTCGCAAACTTAAGCAGGACTCCATCGTTATTATTCTACCATGCGATTTCAGCCTCCGAGCTTGAACGTAAAAATAATTCGTGATGATATCGAAGTGAATCAATGTTATAAGCCAACGGCATCCCTCATTTATTCGTGACCTTTCACTTCCGCTCAAAGACAATCGATGATACCCGTTCTAGTATTAATCTCCAATATTCACTCTCCACTTGGATTACACCTTAA
The DNA here is from genome assembly GCA_036926305.1 of Uropetala carovei. Taxonomy (NCBI): domain Eukaryota; kingdom Metazoa; phylum Arthropoda; class Insecta; order Odonata; family Petaluridae; genus Uropetala; species Uropetala carovei. The sequence continues at coordinate 2,805,132 of JAXCHB010000051.1, read as the reverse complement.
GCCCTTTTATATTAAACTTCCTGTCCATCGTGACTATTAAATATAAAAATTACTTCAGTATTATAATAGCATTTCTCTTCTTTTCAAGGTTAATGATGGATGAATTAGCACTGAAGGCTTTTTTTTGGCAGAAATGCTGATGTAGATTACTAAATAGTTTGACAGTTAATCGCTTATTGAAATCTGTAGCAGATTCATGAAAATCAGAGGAAATGCGGGCAAGGTTCATTTTCTTTAAACCTTTTACTACTAACTCCCTAAGTGCGAGAAATTCTGAGTAATTTTTGCTGAAAAACTTTCAATTTACCTTCATTTTAAAGGTCAGGGGCTATTTTTTCCTCTACGCTTTGATGACTTTTAGAATACTAGAAATGTGTGATTTTTATGTTTGTATATAGTGTGAAAAGAAGAAAAGAAAATGATTGTTTTTTTATTTAATGAATGTTAAAATTTTCATTTACATATAACTCTTTGATCCCAGAAATTTTATATTGCTTGTTTTACTGTAAAAATTATTCAGAAAATTTTGGCCGAAAACTTAAATTTTATTCTTCTGTCTTCAATTATTTACATTGGGATAATATTTTTTCAAAACTGTTTTCCTAATTCGCCATCACTTCGGAATCTAGATACCCAAATCGATTTTTCGTCATGTGTTTTGATATAACTCGAAATAAACATATGTTGACGGGGAAGTGACTGCCTACCACATATGACCTTGAATAAGGAGACTACTAGAAAAAGAATAATGCGGCCAATATTTCCGGCGGCTGGGAGTAAAAGGGTAAAAGCCGTCATAATATAATCCACATAACCTTTGACATCAAATCCGTTTGTGCCGGCATTCGAGGGAATATTACATATAGTGGAATAAGAGTAGTACGCTCCTTTGAAAAACTTTCAGATAATTCATTCGGAAATATGCTTCGCCTGCAAATATATACCTTAGCTATAAGGTAAAAATTTTTTACGATTGTTTTTTCACGACGCCCCCTAAAGTTGTTCCACTTGGTAAAAAAATAATTTGTACAAACTCTGAGATCTATCGGACAACGGGAAGACGTGCCACAATCCTTTTAAAGTTAGAAAAATATGAAATTTCTTTAAAGACGTAAAAATAAGAACAAAAAAATTTTTAATGAAGGTTGAGTGTTGTTTTTAATTAATAATTCTTGTCATAACAGTACTACTTTCTCATAAATTAATTTAAAAGCATTTTATAGATCCTTCACTGGCGTAGATTTTTTAAAATCAGGATTCTGAGTTCGATAGTCCGAAACGATTTGAAGGATAAATTGTTTTTCCTATTCGTTTTTCGTTAAGATTTGATTAAAATCTTGCATGAGCTTAACCTCTCATTCGGCTGTATCATTGACTACTTTCAGTCCTTTGATGATTTCCAATCCTGCCTTAAAATTTTCGTCATTTTCCCATGTCGAAGGATCCTTGTCAACGAAACTTGTGGAAATAGAAAATCTTTCGAAGAATTTTCGTGAATCCTTGGAAATGAAGTTCTCTATTCCTTGGTCCATATACTTGTTGATATCCTTAGGAAGAATTGTCAGCGTTTTCATGGATTCGTCAAAGTTGTCTGCAAATTTTAAGGCTTCCATCGTCCGTCTTTTAGTGTCAGCTGAAATTTTGTTGTAGAAAAATGCCAACGCTGCCGTTTCTGGTGCCAGATACCACAGATATTTACAAAATTTTTGTAATGCAATACGACCTAGGTATCTTTTCATCGATTTCGCCATATGCATACAACGATTGCGAAAACTGCAAATCTTGGCGAGGAGCTTCTGCAGCAATCGGAGCATGAATCCAAGCCTGAAGGTATAAACGCGAGAGGAAGATGCATATGTCGCGAATCCCATTTTCATCTTCGGCCGTCAAGCTGAAAACTTCTCGAAAAAGAACAATTTTCATGCAGTAGATTGCCTTAGCCATCCATCTGGCGTGGTGGAAAGCTCCTGGAGCTCGAATAGATTTTCCTCGAGGAGGAGTTCCGCCAAGAAAGATAACGAGTTCGGGGAATTCTCGATAATCTTCTCTAGGCTGATGCTCCTCTTGCAAACTTCGTAGCGCAAATTGAAGCATTTCCGTTACATCCTGCAATGTTTCCCGAACAAAATCGTCTTTAATTCCGGATTTGAAATTCGACTAATTTATTTGAGGCCAGGCTTGTTGAAATTTCTTGAAATTAGGAATATTTGGGCCCGAGGATTTAGAAATTTTCTCATCGAAAACACTCCGCAAAATAATTTCGTAAGGGCAGATACAATAGGTCTCTTCCGATATTTTGCTCTAAAATAACACAAGCGCCTTGGAAACGTCCTGTATTTGAAGCTGTGGTATCGCAACAAAGTGCTTTTACTTTATCGGAGAGTTCCCATTCCTCTAGCAATTCATGCACCACGAATGCTTTGTCTTTTCCACTAACAGAAGGAATAGGAGGAATTCCGAGAAGTTGCTCCATTCCTTTGCATGTTATTATAACTGGCAATCTGTCAACCTGCTCTTTTTGCGACACCGACGAATAGATGTTCGATTTATTATCAAATCGTCTAATTGTAAGTTGTGGTCAGGACCTTGAGCAGTTGCTGCTATAATTCGAACTGCTTCGCCGTCACTTACTTTGCATTTGTCAATGGTCACAACGAGTTTTGGCGTAATTACCTCGTTTCCAGCTGGTCTCTTTTTCAAGTTACTCGGGCCAGGTACATCTAAAAGACCTTCGACGGGATTCTCCATTTCAATCTTTCCTTCTGCATCGATGGACTGCTCTTCTTCTTCGGATGATGACGATTGCATTTGTACTACTTCTTCTTGAGCTGTTGATCAATATTAATGATTATTATTAGTATTAAGAAATATTTTATGCTAATAGAAGTGAAAAGTATAATGTATGAAAAAAATGTACCTTCAATAGCTATTGCAGATTGCTCTCTTCTCGACTCTTCTTGTTCTTTTCGAACAACTTATCTCATCTCTTTTTTTAATAGAACGCGGTCTCCTCGAATCATTGAGCCAGGTCGCACTTTTTTCTCTGATTTAGCAAAAATAACTTATCTTCTTCAATAGTAATCATTTTCAAAGCATCGGCGTCTGCGATATCGAAGAATGTGTCCAACTTTTCAAGAAAATCTTGCTCTCGTTTTTCTTGAAGTTGAGTTCGGCGTTTGCATGTTCTTTACAGCGTCCTCCACTCTTGATGTAATGATTCCAACTTTTCAATACTCCGTTGGCTTTTCCTTTTTGGGAATCACGCCTTCTCCCAAAGTATTTCAGTTTCCTTCGCATCTAAATGTGCACCAGAACGCAGATCAAGCTTTTCTTTACGTAGATTATAAAATAAAACTCGTAAAACTTGTCCGTTGGACGGCAACTTAGCAACAATAATTTGACACTGGTCATGTTCGAGCAGAAACAGCTTATCTATGCTTCTCATTTACATTTTTGTTTCGGATACTTTTCACTTCTGAAATTTCACAGTGCTCAAGATATACTGGCAAGGCAATTTGATCAAGTCGGGGTCCGCGTTGGATGTCACTAGCCACCGAGAACAGATATGCGATGCAAGGTTATATCGTACATTGTTGTGACATCATCGAAGAACCATACATTGTCGCATGAACATTTTTTCATGTAAATACTTAATATAATTTTTTTACTCATATCTCCGGTTTTGGAATCCTCAAAAGGTGGCAGCCCTAGTTGTATTCCATTTTAATAATTCAAGTTAGATGTGGCACGTCTTCCCATTATCCGATCGATCTCAAATTTTGCATACATTTTTTTTTCATCAAGTGGAACAACTTTGGGGGGCTTGGGGGGGGAGGGGGGGGGGGGGGCAGAAGTCCGTTTTGTCTGGCCAAAACCCAAAAAATGAAATTAATGGTACATCAGTAAAATGATTTTTTTATTGTCAAGGAATATCCTGAGCATCATATGTCACACATGCTTATGCTCTGCGGTTTCACCCTTGCCCGCAGTGGCTTCGCAAGTTTGGTCTATTATGTTCAGCTTCGCAGATTGGCGCGGCCGTCCTGTTTGTTTCACGACCTCTGTTACGATAATTGGTAGGAATTGCGTGAATTACCAGCAATACATCCACAGAATGGTATCTTGAGATTGGAATGTCGAAGTGTCGGGAAACGAGGAGCTATACAAAACCAGTACATGATGAGAATTAATGAAGGTGCACTTAACAAAATTTCGCTTCATATAGCTTGACATACAAAAAATGTCTTGCGATTTCCAAGCGATTTTCCAAGCAAAATAGCTTCTATTAGGTATCCTCTCTATAATAGATAAAAATGGTCTGCTACTTTGCGCAACTTTCCGAGTAATGAGCATTTAAATCTCCAGTGCCACCTTTATGAAGAGCGCGCGTCCGGACCCAGCTAAGTTGGCGAGGTCACAGGTTTTATCTCTTCTACTAAATAACTTCCATCGTGTCATCTTTAGATTACTAAGTAAGCATTTCATTAAAAAGTATCAAGTTTACAAACATCCTCGTCCTCACATACTGTACCCAACGTACGATCAAGAACAAAGTATATATTAAACGATATCTGTTTTCTGTGATATAATTGGATCTAGTTTCCAGGACACTTATTTAATAAGGAGATTCCTTTATCTTCTACAAAGTTATTTTCAGTTAGATAACTAAATAACAATGAAAATCGCTTAAAATTTCGAGTCCCATACGTCTCACTACAGTCGAGGAGTTCGGTCGCTACTGGAATCATGTCGCTCACAATAAAGAGGTGTGAGCTGTACAAACTCCTCAAGGAGAAATCTGCAGAGAGCTGGTTCGTTCGCTACAACCATGTTTATTCGCATGTCGAGAAACTGCTCAATTTTGAATTGGCCAGCAAGGAAACCAAGGACGCAATTCTTAGAGCAGTTCGCAGACGCTGCGGGGAATTGCGAAAAAAATGGGACGAAAGTCATCGAGCGGAAGTGAAATTTCTTCGTTTTAATAATTCCATCATTTCTGAAACAACTAAATGCCTTTTCTTTTATTTGAAAAATGTATTTTCCAAATAGCTTTGTCAATAAATAATTTTATATTTTTTTATATTTTGATCCTCTCCATCAATAAATCCAACTCCAATCCTCATCCGAATCAAAGGCGCCAACGTAGAACCATCCACCCTTATTTTAAAACTGGTTGGTAGAAACCGATAAAAAACTATTTCGTTATAGCTCATGATTGTTCTTTAGTGATTATGTAAACATAAAAATCATAAAACTGCGGTTTAAAGAAAATCCGAGGTTTTGGCCAGCCATATCGGGCGTTTGCCCCACTGTGGGGCGTCGTGAAAAAAATTTTATGGTTGAAAAATAAGGTCCACCCTAATATACATATATTATATGTATTCGCTATAAATAAGAATGCGGCCCTAAAAGTAACATTTCAAGATGAGAGATAAAATGCAACTTAGAAAAAATCTTCCGTAGCAACATGGAGTGTAGTTGTGTTAGTTCCGAAATAACTGTACCTATGAAACAAGCCACTTTAAAAGACTAGTACTACAACATTTGTACAAACACGCCTCTGAAATAAATATATGTTGGTACGGATTTTGTACCACAGTATCTGAAGACTGGTTCCTCCTCATTATCGGTGTCCACAAAATTGTTGGTTGTTAGTCAAACTTAATTGAACAGAAGTCAAAGAGATAATTTTGAAATGCGTGGCGGAACGTTACAATAATGAGCCCAAACATTTTGTTAAAACTTAAAACAATACTAACAGGCAATATATATTGTAATACATTTTTTAGCTGTTGTATGATTTCTGAATGACAAACAATTACCTATTTTTGTTATCCAAAAAACTCTCAATTTTCATTTTGTATTGGCATCTACTTACTTAACGTTAGGATTTAAAAAAAAAAAGAGGGCAACATTTCCTTCGGATGGCGGACCCCGTGTCTCTCATGAACCTCTAATAGGTGGAACGAAGGAGAGAGAGAGAGAGCAAGAAAAAGAAAGCGAATGGAGGGGAGAGAGAGAGAAAGAGAGGTTTCGAAAGACGATACGTCTGTCTCCGAATCCACATCAATCAGCCTTCTCGGCGTTGATAGATCTCTCCCTGGGCGGAGTTCCATTTTGAAGCGTTAGTCCTCTCTCCATCACAGGTGCTTAAGGCACTCGCGTAGCATGTGGCGATCTCCACTTCCCCTTCTTGTTAACCCCTGACCTTACCTCGACCCTCTTTTCTCTCCACCTCTGTGCCTAATGAAGGGTAGGAAATAAAAAGAGGAAGGAAGACGGCTTCAAGTATCCCTTTTTAACTTCAAACACCTTGAAGGTCAATTATACCGCCTTTCATTTCTCTTCCATCTCTCTTTATCTGTATATTTAAACCGCATGTTTTATTCTCTCTCTCCCTCCTCTCATTCACTCTTCCTCCATCTTCCTAGTCCCCATTTCTTTCCTCTTTCTCTTACCATACTCAGTGAACGATTCTCCACATAGTCCTTCTTTCTCTTAATTGTATTCATTCGGAACACTTACTCTATCTCGTTTCCTCATTTTCTCTATTCTTAATTTCGTTTTCTTTAACGAATTATTCTTCTTCTCAGTTATTTCAACTCAGTATTATCGTAATTTATGACCATACATTTCAATTGTCAAGCTTAAGTGTCTCCTGCTTCCAAATAAGCCACCATCTGTACCATAATATGGTAGCGTTATACTCAACTGATTTTTCGGTGTATCCGGTTAATCTAAAGTCTAGAAGACTATCCGTCGACATAGGGATCTCAAAAACTACAAATACTGAGAATACAGAGAATTGATAAATTAGGACATATCAGAAAAAAGTGTTGACATCATATTTTGCCTGAATACTATACTGAGTCCTTGACGATCAATCTCCGTAAAATGCACGCAATGTTCCAAAAAGAAACATTAACGTCGAATTCCTCCAATTCATGCGTTGATCAGAGCATATCTCTGACATTGAAGAGCATTGCTTTTTCACGAAATTCGTTCATTTCCGTTTGGGATTCTGTTTATTGTTCCGCTTTACGCAGGACTCAACGATGCTCAAAATTTGCGCCGAAGCGGACATTATGCTAATGGAGATGTGATTTTGTGTCTTATTGGGAAAATTAACTCTTTTATTCCTGCGTTGAAATTTCACCGCTTTGAGACGATTGGCTTTGTGATAGAGATTTTAACAGTGAATATGATTGCCTAATAAAACCATCTGATCTATCCCACCAAAATGCGTTATTAGTAATATCTAAAGCTGTTTCACTCGATTCGCTCAAAATTCTGTTCCGACACGAACTTTTTTAGGATGGCAATTGTTTTTTCACGATTTGATTGGCGAACTGAAATTGTGACAGCTCCAGATTTATTTCCACAAAAATGAAAAAAAAGACATGCATGCAATTGTGACGCTTTGTCGAATCTCCCATTCGAAAAATAGCCGGACCAATTTTACGCAACAGCAGTCTGCTTTGTAGAGGGAGCGGGGGAGTGGAGAGGGAAAGAGAGAGATCAAAAGGACGCATTCCAAGCGACGCTCACGGGACAGGACGCAGACTCGCTCGGATGCGCTCCATGCGAACCTAATGCCATTCCGCGAAGGAAAAATTCAAAGGTTGCCCTGGAAAATAATTACCGCAGAAAAGCGCTATGCAGGGAGTGAGGAATGTATTTTTTTTTACACGGATGACCCAGAACTGCGCATACACGCGACGAGGTGCACGCGTGACTCAGTTCAGAGGTATTCAATTTTTTAGGAGTCGTTTTCTTCGAATGGTAGAATTCATCTTCGTCGACAACTCTCTCACGCCGATCGTCGTTCTCTCCACGGTCCTCTTTCGCCTCCAACTCTTCCTTATTTCGTTTTTATATTTATTCTTTCACTCTCCCTCCTTGATTCTGTCTCCATGCAAGGATTTTAAATTCTTTTTCATCCTACTTTCCATCAAGAACGTTCGCAGAATGTTTTATTACTAAACTTTGTTACCCACAGTAACTATCCAAAAAAATGAAAACATACGATATTATATTTATGTATCTTACTCTCACGTTAATACGAAAATTTTACATTATCGAGATTTTCAATACCTGACTTTGATGTAAATATTTAAACCTGAAATCCAACCTGTTTCATTTTAGGAATGGTTAAATGTAAAAAGAATTTCAGAGTTAAAATGACGTTTGACCTTTAATCACTTTCATCCACCTTCTTCATTCCTCCATACATCCTCAGTTTCCTTCCTCTCTTTCCTGCACCTCCTGTTTTCTTTCTCCTATTTCGCCATCTTCTTTTATTATATTTCTTGCTCTCACTCATCTCTCTATTTATCCTGCCTCCTTTACCATTTTCCTCCTCTTTTTTCTCTTTCGCTTTCTCTCCCCTTCTCCAGATTCTCCTTCATGTGTCGCCATCTTCTCCCTTCTATTCCCCTTCATTCCTCCATTTCCTTTACCTCCTTCCTCTCTTTATCCTCCAACCTTTTCCTATCTCTTCTCCCTTTTCCTCTTACACTCACCGCACGCATCACCTGCCTCTGTTCATTGAGCCTGCAGCTTATTCGCCGTGGCGACGCCTCATGCATTTCCCAGCACTATAATGAGAATGGGAGGCGGTGTGGGAGCCATCCTCTTCCCCTCAATCTCGCCCCTCTGTTCCTTGTCTCCCTTTCCTCCAGTTTCCCCTTTGGATCTCATCCTACACATTTGAGGTACTTCGCTTGCGTCCGTTCTTGATTACACGTCCATTTTTCAGTGATCTATGGCCCTAGATGCGCTGACTTCTAATCCGAATATTCTGTCACTGTTCCATACTCATTAAACATGGCTTCACATATCCACACGTGCATACGCTGTTGTCGAACACCATCTCAATTAGTAGACACTGACATTTCAGAAAATTACTTTGCAATATTGTTAGTCTTCATAGAAAATTAGCTTTAAAAAATTGAACTTTTAATGTTAATTCCTGCTTCGGTTTCTACAACCATTCTAAGAAACGTGGTCTCTTATAATTTCTTGTTTGAATAACTAAGCCCCCTCCCATGAAAAATTGATTATTTTTCGTCAGTTTTCGCGAAGTTCCTGAAGTCTCTAAAGGCGCATTTTTTTCATTTTATCCGTCTCTTATGAGCGATTCATCACGTCTGAGTGTGAAACAAATCGAGTATTGTTCATCTCATTGGTCCTCCGTTGCAGAAGTTCTTGTTAATATTCATGACTTTATGACTAAGAATGCTCACGGAATATCTTATATGGTTGCGAGCGAGGAGTGTTTTGTCTTTGAATAAAGGAACCAAAAATGTTTTTTCGAGTTCACAGCCGTCTCTTCCAGTGTTAATTCCTTAAGAATAAGCGAGAATAAGGTTTTTTTCGATGCGGATCACTTGGTAGTTAAAATATTATTAAACATGATTTTAAATTCAAGCATGGTTTGTGGGATTATTGGTTTTGTCATCAAAGATACTTATTACCGAGAGTAAAGAAAAATTTATTAAAATATTTTCGGATCTTTATTTTTAGAACCAAGTAAAATGCCACATAATTTATATTGTAACTATATCGTACTAAATTTTTCCAAAAATCTTAACTCGCGTAAATATTAACATTAGCATAAATATAAATCGTATTTTCTTGGTACCATAGCGTATTTTTGAGCAATTATCAAACTAATCCATTTTAATCGGATCGTAAAGTATGTTACATTGTTTGAAAGTTTATGGCTTTCAGGTGGATTTTAGTACATAAACAATTTCGTATATCACCTATAAGTTAAACTGTGAATGTTCAAACTTTCCAAAAGTCTATTTAGTTGTGGTGGCTCTTCTGGTGTGTCTGTGGGCGTTTTAGTAGCAAGAAATTGAACTACAGTGAAACTCGGTTATAACGAGATCCAAGGGACCGAAGAGTATTGCTCGTTATAACCGTTACTCGTTACAACCGTTATAGTAGGTAAACAATATATACCAATGTATTTTTATGCTACACAAATAACAATGAAGAAAAATAAAAATATCTTCTGATTTCACTGTCAAAGATTTGATGTAATTATACACTAATTCAAATACAAAATCATTTCTTTATTAAAAAAGTCCTTTAATGCCATACATATTTTTATTATTTAAAAATTCAAATTACTAAATTGCATATGTCATGTAGGCTTTGCTATTTAAACGGTAGTTGACTGGAAGATTTTTAATGTTTTTAAAAGCACCTAGATTCTTTGATTTGTCTATTACTAACAGCTTTCATTTTTTGTTGCACTCATGTTTGAACAATTCAGGACAGTCAATCGATCTTTGGGTAGTTTTTCGCCTGTGCACATTTCACCATTAAACTTGCGGGTCATGTCTAGGGCAATCAATAAAAGATTCATCAATACTAAAAAGTTCACTTTCATTGTCACCATTTCTTAATTCTGACCACGTTTTCAACCCAGCCCTCAGTCACTTCTTTGTTTACATCGCCGGCTTCACCGCTTATCTTACCGTAAACAATATGTTTTCTTTTCGAAAATCTATCAATCCATCCGTTATTACACACAAAATCTGAATGTCCTAGTTGATGAGCAAGTTCTTCTGCTTGAAGTTTTAATAGAGGACCACTAATTGGAATATTGAAATTTCTATGCAATTTGAACCGACCCAAAAAGCATTTTGTAGTTCATTTTTTTCACACTTGCCCAACTTTTTCCCTACTAATTTCTTTTTTCAAAGGCATTAGACTTTTCCAAATGGTCGATACAGCCGAGTTAAGTTGTAACTTTTCGCAAATTGATGCATTACTTGCTTCACCCTCTAACTCACTAATAATTTCCACTTTCTCTCCAAATTGTGAGAATTTTTCTTTTCACGCCATCCATTTCAAGGTATTAAAATGAAAATTAAGTTTACACAGCACGAAAGTTGAATCAATAAAGATAAATCTTATCATCTCGTAAGGTCGCACAGATATATCTCTCATTAATTTTCTGATATATTTCTTAAACTGTAGGAAAAATTGACATCTCGTTATGCTGATTTAACAATTTGCTCGTTAGACCCGTGAAGGTCGTAACTACCGTGCTCGTTATAAACAAAATTTTTCTCTTAAAATACATTATTTCCAACGATTTCTTTTTTATTTGCTCGTAATAGCCGTGATCTCGTTATAACCGTGCTCTTTATAAATGAGTTACACTGTATTACATATTCACAGCATTCTGTGCCCCACCATTGGAAATTATAACTGAAAATACAGATTTCAACGTGAGTTGTCATTTTGACCAATATATGGTGGGAGAAGTTATAAAGCTTACTTGTACGAAATTTGAACTTTTTTCTATTATGCCATTTTCTACCTCAATAATGTTCACTATTGGTTTTAAAATTTTGAGCTTTTTCATAAAACAATTAACAATTAGTAATCAATACCTGCATGGTTCTTTTGGGAATGTATTTTTATTCATCACGCTGCGGTAGATGGCTTCTGGGTAGAAAAGTATCTTCGAAATTTCAGAACTTGCGAAATGGTGTGCCGTGGCGTAGTGGCGAATGCGTTGGCCTGCTACGCTGAGCATACCAGTTGAAAACCTGCGAAAGTTGCATTTTTTTCAGTAGATCTTGCGGCCCCCTATTAGCGTGTTTAGAGGAGAGCACGCGAATCAACGCTTCATCCTTCGGAAAGGACATAAATCCGCTGGTCCTCCTTGGTGCTTTTCGAAAAGAGTTGGATAATGCCGGTACCGAGTTTCTTATCTTATATGCTTTGTGATTTAGACTGACTAGCCTACTAGCGCTAGTCTCGTATGAAGTCACAAAGTTCCGCAATTCACGAACTTTGACATCAATCTTTGTAAGAAAGCGATTGAGGTAAATTATTTATGTTCGTTGTTTTTCATTGAATTTTACTCATTTTCGCTCTTAAAAGATGAAAACAAGTAAGTGTTAAAAAAATCAAAAATCAAATCTTTTTGCTTTATAAAATTATGTAATAATCTCATTCCTTAAGCTGGAGTAAATGGATTTGATTTTGAATATAAAGTTAATAGCAAAACACATTTTTTTATGAAGATCAAGCTTGAAAACCTATCAAAAGGAAATTATTACGTAAATGATATGTAAAGCAACAGTAATGAAATGAATATGACACCAAAATCTTTCATAACGAACAAATAATCTGAAAATTTTCTTGTTTTATCCTTTTAAGGTCGCCTATTTTATAAAGCAAAAAGATTTTATTTTTGAATTTTTTAAAAATTATTGCTTGTTTTTAATTTTAATTGGATGCTCCAGAGAACTACATATACATTCTAAAACAATCAGGTTCGCCCAGTATCGAAAATTTACATTATGCGAAGAGGATATTTAGACCTGTTCGGCAACTTATATACGACAAAGTATAGCAGTTAGGCATGAATAGGCGTGTCTTGTAAGTGTTGGAAACTCACGTGTTTGGGTGGGAGGTGAAACGATTTTTTCAGTATTGACTCAAGAGATATTTACCGAATAGGATAGATCGCAATTTTAAAATTACATTAGGTGAAGTGCCATTGGAAACATTACGGTTGACTCTTTTAATGAATATATAGTATTGTTAGACTTAAAGCCATTTTCTACAAACTACTTGCACGAGTAGACTTTTTCAAGTTGTATTAATGAAAAAACGAAAAGAAGGAACGTCTGAGAGTAGGTGATCAAGAACTGCGAGTTTCACCGTCTTTAATTCCTGCCAGAGTAAAGAGACTGTGTTCTGCTATGCTGCCTCAGATGTAATTGAGAGTGTGTTGCGGAGTTAGGTGGAGGAAAGGAGATGTGTCACCAATATGTTTTATTTGTATTTGCAATGGAATGAAAAAGGCTGCAATATGTAATGATAATGTAGCTGGTTTCAATAGATTGTATTTTCTGGAAATATATATTTATCGCGCCATTTTCTTTCTCCTACACCACTATTTTTCGATGGATACCAATGAAATAACGTTTTATAGAATTAAGAAAATGTATTATCCAAATTAAATTTCGGTAGGCATTAATCAAGCTTTGACTTATTGTTAGACGAATATTTGCTTAATGGAAAATTTCAACAATAAATAAATGTACCCACCATGATGTCCCTGAATATCGCTGTAGAATTTGAGCAGATCTATTATGTTAGCGCTTTTTCTCTGATAAACTCAAAAATTGTATTTTCAAATCGATTTAATTAAGTACATTACCACTTTTCGACAGGAGTATTGGGTTTTAGTGAAAATGTCCAGTTCAGAATTATAACACAAAGCTCCGCATAAAATACCAACTCTTGAGCCTTGAAATCTATATTCGCCTGTGAGCAGTTTGTCTAATATAATCATTTATATTTAACGATGCATTTTTTATTCTATCAACAAATGAGTTGTTATAGCTTTTGATAGTGTCCTTGCACATATTTTTTCATTAAAGCATAAGTTATATGATAAGACAAAACACATGATTTCTAACGATTTCCATCGATTATGATCCTTTAAAACTTTAGTAAATGTTACTATGCCTTTCATATTGAGAGCGATGTAATTTTTAACAGTTTTTATTTTTTATAAACTCGATAAATTTAAGGTTATTATTAATCAAGAGATACATTTAAGTTTTTACGCATATATTAGGCGTCAGTCCAAACTCAATTTTCCTTTCCTTTCCTTCCACGTGCGATTCATTTTGCTAATGCAAACGAAGGTTGCCCTTGTGAACTCTATTTAAATGACTTAATCCTCCGCGACATGGAAAACGCGATTATTCTCATTAATTTCGAACACGGCGCTACGGAAGATCGACAGCACAACCGCAAAGAGCGATTTTCTGAAATGGATAGAACTCTCAAAGCGGCGATTGTCAAATTCTGAGAAAAAAGTTTCCTAAATCTCCCGATTCTGACGTTGATGAGAGAGACGTGCAAAATGGAGTCTCGAAGAGTCGAGCTCTAATGATGTCGTATCCGCCGATTTTCCATTTCGGTTGAGAAGGGAAGGGAATTGGGGACGGAGTGGGAGGAGAGACGGAAGGGGAAGGAAGAAAAAAATGAACGAAAAAGTTTTTATTCGCTGATATATATGCTGGAAAGCCCCAGTGTAAGAATGGACTAAATAGTCTGAATATCGCCGTTGTAATAAAGTCGAATTATTATAATTATGTATCTTCTCACAGACATCGCGCAATGTTTAAAATTGAAGCCCACACTATTAGCAAAAAATACGGTACCGTGGAATCCTGATTAACATGCGTAATTGGAACGGAGGATTAGGCTGTTAAATCGTAAATCAGGCGAATGCTGAGTTATATACTGAAGTAGCACAAATAAGGAATTGAAAATGCACGCTTCAAAATCACCGTTGAGTGTTTATGAAGTACGACGAGCAATAATTTTTAAATTACATACACCCTTCTTCTCCTTTCTATGTAAGACGAAACCCACAATAATTCGCGTAGACATACAAGTAGGAGAGAAGTAAGGCTTCTGGGACAAAATCCAAGATGGCGGAGACTAGACAGTGGCGTCACCTTAGAAAACCAGAACTAAGAAAGTGAAAGCATGCAGTACCTTGGAGGGGGGGGGGGGGGGGGGGAGGGGGGTGCCTCGTGTAGACTGCTTTCTATGGTGCTAGATGTGGCGAGGGGTGCGCCAAGTATGTCGCGAGTTGTCTGAGGATGGGGGAGGTCAACAGCCTGCGGTGATGGAATGTGCATATCTCACAACCGAAGGAAATAGAAAGCTGAGATGGGGGCACAATTTATTTTTTGAGAAAAAGATTCCTTCGGGCTGGGATCGAACCAGCGACCTTCGGATGTACAGTCCACAGCTCTACCTACTGAGCTACCGAAGGTTCGTATTGAATAAATATATTTTATTGGTTTGCTGATGCGAGATGTTGAAATAAAAGAATAGCGGACAAGTTTGAACAGGTTTATTTTCCAAAGAATATTATGACATTTCAGTTCTTTTTATTAATGAGCAAGACATTGAAAATTTATCATCCTCTTCCTTAGGATCATCTTCGTTTTCCCAACAATATACATTTACGCCACATTTGCAGCAAATAGTAACATCTGAAAATCCAGCATAAATAAATCCAAAGGCAACCATCTTGCAAATATTGAAAATAATTTTTTGGAAAACCATCAAATGTAAAAAGTCTGTGTTGCTCGCTTTGAATATTAACGTATTGTTCAATGCACAAATGAACTCGCCACCTCTATGTCGAGGTAGCATGCAATTCACGCCCAAGGACGGTAATGTTTTCATCGATGGGCATCCGAAGACTTGTAGGTTTATAACTCCGCATCCTAAAATCGATGAGATGAATTTACATTTTTCTAAACTCATAACAAAGACTAGGCGGTATCCTGAGGCATATCTCAATAAAACTGTTTTGAAAGCCTATTCATTTTGATGGATATTAAAATTAATTTGAGAAAATAAGGGGTAAGGGTGTTATTTGAAATGAGAAAACGTCGATCAAGTTTTAGCAAGTTTATTTTTAGTATTCTCCAGAACTTCCAAACGCGTTTTCTCCTCTCTCAGTACTTTGAATTGTATTTGTTTCTGTAAATATAATCTTATTCAAAAATTTTTCAAAAATAATTTGGCATACTTTCCTCCCTATACATACTTCGAAATCGGTATCACTATGATTGAATAGCAATACCTTAATTTCACCCTTATAATCGGGGTCAATAACACCCGCCCCCACCTCAATACCATGGTTCACAGCCAAGCTTGACTTTGAGCCCAATCTTCCATACACACCTTCCGGCATTTCAATTGCAATACCAGTTCTTATTAATGCCCTACTTCTTTTCTTTATCATACAATTTTCAACACTTCTCAGGTCGTATCCGGCTGGCGAACCATAGCTCCCCTCAGGTAAACAGGCTGCAGCATTCAACTTCAGAACTTTTGCTTCCATTACTGTTATATTTAATGGAAAATAAGATGGTGGTGAATTAGTAAATAGTACATTACTTTTTTATACATTTTTATTTATTTATTTCCACTATAAGTGTCCCACATTTTTTTATTACATGAAACTTTTTCTCCAGCGGACACTTGTTATATTCCTCCACCTCAGCCTCTGTAATATTACAATATTTCCTTGGGAGAAATATCATTCCCCTCCAAGAAGGCACATCCCAATCACTTATTTCCGCGGATACCGCCGGACCATACATCGTCACGGTTTTTTTCAGGCAGCTTCTCTTGTTAGCTTAATGTTATGCAAATTTAAACGCTTCTTTAAATTATCGAACCAGCCCTTACTCACTAAGAAACAGTCAGAAGAATTCTCTGCATCATCGTCTTCCGTTCCACTCTTTAAATGTTCATAAAGGTTAAGTGCTTTATTTCTTATTAACTCCGTGCTAAGGGGAGCATTTTTCTGTGTTTTATCCTCTAGCCACACACATTTTTTTCCATTTTTTCTAACACAGTCACGTCTAATTACAAAAGAAACTTTAGCACTAGACGGAGTAGAAACCATTACAATACTTCGTATTTAGTCTTCGACCCATTTTATAGAACGTATGGTTGATTCATATCCTCTACCAATGGAAGCCTAACTTGCTCCACTTTGTAACTTATCTAATATCATGATCTTTTCCCTCAAAGTCGTGACTTACGCTGTCTCTTAGCTAATGCGTCTCTTCCACTTATATTAACACGTTTGGATGCCAATATAATGTAAATGAATGGGTTAATTTAAAAAATTACAAATGTTTATAAAATCACACTACTATAATACAATACCAACGTCACTAAGCGTAGTCCTGCCTTATTTAAAATGAGAGAATAAAATGAAACAACACATTAATACCACAAACACAGCAAGGAAATCAGAAACTGATATAAATGTGGAAAACGAAAGCTTGCGAAGGTCCCCCCATTTCCCTCTAAAAGTTCCTTTTTCAACAAGCCGCGTGTCTTTTAGTCCGATGGCCATATTTATTCCGCGTAAAAACAAGCAGACTTAATACTGTTTACACAGGTGGCGAAAAAAATAAATAGAACATAGAGGGATACCTGCATATATATAGGAGGATACAAAATTATGAGGCACTTCCAGATGTGCTAGAAAATTGAAATTTGGTAGGATTATAGATTTTTGGTCATAACCTAAGGAAAAAATCCGAAATTGGCGAAATTCCTATTTTAAGGGCTATTTTGGCCCCTTTTTGCCCCATTTTTTGCCTATAAGAAAGCATATAAATTGGTGTAGAGGTTTTTGTATTTGCATTTTAAAATTACTTCCCGTCAACATACAAACTCGAGACTTAAACTATCGGATACGATATAAATTGTAGTTTCTTATTTTTGAAGACAGAATTCAAATCCGGGTAGAATTAACGTAAATTTATAGTTTTTATCGCAAAAAAGTAGTAATTTTTCTTGCTCTTACAATAGGCTTCCTAGCAACATGCTTAATGCTTTCATATGGGTAAGCTTTTAATAGGAATCAGAGGCATTTATTTTAATGCCTTTAATGTTCAACTATGCCTAATGAAGGAATTCCGATATGCAATAATCCCTATTTTTGGGACTGTTTTGCCCCAGTATTGCTCCATACGAGAACAAAAAATATGAGGTAGCTCCATACGATGTAGAGACTTGAAATTTGCCTTGGTTATAAAAATTTTATTGCAACCGAAGATAAAATAAGACACTGCGAAAATTCCCAATTTTAAGGGCGGTTTTGCCCAGTAATGACCCATACCAATGTGAAAATTATGCGGCAATTGTTAATGAGATACAAACATAAAATTTGGCAGAATTATGGGTTATTAGTTACAACAGAAAGACGAAACCCAATATCGTTAAAATTCGAAATCTTAGCGACCGTTTTGCCAAATAACTGTCCTATGCGACGAATAAAATTATGAAGCAGTTCTAAATGAGCTACAAAGTTGAAATTTGATACAGTTATATGATTTTGTACAAAATTCATTGGGAATAATTTTAAATTGTAAATATGCTAAACTTTAAAAATGCTTGCAGAATGCAAGCACACATTAACTAGTATATATATATACTAGTTAATGTGTGCTTGCATTCTGCAAGCATTAGGAGCGGAAAAATAATTTTGAAACGCAAAACTTTGGAACTCTTTACCGATTTCCTTATTGAAACATTTTGAGGTAAAAACAACCCCTAAATTTATAATTATAAATCATTTATAGGTTTTTAGCATTTGTTACATTTATGCGAAATTTTATTGATGTAGCACCCCTAGAAGTGCATTTATATAAATTTAATTGTTTAAAATTTTTGAATTTTTAACAGCCACAATAATGAACTTTAGCAAAATTTTCAATGTTAATTTTCACCGGAACATTACTCCCTAACTTTCTTAAAATTTTCAGCTTCCTTGCTCTTCAGAAAGTACATAAACATTAGTCAATTTGTTTAACATGTAAGAGATTATTACGGTCGAACAAATAAAAATTTACAAATTTCTATAATCCCGTTTCCATTATATGGCAAATTCTACCATTGGAAAAAATTCAGCTTCATAGATCATTTAGAATTACCTAAACCATGAAAAGTTAGTAAATAGTTTATAATTTATGATGGTCAAGAAAATACATATTGTTGCAATTTTTCCTCCGATTATTTTTTTCGATTCACCTATGTATTAAATTTCAGCACTCCAACTATTGTAGTTTGGGCTGAACATTTGTATCCTCCTATATCCTTCTATATCCTAATTAAGACCCGTCAATATATAATGAATAAGCTTTTTTAAATGTTAGGATTTTTACAATTTCAAATTATTCCCTTTCGTTTTTCAAAAAAAATCATATAAGCCTGTCAAATTTGAAGATTGTTGCTCATTTAGAAGTGCCTTATAATTTTATTCCTCGTACGGGGAAATAATGGGTCAAAACAGCCATAACGTTATGAATTTTTACAAATCCGAATTATTCCTAATCGATTATCTCCAAAACCATATACCCGTGTCAAATTTCAAGTTTATATCTCATTAAGAAGTGCCTTATAATGTTCACACTCGTATTGGGTAGAATTGGTGCAAAACCGCACATAAAAATTTGAATTTTTGCTATTTTTTTATTGTATCTTCGGTTGCAACAACATTTCTATAATCGTGCTAAATTTCAAGTCTCTAGGTCACATGGAGCTAAATCACATTTTTGTTCTCGAGTAGAGCATACTGGGGCAAAACAGCCCCAAAAATGAGGATTATATCAATATCGGATTTCCTTCATTAGGTGTAGTTTAGCATTAATGGCATTAAAATATAAGCCTCTGGTTCCCATTAAAAGCTTACCCATATGAAAGGATTAAGCCAGTTGCCTAGGAAGCCTATTGTTAGACCCAGAAAAATCATCTTTTGGTGGCTGTTTTGCTCCATTATCGCCCTATACGAGGATTAAAATTATATGGCATTTCTAAATGAGCTACAAACTCCAAATTTGACACGGTTATATGATTATGTACAACATCGATTGGGAATAATTTGAATTTGTAAAAATGCTAAAATTTGAAAATGCTTGCAGAATGCAAGCACATATTATCTAGTATTATACATATATATATGAGGATACAAAATTATGAGGCACTTCCAGATGTGCCAGAAACTTCAAATTTGGTAGGATTATAGGTTTTTGGTTACAACCGGAGGAAAAAATCCGAAACTGTCGAAATTACTATTTTGAAGGGCTATTATGGCCCCTTTTTGCCCCATTTTTTGCCCATAAGAAAACATGTAAATTGGTGTAGAGGTTTTTATATTTGCATTTTAAAATTACCTCCCGTCAAGATAGAAACTCGAGACTTAAACTGTCGGATAGGATATAAATTGTAGTCTCTTATTTTTGAAGACGGAATGCAAATCCGAGTAGAATTAACATAAATTTATAGTTTTTATCTCAAAAAAGTAGTAATGTTTCTGGGTCTTACAATAGGTTTCCTTGGTAACAAGCTCTATCCTTTCATATGTGTAAGCTTTTAATGGGAATCAGAGGCTTATATTTTAATGCTGTTAATGTTAAACTACACCTAATGAAGGAAATCCGATATTCATATAATCCTCATTTTTGGGGCTGTTTTGCCCCATTATTGCCCCATTCGAGAACAAAAAAGGCGATGCAACTGCATAGGACCCAGAGACTTGAAATTTGGCACGGTTATAGAAATTTCATTGCAACCTAAGATGAAATTATAAAATTACAAAAATTCTCATTTTTAAAGGGCGGTTTTGCCCCTTTTCGGACCCATGCGAGAACAAAAAATGCGAGGCAGCTGCATAGGACCTAGAGACTTGAAATTTGGCACAATTATAGGATTTTCATAGCAAACTAAGATAAAATTGTAAAATTGCAAAAATTCCAATTTTTAATGTGTGGTTTTGCTCTTTTTCGGCCCCATACGAGTGTGATAATTATAAGGCACTTCTTAATGAGATACAAACTTTAAATTTGGCAGAATTATGGGTTTTTAGTTACAACAGATGGAAAAAATCTGAGAGTGTAATAACTCATAATGTTAGTGGCTGTTTTGCTCCATTATTGCCCTATACGAGGATTAAAATTATAAGGCACTTCTAAATGAGCAACAAACTCCAAATTTGACGTGGTTATATGATTATGTACAACATCGTTTGGGTATAATTTGAATTTGCAAAAAGGCTAAAATTTGAAAGCCCTTCAAAATAGTAATTTCGACAGTTTCGGATTTTTTCCTCCGGTTGTAACCAAAAACCTATAATCCTACCAAATTTGAAGTTTCTGGCACATCTGGAAGTGCCTCATAATTTTGTATCCTCATATATATATGTATAATACTAGATAATATGTGCTTGCATTCTGCAAGCATTTTCAAATTTTAGCATTTTTACAAATTCAAATTATTCCCAATCGATGTTGTACATAATCATATAACCGTGTCAAATTTGGAGTTTGTAGCTCATTTAGAAATGCCATATAATTTTAATCCTCGTATAGGGCGATAATGGAGCAAAACAGCCACCAAAAGATGATTTTTCTGGGTCTAACAATAGGCTTCCTAGGCAACTGGCTTAATCCTTTCATATGGGTAAGCTTTTAATGGGAACCAGAGGCTTATATTTTAATGCCATTAATGCTAAACTACACCTAATGAAGGAAATCCGATATTGATATAATCCTCATTTTTGGGGCTGTTTTGCCCCAGTATGCTCTACTCGAGAACAAAAATGTGATTTAGCTCCATGTGACCTAGAGACTTGAAATTTAGCACGATTATAGAAATGTTGTTGCAACCGAAGATACAATAAAAAAATAGCAAAAATTCAAATTTTTATGTGCGGTTTTGCACCAATTCTACCCAATACGAGTGTGAACATTATAAGGCACTTCTTAATGAGATATAAACTTGAAATTTGACACGGGTATATGGTTTTGGAGATAATCGATTAGGAATAATTCGGATTTGTAAAAATTCATAACGTTATGGCTGTTTTGACCCATTATTTCCCCGTACGAGGAATAAAATTATAAGGCACTTCTAAATGAGCAACAATCTTCAAATTTGACAGGCTTATATGATTTTTTTTGAAAAACGAAAGGGAATAATTTGAAATTGTAAAAATCCTAACATTTAAAAAAGCTTATTCATTATATATTGACGGGTCTTAATTAGGATATAGAAGGATATAGGAGGATACAAATGTTCAGCCCAAACTACAATAGTTGGAGTGCTGAAATTTAATACATAGGTGAATCGAAAAAAATAATCGGAGGAAAAATTGCAACAATATGTATTTTCTTGACCATCATAAATTATAAACTATTTACTAACTTTTCATGGTTTAGGTAATTCTAAATGATCTATGAAGCTGAATTTTTTCCAATGGTAGAATTTGCCATATAATGGAAACGGGATTATAGAAATTTGTAAATTTTTATTTGTTCGACCGTAATAATCTCTTACATGTTAAACAAATTGACTAATGTTTATGTACTTTCTGAAGAGCAAGGAAGCTGAAAATTTTAAGAAAGTTAGGGAGTAATGTTCCGGTGAAAATTAACATTGAAAATTTTGCTAAAGTTCATTATTGTGGCTGTTAAAAATTCAAAAATTTTAAACAATTAAATTTATATAAATGCACTTCTAGGGGTGCTACATCAATAAAATTTCGCATAAATGTAACAAATGCTAAAAACCTATAAATGATTTATAATTATAAATTTAGGGGTTGTTTTTACCTCAAAATGTTTCAATAAGGAAATCGGTAAAGAGTTCCAAAGGTTTGCGTTTCAAAATTATTTTTCCGCTCCTAATGCTTGCAGAATGCAAGCACACATTAACTAGTATATATATATACTAGTTAATGTGTGCTTGCATTCTGCAAGCATTTTTAAAGTTTAGCATATTTACAATTTAAAATTATTCCCAATGAATTTTGTACAAAATCATATAACTGTATCAAATTTCAACTTTGTAGCTCATTTAGAACTGCTTCATAATTTTATTCGTCGCATAGGACAGTTATTTGGCAAAACGGTCGCTAAGATTTCGAATTTTAACGATATTGGGTTTCGTCTTTCTGTTGTAACTAATAACCCATAATTCTGCCAAATTTTATGTTTGTATCTCATTAACAATTGCCGCATAATTTTCACATTGGTATGGGTCATTACTGGGCAAAACCGCCCTTAAAATTGGGAATTTTCGCAGTGTCTTATTTTATCTTCGGTTGCAATAAAATTTTTATAACCAAGGCAAATTTCAAGTCTCTACATCGTATGGAGCTGCCTCATATTTTTTGTTCTCGTATGGAGCAATACTGGGGCAAAACAGTCCCAAAAATAGGGATTATTGCATATCGGAATTCCTTCATTAGGCATAGTTGAACATTAAAGGCATTAAAATAAATGCCTCTGATTCCTATTAAAAGCTTACCCATATGAAAGCATTAAGCATGTTGCTAGGAAGCCTATTGTAAGAGCAAGAAAAATTACTACTTTTTTGCGATAAAAACTATAAATTTACGTTAATTCTACCCGGATTTGAATTCTGTCTTCAAAAATAAGAAACTACAATTTATATCGTATCCGATAGTTTAAGTCTCGAGTTTGTATGTTGACGGGAAGTAATTTTAAAATGCAAATACAAAAACCTCTACACCAATTTATATGCTTTCTTATAGGCAAAAAATGGGGCAAAAAGGGGCCAAAATAGCCCTTAAAATAGGAATTTCGCCAATTTCGGATTTTTTCCTTAGGTTATGACCAAAAATCTATAATCCTACCAAATTTCAATTTTCTAGCACATCTGGAAGTGCCTCATAATTTTGTATCCTCCTATATATATGCAGGTATCCCTCTATGTTCTATTTATTTTTTTCGCCACCTGTGTAAACAGTATTAAGTCTGCTTGTTTTTACGCGGAATAAATATGGCCATCGGACTAAAAGACACGCGGCTTGTTGAAAAAGGAACTTTTAGAGGGAAATGGGGGGACCTTCGCAAGCTTTCGTTTTCCACATTTATATCAGTTTCTGATTTCCTTGCTGTGTTTGTGGTATTAATGTGTTGTTTCATTTTATTCTCTCATTTTAAATAAGGCAGGACTACGCTTAGTGACGTTGGCATTGTATTATAGTAGTGTGATTTTATAAACATTTGTAATTTTTTAAATTAACCCATTCATTTACATTATATTGGCATCCAAACGTGTTAATATAAGTGGAAGAGACGCATTAGCTAAGAGACAGCGTAAGTCACGACTTTGAGGGAAAAGATCATGATATTAGATAAGTTACAAAGTGGAGCAAGTTAGGCTTCCATTGGTAGAGGATATGAATCAACCATACGTTCTATAAAATGGGTCGAAGACTAAATACGAAGTATTGTAATGGTTTCTACTCCGTCTAGTGCTAAAGTTTCTTTTGTAATTAGACGTGACTGTGTTAGAAAAAATGGAAAAAAATGTGTGTGGCTAGAGGATAAAACACAGAAAAATGCTCCCCTTAGCACGGAGTTAATAAGAAATAAAGCACTTAACCTTTATGAACATTTAAAGAGTGGAACGGAAGACGATGATGCAGAGAATTCTTCTGACTGTTTCTTAGTGAGTAAGGGCTGGTTCGATAATTTAAAGAAGCGTTTAAATTTGCATAACATTAAGCTAACAAGAGAAGCTGCCTGAAAAAAACCGTGACGATGTATGGTCCGGCGGTATCCGCGGAAATAAGTGATTGGGATGTGCCTTCTTGGAGGGGAATGATATTTCTCCCAAGGAAATATTGTAATATTACAGAGGCTGAGGTGGAGGAATATAACAAGTGTCCGCTGGAGAAAAAGTTTCATGTAATAAAAAAATGTGGGACACTTATAGTGGAAATAAATAAATAAAAATGTATAAAAAAGTAATGTACTATTTACTAATTCACCACCATCTTATTTTCCATTAAATATAACAGTAATGGAAGCAAAAGTTCTGAAGTTGAATGCTGCAGCCTGTTTACCTGAGGGGAGCTATGGTTCGCCAGCCGGATACGACCTGAGAAGTGTTGAAAATTGTATGATAAAGAAAAGAAGTAGGGCATTAATAAGAACTGGTATTGCAATTGAAATGCCGGAAGGTGTGTATGGAAGATTGGGCTCAAAGTCAAGCTTGGCTGTGAACCATGGTATTGAGGTGGGGGCGGGTGTTATTGACCCCGATTATAAGGGTGAAATTAAGGTATTGCTATTCAATCATAGTGATACCGATTTCGAAGTATGTATAGGGAGGAAAGTATGCCAAATTATTTTTGAAAAATTTTTGAATAAGATTATATTTACAGAAACAAATACAATTCAAAGTACTGAGAGAGGAGAAAACGCGTTTGGAAGTTCTGGAGAATACTAAAAATAAACTTGCTAAAACTTGATCGACGTTTTCTCATTTCAAATAACACCCTTACCCCTTATTTTCTCAAATTAATTTTAATATCCATCAAAATGAATAGGCTTTCAAAACAGTTTTATTGAGATATGCCTCAGGATACCGCCTAGTCTTTGTTATGAGTTTAGAAAAATGTAAATTCATCTCATCGATTTTAGGATGCGGAGTTATAAACCTACAAGTCTTCGGATGCCCATCGATGAAAACATTACCGTCCTTGGGCGTGAATTGCATGCTACCTCGACATAGAGGTGGCGAGTTCATTTGTGCATTGAACAATACGTTAATATTCAAAGCGAGCAACACAGACTTTTTACATTTGATGGTTTTCCAAAAAATTATTTTCAATATTTGCAAGATGGTTGCCTTTGGATTTATTTATGCTGGATTTTCAGATGTTACTATTTGCTGCAAATGTGGCGTAAATGTATATTGTTGGGAAAACGAAGATGATCCTAAGGAAGAGGATGATAAATTTTCAATGTCTTGCTCATTAATAAAAAGAACTGAAATGTCATAATATTCTTTGGAAAATAAACCTGTTCAAACTTGTCCGCTATTCTTTTATTTCAACATCTCGCATCAGCAAACCAATAAAATATATTTATTCAATACGAACCTTCGGTAGCTCAGTAGGTAGAGCTGTGGACTGTACATCCGAAGGTCGCTGGTTCGATCCCAGCCCGAAGGAATCTTTTTCTCAAAAAATAAATTGTGCCCCCATCTCAGCTTTCTATTTCCTTCGGTTGTGAGATATTCACATTCCATCACCGCAGGCTGTTGACCTCCCCCATCCTCAGACAACTCGCGACATACTTGGCGCACCCCTCGCCACATCTAGCACCATAGAAAGCAGTCTACACGAGGCACCCCCCCCCCCCCTCCCCCCCCCTCCAAGGTACTGCATGCTTTCACTTTCTTAGTTCTGGTTTTCTAAGGTGACGCCACTGTCTAGTCTCCGCCATCTTGGATTTTGTCCCAGAAGCCTTACTTCTCTCCTACTCATACAAGCTCTACTTTATTTAACCCTATAAAAACCAAACGCGTAATATTACGTTACGCATATAAAGATTCTTTATTTCTCTTATTACTGTGTATAAATCAAACTGTTTTCATATTGGCGAATAAGTTTTGTTTATGGTAATGAAAAATAATTCTTTTATTTAAGCTGCTCTGGTCATGTCTCATACGCATAGAAAACACTATCGAAGTGCATTGAGATTTTAAAGACACTTTTTATTATATTTTAGAAGAGAAAATTTCCAATTTCTTAAAATTTTCAGTCTTTCACCGTACTCTTAACTGTTAATAAGTCGTTGTTATGAAAGTAAAATTGAATGACATAGAATAAATCAGCCTAACAAATGAAGAAATTAACTTTTACATACTAATAGTAACATAACAATCTTTTTAAGTACAAAAAGGTAAGGAGAAGAGTTTATATACTAACAAATGTTGTGTTTGAAAATAGTGAGAACCAGGTAAGCAATAGAAGAGAAGGTTACACCATAGTTCTCAATTAGGTACTACGCGGAATAGTTTCATTATAACGATTAAAGCTACCGCGAAAAACTTGCTATCATTAAATTTTCATGGCGATAAATAAAGGAGAGCGAAAATAAATATAAATAAAAGGGAGGAGGGAGGGAGGGAATCCCCTCCCTTCTCTCTCCATCTGGATTTGCTTTCTCTCATTCCGCCGTCACCTCTCGTTACAAACGAATCCTTATAATCTCTGCCTTATGTTCTCTCCGAAGATTGTATCCATTGACAACAGTCTTGAGTGCCGTAGGAATTGTGCCACAGAAGACGTGTGAGGTCCCTCGTAACCCGTTTCAGAGCAGACGTGGACAAATGACCTCACGCCCATGCTTACAACGAGCGGCTATAAATTCACCCTTATTTATTCTTTCCTGACTTACTCCGTTCTCTATTCTCCATAAAATCACTCGATATATATATATATAACTAGGTGTTGAAGGAAACCCAGTGAACACTTACCGGAAGTAGAGCCGCTGGGGTGTTGGAGAGACACATTTGTAGAGGTTAGAGCTTTCGGGATGATCCCTTCTTCAGCACAAGAGAGAGTTGTGTCTCTCTTGTGCTGACCAAGGGATCATCCCGAAAGCTCTAACCTTTACAAATGTGTCTCTCCAACAGCCCAGCGACTCTACTTCCGGTAAGTGTTCACTGGGTTTCCTTCAACACCTAGTTGCCCTAAATATCCTTACTTACCTTTCCTCTTCCGTAGTATTTATATATATATATACACACACACACAGGGCCGTGCCCAGACATTTTGCCGCCTGAGGCGAGATATAATATGGTGCCCCCTTCATTTTTTTACTAAGTAATTTTATTATATGTTAGTCGAAAACGATAGGGAATATTTTGCCATAAGCTCAACGAGTTTAAGAAAATTTCCGTTATCTCTCGCATATAACTTGTCCGTAGAATTTTGGCGCCCCCCTTCGAGAGGCGCCTGAGGCGGTTGCCTCGCCGCCTCACCCATCGGCACGGCCCTGTATATATATATATATATATATATATATATATATATATATCTCAACTCCCGAATTCCCTTAATCTTCTGCCCGGACTAGATCTAGAAAACTACTTGAAAAGTTTAAAAGGACCGAATTCGTTGAAGACGTACGCGTCATAGTTGTACCATCGGTGTTATTGGACATAATGTTAGATCAGAGCGTACGAGAAAATACGTCGAAATAGTCACTAGAACCGAGAAATACTACAGATCTTTTTTCCCAGACACGATAAGACATGCCAACAGAGGCATTAGTTACAGTTCATTTGGTGCAGTGACACCCCCTGCCAAACGCTTCTAGCGATTTGCAGGGTATTCATGTAAATCCACTTACCCCTACCATCACTTGCCACCTTCTCTCCTCACCTCACTCTCTATATTCTCCTCCTCCTCCCTCCTTGCCAACTCTCTCTCTCCCCTTTCTCTCATTGCTTCTAATAAATTTATTTATCTCCAAATTCTATTCCCTACTTCTACAAGTTCCTCAAAATAAAGATAATTTCTCCTTTCGCCGTTTGCATCAATGAATCCGGTTTCGCGCTCGCTACACACTACTTCTGTTTCTTATATAAAATATTCTAAGTATTTTATTGTACTTCTTCTGTCAATAGTAAATTTTTCTTACGAAATTACGAGTAGTAACCTTTCTCTTTGGTGAAAAACGTTACACTTAACTTATGTACATTAAAAAATTCCCCGATCATGTTTTGCGTCGCACATGATCATATAAATCTTTTTGTAGACATCCTACCCTTCTTCTCCCATTACAAACTCCCTTTCTCTTCCCGTCATCGAATTCATCCATCTCAAACTATAGCAATCCCCTGAGATGATAGCATACGTTAGACATTCCATAATACGTATATGTGGGGAATTATGTATGCTATAGTAAGGCCTCAATGATGAAAAGCATATTTTTATCTTTAACATTGAAGAATTATTTACATATTAGCAGCAAAAATTAAGTGTTAAATCTTACATTAGATCTTACTTAGTGAATAGTAAAAAAACTGGATTTGTTTGTTATAAAGTATAGTAACTATAAAATCTATACTAATTTGATGTAGGAAAATTAACATAAAAGCAGCAGAAATACGTAGACAGGTTTGAAATACTTTCCTATTCCTACATCTTTCACTATCTTCCTTCAAGCCTTCTTACAACATTCTTCTCTCCCAACCCTACACTGTACCTCTATCCCCTTTTTCCAGCCTCTATCTTCTTCCCTCTCCTCTTCCTTCCCCACTCCCCTCACACGTTCACCATACATTGAGGGAAACGTCCAATTATGTGTCAGTACGGCCAATTATGGTATCGGAAAAATTCCGTCATCACAGACTCGAAGATAATCCTATTAACCAATAGGGAGCACATCGAAAACATCACAAAATTAGCAAAGATAGCTCAAGGGCTTCCAAACAGATTACTTCGAGGATACCTCTTGAACGTGAAGGAGATCGCATGTTTTTCATTAATCTGGCCTGTCTTGGAGTACCGCTCCGAAGGTTCTAAACAAGAAGCTCGAAATGGCCAACCGTACAGCGTATATATTTGTGAAGGTCGTGAATACATACCTACGATACCAACGTATCAGAGCTTTTGAGTAAAATGGGATGGCAGCCCGTGAAGTGCAGAAGAATGAAATATCAACAGAAGCTATTTGAAAAGTTTAACAGTCTCAAATTCATTGACTACGTACATGGCGTGGTGATAACTTATGGCTAAATCAGTCTGTACCAGGCAATACATAGAAATTGTCGTTTAACATTGAAAGATGCAACTCATCATTTTTCACGATAAACGCAAATGCCACTTCAATGCCAGATTTAGGGAATTTGGGTCAATCAGAATGGACTGATTTTCTTCTGTGCATTTATTACGGGTACTAGCGAACATAGAAGAAAGCATGAACCTGGAAGGCTTTGAATTATGTGTTTTCAAATAATCTGGTAAAAGGCATGTGATTATCTTCTATGTATGTCTCACGTGCACATTATCTCTGTAATCATCAGTAAAAGGTCAATTTAATCAATTCTTTGGATATAAAACGCATATGCTTCTACCAGTGAGGAATGAATGTCATTTGAGGTATATGAGGAAGAAGTTATTGAGGCACGACCTCCTACACTCTTTTGTATCCAACTTGTTCAGTGAAATCGCTAGGTTTAAAAACATTTTAATTAAATATCAGTGAAAGAGTTGGTTAGATATTCCCTACTAGAACTTATTATTTCGTTTCGTAGTGGGTTTAATCGGTCGTGGCTACTGCAATTTTCGTGCAAATCAAAATCTTACATTGTAATCGTTATAACTATTTGCAAATTTATCTTCCTATATTTTATTTGAAAATTAAAGTTAAAATGACATTATAGATAAAGTAGTATCTTTATTTGAAAGATTCCTATTGTTTACAAACTCTTTCTGGATTGTATTCCACAGAGCATTTATATAGAGAGCGTTTGGCAAATTTTAATGGTTTATTTGATGACCGAGAGCAACGTAACTTTTGCGACAGTTTATTTAAGCTGATAGTCAGAACGTTTGTTAAAGTACAGCGTAACACGAATGTTAAAGAGACATTTTGTATTTGTAAAAATTACAATTATCATGAGCTGGTAAATAGGTACAAACATGAAATTTTCATAACAGCATGAACAGTGGACGAATCAGATTATTAATATATTCATGCATCGCAAATGCATATGCTCCAGAGAAAACTCATTTTTACTAGGGTAATATTTCATTCCACATCGCGACAAACCAATATGTATGCAAATGTGAGCGTCAAAATCAAAATAACCGCGCTCTGTTCTCCGAATGCACAATCCTCCAGTGAGAGTTAACTTATCTTCCTGGAAATTCACACATTAACAAATGTGTGTATATGTAAGCACAGTTTGTTTTCAATTAGCTCACATGCAAGAACTCACGAGACAACGTACCTTATTGCGCGCGTGTTCAGCAATGTTCAATTTAGGGTTATACCTATCCAACTTCCATCATGTCTTTTTGTACTTTTATAATATTGAGTCGTAACCGTCCGTTCTCCTGAAATTCTCTCTTTATTATTAAAAGAAATGGACGTTCTTCGCTCTATAAGGCCCATTGGATGAAATGTTTTAAGGCAGGATGTGAAATGTCTATGAGAATTATTTGCTACTGTGAACCAATTCAGAAGAATGTTACATCTACGACAAAAGACATTTTTGTAAAATAAGTACAGTAAACAACCATGCGTTCCTGAAAAGTATTTCGTAAATCTGGAGAGATTTTCCCATTGATGCAATGTTAAAATTATGGGATGTGTTCGAAAACAAATTTTACCTTCTACACGTGCAATGAAAAGGAAAACGGAGCAAATTATAATAGATTTTAACAAATGCATCTTAGTAATAACTTAATCATTCGTTGAATTTGGCGTCATTTTCCACATTAAGCGGAAGCTTGGGGTAGAGCTCTTACGGGTGTGAGGGCAGATTAACAAGCGTGATGATGTGGAAGAAAAAGGTGCAGAACTTTCAACATTTATAAGAGAACAGTGGTGCTTCAAAGGAATGAAAAACGTATCCAAGTAAGTCTGACGCGAATTGCAGACACAAATCAAAGAAAAAATCCTTTAAACGCCCTTGAAGGATCCAACAACAATTTAAAAACTTGGGATTTAAAAAATAATCCACACCAGTTTCTTACCTTTAAATTTAAAAAGCTGAATTATATGTAATAACCATATTTTTAAATTATTTTTTTATAAATGCCATCTTGGTCACTAAATGTAATCTAATATTTGGGATGTATATATTGACCGTAAATAACATTCTAATGAGCACTCGGTGCTTTAAGAGAAAAGATTATCTATTCATGTTGGTTATTAGTTTTCGCATAATTAGGCGGATGAGAGTATTAATAGTATGTATAGGTATTAATTAACGATAAAATTTATTTTTGCTTAAGCCTGCCTAAATATCTGGAATTGTATGAATAACATCCTCAGAGCTTTAAAAATGTTGAATGGGAAAGAAATGGAAATTTGAAACAAAAATAAACAAGTTACAACTTTTAAAATTTATTAATTTGAATTATCCGGGGAAATTATGAAAACCCTCACATATTTACAATATCCGGTTCAGGGTTTAATTTTATATGTTAGTCATGGGATGATTAGTGCTCCATTCACTCATGCGGCAAATACCGCTCAATAATTTACGGATTGATTAAGCCTACAAGCATCTGACGATCATAAATGTTAAAGTGCTAAGAAAAATATTGACTTCAAAAGGGCTAAAAATCACCCTTGTATTTATTTTCACTATCATAACCATCTATCGTATTACATTCATATTATTTTTCCATCTCGCTCCACTCGATTTCGGAATCTGTTTCATTTTCCGTTCATCCGTATATCGGCATTGCAGGTCTTTCTCTCTCTCCTATCGACTCCATTCTGACTTGAACTCCTTTCTCAAGCTACAATGTTGACATTATCCATAAACAACTATTAATATTTCTATTTTCTATTATAAGGCTCGCGTTTGTTACTGTACTTAATATTTATTGTTTCTGTGATACCCTCCAATGTATTTTGACAATCTTACTCTTCGATGGAATAGAAACACACGAGAGAATTGGATTACTGGCTTCAAAAAAGAGCCTCATCTTTCATATAATTTTCCAATTCTGTCTTTCCTTCTTTCTGTGTATAACGCTCTTAGAATCTTTCAATATCTCAGCACCGTAAGCAGCTAGAGGTATGAAATTTGGTGTGTTCTTAGATGACCACATTAACTACTAGAGAATGTTATTACTTTTGCATAAAGTGTCCTTGATACTACTCCAGATATCCTTTCGTATTGCCATTTAAAAGAACGGGAAAAAAACGATTTTGACCGTGCAGACATTTTTTCTTTTGCTCATTAAAATACCTAAATATTAACTTAGAAACTTCAAACAAAACTAAAAGACGAACGAAATTATAAATTATTTTATTGTAGCGGTCTTTTATTGTATTTTGCCCTTCAAAATTTAAAAAATACGTAAAAGTGAATATTTTCTGTGATTTTAACGCTTAATCTAGCATGAGCTGCTATGCAACCTTTATTTTTTTGTTATTAATTACTAATCAAGCCACTACAATCTTTCAAAGCTTATTTTTCTTGAAAGAAGCAAGCAAGAAGAAGTGTATCAGTGTTATCAATTAGAATAACCTAATTAAAGCATTTAACGAAAGGTAAAGTGCACAAAGTGTCATCTCTTATTACGATATTAACAGAAATCTATATAAATAAAATTGTAACCTCTCTCTGTACATTTGTTTTTTTGTCGGAGTTTTACTTTTTTTGTGTGTTTTGCATAACAAGAAGACGTTTGAACCGTTTTGCAGAGTTGTCTGTCTGTTTGTTTGTTACCCCATCACGCCAAAACGGCTGGTCGAATTTTTATGAAACTTGCAGCGTATCTTTAGACTGGTCCAGCTTAAAATATAGGCTATGTGGTATATCTCAAAAAAATTTTGAGTGGGGGTTTGGGGGGCATCGATTTGGTTTTTCGACGATAACTCTCTAGTAAATTAACTTAGGAAGCCCAAATTTGATATTTGTCACTTTCAATACAAGTATAACATCAATCTCCTATATATTTATGAAAGAGTGTTTGTTTGTACGTCTATACATTATAAATAATAAAACTTTCAGCAAATACTTTCTTCACAATTAGGAAGGCCGTAGGCTACTTTCTAATCCCAAGGGTTTTATATTAATTGTACAAAAAGCAAAAAACTTTGTATTCTAATGTATTGCCATCTATAGATGGGTCAGAAAGAACGGGACAGTTCTTTTCGAACTGTTCTGATGCATAAACTATTCAATAAAATAACTGTTCTCATAAACTCCCTGTTCTCAAAGAACAGGTAACTCTACATCTTATACACAGTGAGAAAGATGGGAAAACGTAATTCGACGGCGGGTACTGATTAAACTACGTGTATTTTCCCAAGTCTTACTATTGATTTGAATCAAATTAGGCACGATTGTAGAGGGCTTCCTGAAATAATACATACGTTATTTTCGTTTCTCTCTTCCCGTTTTATTCAAAACGGCGGCCGAGTGAATTATTATATACCATGTATCATCTAGAATTCCGATCGGATTTGAACCAAATTTCCCCGGGCAACGCCGGGTGTTTCTGCTAGTATTATATAAAAATTAATTTTAGTGTTTGAGTATGTTATAATTTTTAATGTTACCCGTCATATGACGGGTTATTATTCTAGATACAAATAGTTTCATAACGTACGTGGTGAAGACGACGGTAGTCAAATTGACAAGGACAGTTTCCTTAAATTACTATTATCAAGCCTTTCCCGCCCCTCCGACAAAAGCGCGTCCAGCGCGTATACGTGTATGCGTTTGAGCGTGGAACCTCATATAAGCGAACCAACGTTTCAAAGTGTGTGGTTCATCCATTGCTCTGATGCTTCAGTATTTAGGTAAAATTTAGATCGTGGACGAGTTTTCATGGTGTAATAAGCGGACACGAAACAATTCAAAACGTTTACATTCATAAACGGCATGTTTTTTTTAAAAAATAAACCAAGTACCATTTTGTGACATGTGATCCTTATTACGACATTCGTACCGTCACATATATTACAAAATTACTTATTTGGCCCATAATATTTGAATATGCCGCGCCACTGGCCTAGGGTTTAGAGAGGGCAAGGGACGAACCCAAAGTGACACACGAGAGGCACCTTTCCATTAGCGTCCAAAGAGACTGATAAGGTCGTGGCACGGCGAGAGAGAGAGAATAGGGATTGTGCTGAGGTGGAAGGAGGAGTGGGAATGAATAAAGATGAGTGGGAATGAAGGGCAGAGAGGGCTGAAGGAGGATGAAGAGGCAGCGGGAACACAATTCACGCGGTTAACTACCTCCTCAGTGTTACAAATTCTCCTCAATATTCCCTTCTCTCCTGCAACTAGTCCCCTCTTTTTCTCTCTCGCCTAACACTCTATTCTCACCTCTACCTCGCCTACCTCTTTAGTTCCCCTCTTTTCACTTGGCCCCCTCCCCCCACTCCCCACCTTTCTTCCCTTTTCTCTCTCTCTCTCTCACTTTCCTCCCTTTCTCTCGCCTTATCCTTTGCACCACTTTATGCCATCTCTCCTCCTTTTAATTCTTCATTCCCGTTCCTTATACTTGCGTCTATCTTCGCAAAAATTTCACGCAGCATTCCACATATCCCCTTTTGTTTGACGCCTCCTCTTTTTTTCCTTTAAAAATAATCGTACCCTTAACGTATGTCGAACCTTGACGCGCTATTTTTCTGCCATTTTTAACTTATATTTTGGATGTGCTTTCTCCCTTCCGTCCCCCCTCCCTCTCCCCTCCCTCTCTCCCCCTCCCCTACATATCTCCCCCTCCCCTTCCTCTCTTCCCTCCCTTCCCTCTCTCCCCTCCCCTCCCTCTCTCCCCTCCCCTCCCTCTCTCCCCTCCCCTCCATCACTCCCCCTCTCCTCCCTCTCTCCCACTACAACCTTTCCTCACTCCCCCTCCCATATCTCGCCCCTCCCCTCCCTCCCTCCCGTTCCAACCTTCCCTCCGAAGCAATTTCCACCGTGGGTCGTCCCACAAGGGATCTACCGCTTCCATCTCCCGAGAAATGTTACAAATGGTAAGATTAAAGCAAAAGTGTCTTCAGGAAAGTCTTCTAGGGAATGCATGCGCTGTCTTCCCTTGTTAACACTACGGCGCGAGGGATTTCGTGGAACGAAATCCTTCTTTAAACGACGTTTTACCGACATGAATTCTGGTGGTATAATTTTTAATCAAGACTATTTCTTGGAAATACATTCGGATAACGCAGTTTTTTAATTCAAAAATCCCTAATTATACCTAATGTAGATGCGGTTCTGTTTTTTTCAAGTTTCAAGAAACATACTTATTCGCCTGTTACC
This sequence comes from Uropetala carovei, assembly GCA_036926305.1. Lineage (NCBI taxonomy): Eukaryota > Metazoa > Arthropoda > Insecta > Odonata > Petaluridae > Uropetala > Uropetala carovei. The sequence goes on along the minus strand of JAXCHB010000051.1, from coordinate 2,769,744 downwards.
TGACATTTCATGAGATTGTTCATTTAAAAATAGAATTCTTGGTGAAATTTTATTACTCTTTGATTAAAAATATGTATTCCAATAAAAAATATTTGATTTTAAAGTTTAAGCATCAGTTGCAAACCTTAATATGCTTCATATCTCCCCCCACTTTGATTAGTTTACTAATAACATTATTATCCAACGGATTATTTGAAGCTTTTTTTATAATTACTCGGAATTTGAATTCTCTTATTCATTTTCATTCAGCGGGAAACAAATGTTTAGGAGTTCAAAATTTTGTGTTCGTGACAATAAATACTATAATCACCATTTTAAATTGTCCATCTTTTTGGTCCTGCGAGTCCAACTGATTAATCTCACGCAACTAAAAATTGTCTATTAAAGAGATGGCGCACAGTATCCAGCCATTTCTTGTTAGGAAAACTTCAGCCGTATCTTTAGATTCCTCAGATCGCTAATATACTCCTTTTCTGGTCTCCCTCTCTCTCTCTCTTACTCTCTCCTTCCTCTCTCCTGACTCCTATATCCCACTCTTCCATTGCCCCGCTCCTCTCTCACTCTTCATGCTTCTCTTTCTCTTCTCCTCTCCCAACCTTCTCTCCATTTATCCCTCCGCATTTGAATTCCAGACAAATACTACAAATCCTTTTTCCCAGACGCGATAAGACAGTCCAACAGAGGAATTAGTTAGAGTTCACTTGGTGTTGTGACACCCCCTGCCAAACGCTCTGGCGGCTTGCAAGGTATTGATGTAAATGTAAATGATGTAAAGTTATTCTTATTGAAGACTCATGTCGAAACTTAACTTTCCTAACTTAACTTTCCTTTATTTCCACACCCATTCCGCCATCAAAAAAGGGTCTTTTTTCCTGTCTGATATTGTTATATTCTAAAGACCACGTCCTTTCTTCTTTATTTTTGACGTTCAGCACGGCGAATACATCATTTTACTTGGGATTTCAACCATTCTTGATAATGTTGTTCGTATATGATAAATTCCTAGGCTCCAGTACCCATATAATGTCGAGGAAAGCAAATGGACATATTGCTGACGAAACAGCCGATATTATCGGTAATTAACCGGTGGGAAAAGTCCTTTTTATTACAAAGAGTTTAATTACTATTAGAGCGCCGTACTTTATGAATTTGATGCCATCCGTCAGGAGAGTTTGTAATTCTGTCCTCACTCTTGTAATGAAGTTTCGAATTCCGCTTCCCATTTTCATTCGCGACCATTTCTAGGAGAGCAAACTTCGTCAATTCTCATAAAAACTCTCTATACTTTTAATGATTTGATGTATGAGCCAATTTATTTGTGTAGATTTTAGTTTCATCCTCCCAGAAAAATATGAACTAGAAATAATTGTCAGAACTCGAATTAATTTCTTGCATCCGCTCGTTCATGATTTAGATCAAGTTGTTGGAATTTTCTGTCTTAGATTAACGAACCTTGGTTTGAGAAATTCATCTCTACAGGATGCGGTTATGTAACATTCGAGTTTATAATTAAATCACGTAGCTATTTAGGAAACAAGTGAAGAATGAGCTGCTGAAGTTGAGGGTTAATGGCGTTTATTTAAAAAATAAATTAAACAGACGGACAAACGGAGGAAACATGCACAACTAGTGAAAATATTGTTCGGATTGGTGTAAATATGGCATCTCAATCTTCTGTCGTTTAGGAGTTATCGCGTCAGACAGGCGGACAAACCGTACGGATAATCGTATTTAAAAAACAATATAAGGCCATGGGCGTATGAAATTGGCTGTTACGTCATTTCGGGCCTAGCAGGCCCAAATAAGCTTGATTAAGAAAAGCAATTAATCAAATTGCGCAAATAGTAAACATAATTATTGCATATGGAAATAAAATTATTTTGTATATATGAGAGACGTTTCACTGACAAAGAGCAATTATCATATGTTACAAATATTTGCATAGTGTTATTTCGGCCATATATTAACGATTTGTTAATATTCTTTTTGTTTAATATAAGATTTGCTAATTATGTCACGTGTGCTAAAAGTGGCACCTAATAAAATTTTGAGTTTAGTGTTCAGCGCTAAGGGAGATGCTTTCCGATTCCGAGTACAATTACATCTGATGAATTCAAACCTAGCTAGCATCACGTGCTCTTATATAATACACGAACAAATCTGAATTACTAATCGCAATTAAACTTTCACTATCAATTTTCGTTGTGCGCAAATAAATTGGAAGTTGTCAAACATATTAACAGTGTTATCAAGGCCGACATGAGCAAGGCAAACATAAAATGGAATTCATTATTTATAGAGCCCACCAAGATTAATTACATCCTAATACATTTTACGATACATGTAGAGTCAGCGAATATTCTAATGTTTAGTAAACGTTAAACACAGACAAATGGTTATGGAATTACAGTTAGAAACTGAACTTATGAAAACTATTTTTCTTCCCATTCCTATACATCTACATGATACCCTGCAAATCACCAGACTGGTGGGTGGCAGGGGTGGTAGAGGTTAGTCTGTCTAGTTCCCATTACGTCGCGTCGCGGGTTCGAATCTTGTCAAGGCCATAGTCGCATATGTTATCGTTGCTGCGATATTTGTTGAAGGTCGTAAAGTTCTGTGTATGAACTATTTAAAAATAAATAATTATTTATCGCAAAATAGTTTTCTCAGTGAAAATGTTTAAATTTTTACTATCAACTCTTTTGATCCGCAGTCTTTTTATCGATGAAAAAATTATTAGGACATAAGCAAACATGACGGAATATGAGTTATGCAATTGTACCGGAAAATTGATTGTGAAAAGATTTTTTTTGCCTTTTCACGTGTATATCACGTAAATGATCCAATAGTTCCAGATATAAACATTAAATTCGACAGAAAGTTAGAGGTTGTGTTAAGCCCCTACGAGGAAATGTATTGTGTAAGAAGACCTATGGAAAAAAAAGAAAAAATAACTAATAATAACCGAACAGTAACATAAGCGTCAACCACAGCTACTAAATCTTTAGTAGGATTGCCATTCTCATTGTATGGTACTAAAAAAGGGAACTTCGTACTTTCAACCCCCTTCCATTATAATCATCACCTTCATCACATAAATGTCATCGTCATCCCAATCGTGATTTCACTGCTGAGTGCGCCTTAATCCTCTGCTGAATAATTTTCCCCTTTGCCCCATCTTTCTCTCTTCTCTATCGCCACTCTCTCTCTCCCTTGCCCATTTCTCTTACTCTCCAACTGTAATCCTTTAATCCAAATCGCTTCTTTTCTTCGAGTTTTCCGATAAGAAAGTTTTTTTAAAGGGCATCTCGAGATTATCGGATTCGAGTGGATTTATTTCTATGCTCTGAAGGAATTTCACGCGTTCCTTATATTTTATCACGGAGAAAATGATTCATCCGCTCTCAGGGGGAAGCATTTGCGTAACTTGATTATGGTAATCAAAAGATTTTTCGTCATGAAAACTTTTCTTAAAGTATGACGAGAATCATTGAAAAAACTTAACAGAGTTCAAATTTTAAAGGTTGAAGGTTTTATATATATTTTATGTAGCTTTCTCATGACACATCATAACAGCGAAAATATGGTTATCTAGCTATAAATGTGTATTCTAAATGGCCGACTTTTATTATTTTTTGTATGTTCCATAGTGGAATTAAAATATGAAATTTTACACACACAGATGTCCTCTATTTATAGCCCGTAAGATCTCAAATGTTTAAAAAGTTTTCAAACTTAATTTAACAAGTTTTCAGTGCACGTTCAATACAATTATTTTATGGAAATTAATATTTTGTAGCTCCTAAGTTTCTAATTTTGGTCACAGATACAGAAGAGAGATTTTGCAGGACGTGTTCCAGCCTTACTTTGTGGGTTTCGAATCTACAGTCTTAAAAGTACACGTTGAGTAATATTTTAATTTTAATTAACTTTAACAGTCTATCTCATATAACTACATATTAATTGTACGAGTCTCTTTGGAATTCATCTATGCACATAGAAGAAGTTATATACTGTTTTTTTGATAAAACATTTCTTCGACACTTGCCAAATGCAGAAGAAGTTGTTGGCAATCATTCTTTCGCTTTCTTTAACGTTTTCCACAATTTTTCTTATTAAAGGGACTTTTATACCTCGTTCTTCTTCATTCTCGGTATTTTTCTCTATCGGTATGAACAAATTCCTCCATTTCTTCGGCATCCTTTCGTTGAGAAACCGGGATCTGCCGTGTAAAACCTGCTCTCCAGCTCTTGAAAATTGCAACTTGACTTTTTCTTCAATTGAGTTTCGTCATTATTCTCGTTGCTTTATCTGCTTAATCACATTTCTTCCAAAAGTCTTCTGTTCTTTATACCATTCCAATAAGAAATTTTACGTCATATATATAAGCGTTACTATTTTTTTAATTCGGCACATGCAATTTATGAAAATAGAAATTAACTCACATTAATAGTAAAGACCTGAATGGTATCATGAGTTATCTGTTAAATCAATGCGATATTTTTTCTTCGTTAGAGAAACATGGATTGTATTTTTCCATCAGCGGTCTTAAAAAGTCAGAAATAGGATATGTTTCACAATGATCTAACAGTAGCAGAGCTTTTTCATTTAGTGTTTGTAACGCAAATGACGTTCAAAATATGACACATAATCGTTATGTAACCATGGTGTGGAAATACCGCCGTTAGCGCTGTTCCTTTAGTTGACAGCCAGAGTTTCATATTTTAGACACCAGGGACAAGGATTTTTATCGCTGCATTTTGGGTTCAACTGGTGCCTACTCAGATTGCTAGAAATATATTATTTGCTGAATTTCATGCAATATTTATTCGACGCACACATAGTTTCCACCGACTTGTTGGGAAGGAATTTACGGCACAGTGCTGTTTCGTCGCAGTTGTAAAAAACAAGACCAAAATTGGCAACGCTGCTACTTTTATTTGAGACACCAATAACATACTTAGGATGCCAGTAAATCCTGGAATTTAAGGTTCGGAATTACTACATTTTAATATTTGACTCGATACTAATTCGAAAAGCCACATTTTTAATACCGTCTCCAGATTTTGATTAGATCAATTTTGCAGGTTAATTTTTTGTTTGTTGTTTGTTCAAAGTCTATCTATATTTTTAAAAAGATTTCAGATGCTACACAGGTAGACTTTCATAAAAATAGGACAGAGGATATTTACTGTTGGTTAATCACATTAATGATGGGAGGGATGGAGAGGTGGATATAGCTCGCCCAACCTTATGGAAGGGATGAGCAACCTTTTTCCGATGGTGGGCTGCATAGTATTTCTGAACACCTCGGCAGGCCGCACGTAAAACCGCGGTTGTTTCGTTGAGTGTAATTTAAAGTCTCAATTGGTTTGATGGTACACGTCGGAATTATACCCTTAAGAGGTCGCGCGGTAATTTGTAACGTAGGCATCGCGTTGGAGTAATGTAAACCAATTTTAAAATAAAATTTTAAAAAACAGTTTGCGAATTGCTAATCTCCAAATAATTATACAAATGCTTCTCATATCCACTACTTTACCGAGAATAGCGAGGCAAAATCAAGGCGCGTAGCGCCGTCCTACCTGGATGGATGGAGCGGAGGGAGGGTGTTTCGCGTCCGGGTGCAAGATATCTCTGTGGCGCCCCCCTACTAGCAAAATTTCGTGGTATGATCAAATACAACTTTTTTTCATCGATAGAGAGTGGAGACAAGCTGATGCATTTCTGTCGACGTATCCCATAACATTTACATTTACATTTACATAAATACCCTGCAAGCCGCTAGAAGCGTTTGGCAGGGGGTGTCACAACACCAAGTGAAGTCTAGCTAATTCCTCTGTTGGATTGTCTTATCGCGTCTGGGAAAAAGGATCGGTAGTATTTCTCTGTTCTAGCGGTAATTTCGACATATTTTCTCCTGCACTGTGATCTAACATTACGTTCACTAACACCGATGGGGACGACTATGCCGCGTACGTCTTCAACGAATTCGGAACTTTCAAATTTTTCAAATAGTTTCCTCTTGTATTCAATTCTTCTACTCTTCAACGTCTGCCATTTCAGATCTCTCAATAACTCTGATACACTCGCATCATACCGATATTCTCCTTTTACAAATCTAGCCGCTCTACGCTGAACCATTTCGAATTTGATTGAAAAAATTAGTTGCATAATTATTAATATAAACATCTACAATATATTTTAAAGGGTTTGTATGTTGTGCTGTAGTAGCTTCACTAAATCCGTTAAAATTCAACGGGAAATTCTGCTAGTATTTGATAACTGCTTGAAGGAAATTATAAAACTCGCCGCACATATTATTATAAGTCATACTCTTTCCCGTTACCTTAATGATCTTTCAAAAATTCTTATATTTTTGTCCATTTACAAGCCAAATTAGATCTGATATTTATTCTGACAATAAGAAAAAAACTTCAATTATAATTGAAGTTTTATCTTCTTATTGTCAAAGTCTCGACATCGTATTTTCATTTTAAGATATTTTAAAATCCAATGAAGAAGTAGATGTCAATAATTCTCACATTATTTGGAGAAATTGTTTCGGTATTTGAATTTGGTACTATTTAGAAATGAATATGAACGTTAACGTAGGTGGGAGATCGTGAAGGATTAAGGAAAGTTAGTTTTCGGAAAAGCTATACCAAACCGATTTGGGATTTCCAAGACCCGGTAAGTGGGACAAAAAGGGTAGGCACCTGGTATTCTTCCAGCGAAAGCATCTGTGGTAATGGTCGATGCAGTGGCGTAGCGTACATGTAGCAAACCGGTGCAATGCACCGGGGCCCCCAGCCGAAGGGGACCCCCAAATGACCCTGACATCCTATATGTATCATCATAAAATTAATAATAGGGGCCCCAAAATCGAATTTTGCACGGGGGCCCCATAAGATTTTGCTATGCCACTGGGTCGATGGTACTTTACGAAAGGATTGCCGCCTCTGCTGGCGCTCCTCGCTAGGGTCGGGATAGCAATTAGCAGAGTAGCGTCCCCACCTCTTGGCGATTCCTACGGTGAACCCATTTTCGGTCGCCAATGATATGTGTTCTAGCGACCCTGAGTCATGCGACCGCGTATCGCAAGGGATCGGAAAAATTTTGCCTGGAAGATTTTGAGTCATTTTAATATCTTCAACTTTCCCTTTTCACTCGGACTAAGTAGGGAACATTCCCAAGTCGAATTTCAATAATATATAGATACAAATACCTTGATGGGAAGGCGCCCCGGCAATTTGGCGCCCGGGTGCATTGCACTCACTGCACCCCGGGTAGGCGCGCCCCTGGAGGCGTTGATATGCTTAGCCCGTGGAGAGGGTGAAAACATCTCCGTAAGCGAGGCATGGGATTGGGCGTCACAGATGCCAGGGGCAGAGTCCCTAATATTAAAATTTTAGCAAAAATAAACCGTAGCAATCTTTTTGTTATGCATTATATCCTAATCTGGGCATTCACTGCCACGGTACTTAACTGCATATTCATAATGCAAAAAGATTACCATAAATACGTGTATAAATTAATTTACTACCTTTACTGTAATATGCGTTCGTATTTACGAGATTTAGTAATATTTGTCTTTTAATTTCGTTTTACCTCTTCCTTCGTATATTCGTATACGTGTAAATGCTCGGTGAGGCAGGTTCAAGACATGAAATTCTAGGCTCCAAGTGTTTTATAAGGATTTTCCTTTGCATAAATATTTTGTATAAAAATAAAGCAGTTTTACTTGAAAAAATACCCGCGATAAAACCTCGATTACCATATCTCGAAAGGCATCCCTTTCAAGAACATACCGTTAAACATAGATATTATTTTAAAATTTTCTGATAGAAACATACTTGGAAGATGATCAGCGCAAAAATTCCTTGTTAATTGAGAAAAAATGACGAAGGAATATAAGAGGGGACAAGATGATAGATGAGAGGAAGAAATGAGACGGACAGCAAGGAATAATAGAATAAAAAGTAAGAAAAAGAAGTTAAGATAAGAAAATGAAAAGTAATAAGACAGTGACGGATAGGTAATTGGGGGGGGAGGGGGGAGTGGGGGGGGGGGAGGGGGGGAACGGAGAGTGAGTGGAGAAAAACGACAGAAACAAATGTCTTTATGCAAAAAAGAATGAAACGAATAAAAAAAGAGGGAAAGAAAAGAAAAGATGGGATGATGAACTGGAGAAGAGAACTGTGATAAATTAAGAAAGAGAGAAGAAGCGGAGATATATGGCAGAGAGAAGAGAGAAAGACAAATGAGCGAGAGATAAAGTGATATAAGGAACGAAAAGCAACGGAGGCTATAGCGGTGGAGGGAGGAAGTGGATGAGGCTGAGGCGAAGAGGTGAATCTGGAGGCTGAAGTAGGCAGAGATACTCGGAAGGAAGAACAGGAAGCGAGGGAAAAAAGGGTGTCTCCATTCCATCGCCCACAGCGGGCGCCCACTTATTCCTTAGGGTAGTAATAACCCGATGTGTGAGAGATGGAGTGGATGGGAAGGACATTGGGAGGGGGAGTATGGGTAAATATGAGAGGTAGTGGAGGATTCCCGGTGCAGGAGAGAGGTGACTGATGGATGAGAGGGCAAAGATGGATGCGACGAGGAGGAGAAGGCTACTCTCTCACTTCGCTATCCTTCACATCAAATTCTGCTGCTGAAGGCGGTCTGGCGTATTAGCATTAAGCATGTTCCGATGCTCTCTTTAATAATTCACTCCTATAACATTATTAACACAGACAAATTGGCCCAAAGAAATATGCGGAAAATTCTTTCCCGCGGAGTAACGAAGATTGTTATCCCCGAAAGCGGATAAATCGCTGAATATCAGCAGAAAATATATTTGTGAGATGACATGTTTGATAGCAATTAGTTTCGAACCCTACATTTTGAGGGTAGTTATCAAATGCAGACATGGAACACTTTTTTATGGGAGGTTTCGTCAAAGAAGGAATCGTACCTGCTTAACTTTAATACAAATATTCTTCGGAGATTTAATTTTCTTTTTAAAGAGCTTACAATCTCTGACCATTCTTTAAAATGCCACCTGTTTAAAATGTAAAGGTCTGAATATCAGGTTTGTGTGTCAACAGACTATTATCTTATTGCATTTAAACAATTGGTCCATAGATGTTACAACAATTTTCTCTTGCGTGGCCAATACATCACAAAAATCATATCTATCTTTCATAGAGTTTAATAAGTAAATATACCAAGAAAGAGAATCGACTAAAATAACCTAAAATAATTATAAAAATTAACACACAATAATAAAGACGCATATTCCATTTGGTTTGCAACTCAGTTTAGCTATAATGCTCCTGTCATAACTAGAGGCAAGCAAAAGGGTAACGTTTAATTTGTCAAGCTTGCAAGAGAAAAGTATATAGTTTGATTTTATTTGCATTGCATTCAGTCGGTACGCATCGACTTCACAGCTTCATTTTAAAATACTTACCAATAATTCAAGTAGTTATTTGTATTAATAACTCTTGGCGAAATAGATAGCAACCAATGGAAAAGTGAAGAGTTTAGCGGAAAACCATCAAACTAGCTTTTCTTGCAATCACAACATTAATTGGAAGAATTCTGGAAAAATAACAAAACTTAAATAGTGTCGAACAATTTTTCACTGCCCCCAGTGTTGCCAAATTTTAATTTCTTCAGATTAAAGTCGAAAAGTTAATTCAAACAAGGAAACGACAAGACGTGGCAAGTTCACGTATGAATAACTGTTAGCTCGAAATGACATTTATGAAAGTTAAAAAAAAAAAACTGGTGTCTAGAGGGTAAAGGAGAAAGGGAATTGGAAATGCTCCAAAAAACAAAGTTGAAGACTAAAGAAGGAGAAGTAAGATGGAAGGATGAGTGAGTAGAGGTAGGAAAGGGAGAACGGAAATAAGGACGAAGGAGAGTTGGTGAGGAGATGCTGGGAAATGAGTGGATGGAAAGGAGTGAGAGAATGGGAAGGGCAAAGGAAAGTTTTGCAAGGAAGCGAGAGTGCGTTCAAGGACTCTTGTGTAAAGAGGAGCGAGTAGTGAAGGGGTGACTACTATGAGAAAGTGGTAGGAGAAAGGGAGTTGGAGATAGAGAGGAGGGGAATGTGAGAAGAGAGGGTGGTGGAGAGGAGGTAGAGAGGGGAAGAGAAATGAAGCGGAAAAGTAGACGGATGCTTCTTTCCTCTGAAACAGGAGTTGATATTAAAGGGATTCTTCCTTGCTTGAGGATTAGCGCTAGAGCTTACAAATCTCGGATATGAATACTGATTTTTCGCATTCAAGCTTGACAGAAGGAAAAGTTTTCGCTTAGCCTAGCCGCTTGTCTCTTTAGGAGAGAATATTTTATAAATATCTATAATAGAATTATCCTCGAATGTGTCGTATCTCGTCGATTTCGTATTAGTAATTGCATGGCGCTCCTAACTAAATTGACAGTTTCAAACTCTCGATATTCAAATGAAAGCTATATTTACTTTTGAAATCTCATCAATAATTTGTACTGTCAAAGTAATTTCTTATTACTTTTCTTAAAATCTTTTCTATTTTTTCTCTCCTGTGGCAAAATCACGACAGCTTTTGCGAGAGCAAGGAATTTAACCTAAAGGGCAATATTTCAACTTCGTTCTTTTAATGATTTAAAAATCAAACTTTCCTTGCAATTTCATCTCTTCGAGAAATAAAAATCTGCGTTTACTAAATACGATTAATTACTTCGGTCACAAATATTGAAAATGATAAATTAGGCAGCTCCAAATATATAAAATGGTCGGGAAAACCAGATGAGAATTTCTGATACTGAGGAGATAACATCGGTGATTATTCAAATGTAGACGGTTTTCTTTTTGAAATTTCGCCGCTGATGACGGCTACCTTTTGGCAGAATAGACTAGTATATAGTTTTATCAACTTTATTATTAAAATTTAAATATTTTTTATTAATTGGATTCCAGCTATCAGGCGGGGTGTTATAATTCTATTTGGAACAAACTTTTCAGAATATTCGTATTTTACTGATCAAACAGAATGATCATTCGTTTATATTTCTTTATTTTTGCAAAAATTCGGCAAAGGGTTACAATTTTATGGATACTGTTTTAAATTATAAATAAATTTGCATTAGAGGAATTATTTAGGAAGAAACTGCACCATTGATTGCTGAAACAAGAAGTAAACCTAAGTTACGTCATTAGTTACGTAAAACATTTGTAAATAAACATAATCAGAAAATGCTCTTCATCGCGAACGTGTTAGAACTTGCTTTTCATCCTTATATGAGTATATTAAACTGAGCTACATCTCTGTAGTTGTTCACCGTGTCAAAGTGATAAAAAGCGCTTAGCTCTTCCTTCAGGTAATTACGCTGGGTGGCACCCTAAGCAAATATGAATGGGAGAAGGGTGAGAGAGATAGATAGATAGATAAATGTCTATATTTTCAGGGCGAAATTGAGACCATAAGATCCCCACTTACATTTAGCCCTTCGTTATCGATCACAAGATAATAACATGAATAAGTATAGGTATACTATATATAAAAACAGAACTAGAACAAAAGAAAAAGTTGCGTCAAATAAATACAACGAGAGAGAGAGAAAGGGAGAGAGAGAGAGCTACTGGTGACGATGGATTGCGCTCTCGTATTTCTAATTAGTCAGCCGCGGCTCATTATGCAGTCGAATGAAGCCTGGCTCCGCAGCGCCATCCTCCGAAGAACATCGCGTTTTCAGATGCTAGCGTATTCATTCTCCCTCGTAACAAGATGGCAGTGACCCCGTGACCCTAGCATATCGATTGGTAGCCGTAGCTGCCTCCTCTCATTCTATATGCTTCCTTGTTTCGTTTTAGCTAACAGCTAAACATTTGCGACGTAGAATACGAAATGAAGAATGTTTACTTTACAGCCACCATACAAAACCTCGATTTCTCTAATTTAATCTTTTACAAATCACCTTTTTAATCTAATTTTCTTACCTGGTACCAGTAGAAATTATTTCTAACCTCATTCAATAAATACAGTAAAAACCTCATTAATTCGGATCCTCTATAATTCTTCTGTAGGTGAAGCGGGAAGTGAAGAAGAAAAAATTAAATTACACGAAGCCAGACGCTGCCTCAATACTCTTATTAAATTTACTAATTCTGACGAGGAATTCGAAAAACAGTTTTAGGCTCTAAGAGAAATGAAGAACGTTATGAAACGGAAATACAATAGAAAAATTCAGATTTCTTCCAAAAATGACAATACGGTTGGGGAGGGACTAACTACGTGTGATTAAATTTGCAGTTATTAGTGCTTAACACATTAAAGTTTATATTTAAAAAAATCGGATTCTTTCTGTTCTATTTTGTTTGAATTCTTCGTATTCTACTTAGTTTGTGCAACAAAGTAACGCATTTTCTATTATTAACAGCAAGGCAATGTAACAGTTATTCGTGATAAGAAATCAAATATGATATGTGAATAATCTTCGTATAAGAAAATGTGATAATTAACATACGTTGCTGGATTGTAAATAAATCTTCTTGTTTTGTGAACTACGACTTGAAAATACATAAATGATGTTCTATAATTCGAACTTTTCAATAATTCTGACTATCTCTCTTCCATCTATTAGTCCGAGTAATGAGGTCTTACTGTAGTTCATATAATCACTATTCATGCGAGAGTTTTCGATGCATACTGTATTTGTCAATTTTAGCAATACCACCGGTAAATTTTATAAAAATTCGTTTCGAGCGTCTATCAACATGAGACTCCATATCGTCTACTTCGATTTTTGCAAGGATCTCCCACGCCTTTTCCATCTGATGACCTCTTTCCCATCCTCTCCATTCCAAAACACACTCACTTCCTCATCCAAGCATTCCCTCCCTCCCTTATTCTCGTTTCACACCTTAGGCAACTGGTTGCTTCACTGTAATTAATAAACACTGCATCCCAAACTGTGTCCCCATTTGCTGTCTCTCTTTCTCTGCCTGACTCTTTTGTGTTATCCCGTTCATGGCCCAACTCTATTCTCGCAACGAGTGCTAATCTCACCTGGCGAATGCGACCTAAGCCTGAAACGTTAGCTCCACGAGAGAAAAATGAAACACCGCTGCTATTTTTGCCTAAAGCATGACTACGAAAAAACTCTTTAATTGAAATACAGATAGGGGAGACCGGGACTAGTTACAGTTTTCAATTTTCGATTTTTCGAATTTTTTTGGTTGCATTTAGGAAGAAATAGGTTTGCATGCATAAACTGTATATATATATATATATTGTATTATCAATTCCCATAGTAAAAGTTATATCATGTTTCGGTATTTGGTTGGAAAATAATTATTTTCAGACTTGACATGTGTCACAAGTTGCCCCTATACGGGACTAAGATTAACATTCTTAGCGCATTTTTTTGTGACACCATTTTTTGCATTGAATGCACTGGATCCAATCTTTGCCTTGTTTAGATGCAGAATAAGGTTGGAAACAGTGAAGGCGGAGACAGTCATCATCTTCGTCCGAGCACTCCTTTTTCCGCTGTTTCTTAGTGGTTTTCTTTTTCAAATTTGATTTCCAATCATATTCAACATAACTTTTCTTTTGGTCTCCTCTACTTTTTTCATTTTCTTCTTCTCTCTTGCTCTTTCTTCTTGTAACATAGCCTACTTCACAGGAATGCCAGTCAACACTGTTGATTTCCTCCTCTTTCTATAAGTTTGAAATCTGCAACAGGGTTAAGTCTGATATCTTCTGGGGTCACTACTGACGACGGTTTGGTATTTTGACTTATGGATGTGGTGCACAAAGCAGCGACTGGCTGGTATAAATCAGAAGTTTGACAACTAGTACAGGCTTTGTCATTTTCTTTGCACAGTTGTTCTGTGGTCTGTCAGTCACAGCTGAGCAGAGAAAATAGCTTTCTTGAAATATTTCTTCATTGAAAGGCCAGATTCCAGACGCACGGAACCCAGACATAATGTTTTTCGGCGTTGCTGTTAACAAAAGCGTTTCTTTGATAAGACCAGGCAGATCATAAATGGTCACTGTTTTACCAGGATGGCTATTCATCCAATAGCTTTATAGAGATAACTTTTTAACAATTTTTAAACCAAATTATTAATGAAAAATAGGGAAATTATACGAGTAGGTAAATACGGTAATTGTATGACGGGGCAATTTGTGACACTGTCACAAAGTGCCCCATAGAAACTGTCACAACTAGCCCCAGCTGGCGGCATTACGTTTGCAAAAGTTTTCTTGTGGGTTAAGATGTTGTTGCTTATGAATCGTCATTTTTAAGAACCTAATAAACAGCAAAAGATTAGGGAATAGTTGAAGAAGACGCAAAAGTTTTACTCGAACCATTAAAAAACAAAAATATTCACCCAAGTTGTCACTGTGATCTTACGTAGTAGTAACTTCGTTAACGAATGCGCAGCACATCAGCGCACACTCTATTATCGCCATTCTGTACTGCTCGTAGAGGAAATATTTTTAACTACAATTTAACAACATGCCCCGTGTCACAACTAGCCGCGGTCTCCCCTACTCCTCATTATGTGTGAGTTCGCAAAATGCGATTTCATTTTACTTCGCTCAACTTATTTAGGCCGATTTCAATTAATAGCACTCGCTTTAATGCGAATTGCGAATTTTCTGTTTACTCTCGGTGTGAGGTCTCCCCACCTTCCCCAGTCGTCGTTGGAATCCACAGTTTTCTCTTTCCTTCCGAGTGAGAGAGAGAGAGAGAACGCATTCTCTGTCAGCTTCAAGCGTAGATTTCGCTGGCGGTCAACATCATGTTTTACTCAAAATTTCTTAGCAGTGTCTAGCGTTCTTTTTCAAACTGAATAATTATAAACACAATTTATTCATGCTAAAATGGCACAAATATTATTAAAATAAGAAAAAGGATTTACTGTACTGGGCAATCAGTTTAAGTAACAGCAAGAATATTCTAATGCTTTTAGTCTGACATCAGATCTTGGACATTTTCATTGATTATTATGGGGAAATTATGTTCGATTTATACGACTTCACCTTAGGCGACTTTTTTGGAACACTACTGTCGTAAAATCGAGGAGTATCTAGAATGCAAATATTTAGTTTTACTAAAGAGTAGTGGAACTATTTTCATCATAGATGTATTATTGGTTACCAAGAACACCTATAGAGTTTGTTCGTAATTGCATGATTTTACTTTCCACGATCTATATCTAATTGATTGACTTTCTCTACAATTGCCATTAAAACCAGACGAATTACAGACAGCAGCTTCTGCAGTGTTGTCACTAATAACGGAAATTTTGTAGCCGAATAACGAATTTGTTTCTCTCAACATTTTCATGGCTTCTGTACAGACATGTTTTTATCAATTTCTTCGATTTTCTTCTATCGTTATTCTCTTTCTAATTGTACTACGTATAATTTGCTCTTGATGGATAACAAGCATCATTCATATCTCAACACTGCGTACCGCGATAAAAGAATTTGTTAAAAATATTAAGTTTCTGATAGATGAAGCGTGGACATTTTTCAGTAATACAATTATTGAATATTAGCATATGGTCGAATCCTCCTCTCTTCCATCTACTCAGTGAGGATTTAGTATCTGGATAGTTAACTCTTCGGTTTAAATATTTAATTATTCATTTCACCATTACTGAATTCATTATTCATCCCATTTTTGAACGAATGCACAAGTTTTGATGCTATTATTTTTTCATTATGTAATTTCGGATTCGCTATCCACATGTATTGGTGATATTACTACTATTTTAACAAATTTTTCTTGATACACATTTATTCTAATTATATAAATTCTTCTATCATCATCTCTTCTTTTGATTAAAAATTGTAAAATGATATATTGGCAATAATGTTTCATAATTGCTGTAGGAGCTATGTTCTTAGACTATACAAAATAGAATTTTACGATTTGATGGAAGGATTGTCTACTCTTTCCCCTAACATGAGTCAGAAAGTCAAATTTTCTTTGGCATTTCTCGAAAAATTCTTTCCTCGGGTGAAAGTATTGTAATTTCGCTTATTAGACGTCCTTTGATACCATTTAGAATAAGTGCTAAGGAGACCGTTAAGTCATCATTTTAACATTCATTTGTAAGTGCTGATATTACACGTGGCCTTTCCACCAATCGAATTTCGATTTATCGAAGTGCATTTCTCTGTAAATATATAACAGTGCATTAGATACATAATCTCAATCGATGAATAAATTTTACTGGTGGTTAGCGTGTTCCTCTTCCAATTGTAGGATCGCGGGTTCGAATCCTGCCAAGATCATGTTTTGTGATCGTGTTTGTTAACAGTATTATGCTCATTGTGAAAGTTAGGTAAGGGTCCTAATGTAAGTCGCTATAAAGAAGTCGTTCCCTTAACCTCCTGCAACAAGTAACCATTTTCCTTTATCAATATAGAAAGTAATTATTATTCAAGTACTTTGATGCCATCTTAAGATATTTCCCGAAAGTGCAATTCCTCCGTTATTGTTGAGACAATGAGTGCACGAAGTTTTTTACGCAGGAACACTTTATTTAAACTCCTAATATTTTCATTTCTTTTTGGTTTATTTGCTGCCATTATTCCATTTTCTTTGTTTTGCGCCACTGAAAGAATAGAATCATTCTTTTTTTTTATTCCCAAATTAGTTTCCCATTAAACCCATAGAAAAGACACCAGTAGCTTATTTATGCGTGAACTTTCTTTTGTTGCTTAAATTTTAATATTTTAATTCCTGTTAGACTGTTATATTTTATCCTTAAAAAAAGTTGACACTTTTGGCGTAATTTAGTCTAACAATAAGCGCAAATCTAATTCCAATTTCGGTAAATCGTTCCTATTTGAACAATCGCACATGCCGATATCCCTATCGTCTCTATGCGTAAAAAAATCATAGTTTGGAAGCGTTCATGTTTTCCAATGATCAACAGAGGACGATATATCATGTATGGATCTCAGTCCTGTGGTGACCTTAGCCTGGTCAGCGCAACAGATTACGTCCACTTGCCTGACCTCCCTGATCCAATTCCCCCTTCCGGAAGAAACAAGGTTAAATGGGTCCCTCGCTAGCATATCTCTATTCCCCTCCTCTTCTGTTTCACTCACACGCGCACACCATAAAAAAATTGCCGTTTCTGACCTGATTAATATTTCCAGATCAATGCTCACGTCCATACTCTCCCTCCGTCGCTTGACAAGCCCCTCCACTCTCCCTCCCCTCCCCTCCCCTCCCCCCGAATTGATCGGTGTTCTTCAATGTTTTTGGCGGAGGAGTCTTCAAAAAATGTTTATTTAAACATCTACTATTTAAAATAATTTTCAAACCAAATAGCTCCTTAAATGTAGCTGCAGTTTACCTATATGGGAGTGCATTTACAATTGATTTGTTCGACTTGTTCTCTCGACTTCTTAATTTCAGCAAGAATTGTTCTAAGTCTCCAAAGATGATGATAAATTAAATGCCTTTTTTCTTATAGCGCATTAATCTATTGTATATAAAACAGATATTTAAAGCCTATAATAATCTTTAACAGGTGGAAAGTCGTTAGATACTTGAAAAGATTAGGGGTTCCTTAAGAATTAATAATATATATATAAATATATGTGTGTGTGTGGATTTTTGAAAATATGGTATATATCGGTTCTCGTTTAAGCGGTATCAACTTTAAAAAGACCAGCGAAAATAATTATTGCGGAGACGTTTTATGAAAAGGCTTTAATATTCTCTTATTGAATTATTTTTGACATCATAAAATTCTCCTCTGATTGACAGGACGATAAAGAGACCTTTTAGCATTAAACGTTTTGACGCGTCATGAAAACGTCGTATCTTGAAAAATAAAAAAATCATCGATCGCAGAAATTTCACAATATACATATAACGCTGGGAATGAACTCTACTCGCATTTAATCCGCCGAAAGCAGGGCATTAGTAGTCGTCTTTCGGTAGAACATGCCGTCGAGGCATCTTCCCCCCCTCCGAATTTCTGAAAAAAATAGAAAAATCGCACCCAGAGGCAATTTTCTTTCGTCCGATACTCTCCTTCGCCAGCACTTTCACTCGGCCGTAAATCTGACGGCGCGAACAACAAGCATAATTCCTGAAAAGCAAACCCTTCTTCGCGGCCCTAATTACCCTCTCACCCCCACTCCCTCTTTCTCTTTCCCCATTGTTGGCGCAGGTTCGCTTGCGACTGCATTTCCCACCCCCTATAGGACGCAGTAAACACCCTTCCATTGGTCAGAGAGCCAACCCCTTAATGCATTCAGGCGGATGCCGCATATACCTCACAGCCCCGTGGATCCCGGTAATTACGGTCGGTTGCTAATTACCCATCTGTGAATGATGCGATCGCGCTACAATACACACACACACACACATACACTCTAAAATATTTAAAAGATAGGAAGAAAATGGATTATTTATGATGAAGAAAAGAACTTTAAAACGCAATTTCCCTTACGTACAGGTATATAATTTCTTTCTAATACTACATTGAACGAAACGCGCCCATTTGTGATACGTTGTACACTTTCCTAACTTGTTTTTTGAGACAATAGGATGTGCTTGGGCACACCCGGCACAGCCAGTACGCACGCCTATGCACAAAGCCCAAGGTAAAACCTCTCTCCACTATTCCAGTGAAGCGTCTCCCGGTGTAGCGTCTCAAAAACTTTTTATAAAATCTTTTATATGCGTTCGTCCGATATTTATTTATTTATTTCGGGGTAGACCATTTTTGTTCCCTCAGATCTCTTGAACGAATGATCGGATAGTAAATAATGTTACATTGTTTGAAAGCCTGTGGCTATCAGATGGTTTTTAGCACATAAACAATTTCGTATCACATCTAGAAGTTTTACTGTGAATGTTCAAACTTTCCAAAAGTCTATTTGGTTGCAGTTGCTCTGCTGGTGTGTCTGGGGGCGTTTTAGTAGCAAGAAATTGAACTATTACATATTCACAGCATTCTGTGCCCCAACATTAAAAATTATAACTGAAAATACGGATTTCAACGTGAGTTATCATTTTTACCAATAAATGGCGAGAGAAGTTATAACGCTTGTACGAAATTTTTAACTTATTTCTATTATGTCATTTTAAACCTCGATAATGTTCACTATTGGTTTAAAAATTTAGAACTTTTTCATAAAACAATTAACAACTCGTAATCAGTACCTGCATGGTTCTTTTGGGACTGTATTTTTATTCCTCACGCTGCGGTAGATAACTTCTGGGTAGAAAAGTATCATCAAAATTTCAAAACTTGCGAAATGGGGTGCCGTGGCATAGTGACGAGTTCGTTGGCCTGCTACGCTGAGCATAACCGTTGAAAACCTGCAAAAGTTACATTTTTTCAATAGATCTTGCGGCCCACTATTTGCGTGTTTGGAGGAGAGCACGCGAATTAACGCTTCATCCTTCGGAAGGGTCATAAAGCCGTTGGTTCTCCTTGGTACTCTTCTTAATGCCGGTACCGGGTTTCTCATCTTATTTGCTTTGTGATTTAAACTGACGAGCCTACTAGCGCTAGAGTCGTTTGAAGTCACAAAGTTCCACAAATCATAAAATTTGACATCAATCAATGTAAGAAATCGATTGAGGTAAATTATTTATGTTTGTTATTTTTCATTGAATGTTATTCATTTTTGCACTAAAAAGATAAAAACAAGTAAGAATTTTTAAAAAAATTCGAAAATAAAATCTTTTTGCTTTATAAAATAGGCGGCCTTAAAAGGACAAAACAAGAAACTTTTCAGTTTATTTATTCGTTATAAAAGATTTTGGTGTCATGTACTTGTCATAACTATAACTTTACATATCAGTTACGTAATAATCTCATTCCATAAGCTGGAGTAAATGGATTTTGTATATAAAGTTTATAGTAAAACATTTTTGATATCTTTTATAACGAACAAATAATCTGAAATTTTTCTTGTTATATCCTTTCAAGGCCGCCTATTTTATAAAGCAAAAATATTTTATTTTTGAATTTTTTTAAATTCTTACTTGTTGACAATATAGAGAGATATATTCTATCTCGGGGTGTTTACCTGATGGCCGTTCTGAACCTCTACAACCCACTTTCAGTTCTTTGTACTTCATCATCATAGGTAGTCTGTCTGTAGACAGGCTCGCGATTATTCATGGTTAAACTTGGTTCTCCACATACTCCTATATTCCGCTACTACTATTACACTATATTATATAACCTTCCGATTGCTAGCCAAACAAATCAAATGAGCTATAATTTCTCTGAATCCATCATTTTAAAGCAATTTTAATATAATTTTAAGTAACATGATGACAATCTGCACTCTGTCTTAAACCGTTTAATGATCCAGCTTCTAATAACCCATTTATTTTTACACTTTATTCAATAAATATTGTTCATGTGCTACGAAAAATAACATATCGATCATTGATGCATTGGAAAAATTCTTATTTGCATTGCAGAACACCATTACCTTGTTTCGACATGAAAATACACAACACCGAAAATTTCAAAATGTCATATAAACACGAGGTACTTCCATGAACTAACGTATAATTACCCTTTCTCCCGGGGACCTAGCAGATGCGGGAACCTGACTGCCCGTATTTGACCGAGAAGGGTCAAGTGAGGGTGAGGGTGGAGTGGGGGGAATGCCACTTGCTCTTCCAAGCCACCTACCACAAATACGACGACGTGTCTCGGATCCACAACCATCAAATGAGGTAAATTGATTTTCATCGAATGAATTCCATCCGTGAAATCATTTTCCTCAGGAATTCTCGAATTTTTCCCAATATAGCACAAATTAAGAAATTTTTAGCGATTTGTCTTCATTATCCTAATTTCTGAAAGACTCACCAGTTAATCATTATTTTTTGATAGAGCAATTTAAAAAGTCTAACCTTTTCAGCATATTGCTGCTAATCGAAGTGCAACTTTAACTTTAAAGTGGGTTTTAGTTTTAATGTATTTGTTGGTTCGGTGGGTCCCCCAATAACATTTTCTGCGCGCTCTTCTACGCATAGTTACGTCTCTGTGCAACCGCACAGGGATAATGCAATCTGCTGTTTACGTACCATTCGATTCAACAAAGAAATTCACTTTCAATTAAATTTAAAGGAAAACAGAGTTAATTTTGTTGTAAAACGTTTATTCCATATGTTCGTTGAACTCTGGGGATTTCAGGAGAGAGATCAGCGCACTTCAGGCGGAGAATTACAGCCTCGAGCGTCAACTATTCAGCTACCAGAAGAGCATTGCTTACGCGCACTCTCGCGGGGCGGCTTACCCTGACGATTTGGCCACACCGCCTGACGATACCGTCGTAGGAAGCTACGCTCGGCGCGGCGTAGGGGAAGGCGAGGAGGGAGGGGGCGGGGTTGCCGTCGGAGGCGGTAGGGGTCGCAGCAGCAACCGCAGGCGGCGGAGGTTGTGCGGAGGAGAGGGAGGGGAGCCTGAGGAGGAGGAAGAAGACGAAGAGGACTACTATGACGACAGCCGGGCGTATTCGCTCGGAGACCGCTCGCTGTCCACCGATACGGAGTATGCATGAGGTGGGTGTTAGTTCTTTCCATTGTAAATTGCGTGGATCAGAGAGAAAGCGTTGTTGACATTTGAATGTTGGAATTTATCCTGTTCTATTTATGGTTAGATATTCAAAGAGTATTGATGGTGGTATGAGTCACGGAATGTTTTCGTTACAATTGGACGAGAGGAAAGGATTTCGAAAAACTTGTTTTTTTACCATCGAAGCGATAGTAGAGTAACGCCTTATGAATGGGGTTCCCAACGTGGTGCTCACGAACATCGGTGTGCTCGGAAGCATGACGGTGCTCTTTGACAGCCTGTCTGTGCTCTTCTATGGTGCTTAATATTTCATTTCTTAGGACCAATAATTTAATTTGCTTGGTTGATTTCTTTCCAAACGTATTAAAGAACATTAAGAATAACTTTGATGTTGGTTTGATTTTTTTCATTAGGTATCATTACTATTCTTGCGGAAGTGTGGGGGTGTTCTTTCGATATTCTGGGATACAACTTGGTGCTCGCCACAATGGAATTTAAAATGTGTCAATACTCGCTCTCTGAGATATTCACATGGCCCGATCAGTCATTTGAAACGTCGTATATGGCCCGTAGGGTCGTACATGAAGCTTCGTGTGGCCCTTTCAGTAAAACGTTTTATGACCTCTTCTAAGTCAGTAATATTTATCTTTTTTGCCATAAATGGTAAAGAACCCCTTTGGAAAGTCAGTATACTCGGACATGTATTACATTCTTGTTTATTTATGCCTCGGAGTTAATGTATATCTCTTTGTAGGACAATCACTGCTGTAGCAATCACACATGCCGAAGTATTGGCTGGTCAACTAGAGAGCTGATCTCATCGCTTTGTCCAACATTAAGCGTTAAGAGATTCGTTTATTATTTCCGTCTGTATATTTCCAGGCAGGAATCCGCTTCGTGAGCTGCTCTCCAGACTTGCTGCTTTAGTATGTTCGTTTGCCTCGATTGGACACTACCAAACTGGAAAGGGCACTGGAAGCGGTGACCGAAGCGGTGTTGGAACTTCATTTTTCCAAGATGAATCGAAAAGCAAGAAAAATGATAGCCACAAGTTGAACTCGACGATGGACGAAACTACCGTAAAAGATAGAGTCAAAAAGGTAGACTTTTTAACTAAGCAGGACCATTATCGGTAACTGCTCATAGACTTGTATAAAGTGTAATAGTTTCATACTGAACTAAATGATTTCTCTTTAGGATATTGTACATTAAGCTTGCAGACAAATCAGTTTTGCAGGCATTGAAAGTGTACATTGAAATAATATGAAACTACCCTATATTTTCTCTTTTCTATCATCGCAAATCTTCCTCTGTCTTGGGACCAACTCCATCTCTTTGATCTATGTTTTGCTAAGTAACTACATCTACATGTATAGCATTCAAACTTACATCAACACTTTGGAGTATGTCTCTGCCTTTTTATGTGCACAATTTTTATACACCTCAGCTTTTCTAAAGCCAATGAAATATAACATCATCAGAAGCTAATTTCATAACTGTTTTTGCCCAGTTAAAGTTTTGTCATCCATTAGAAAATTAAATGTAAGTGCATTGCATTTTACATTATCAGAACATTTGTTTGTGCATTGTAATAATTATTGTATCTGTCCATTTCCACTTTAATGTACCTAACTTGACCATGTTTCATTCTGCTTCATTATACACCAAATGAGCCACTTAAACAAAAACTCAAGGACCAACATCATAAATTGAAAAGGTCATAGCTATAATTGCATTGAGTGGTTAAAATTTATGATTGAGCACCATGGTGGCAGTATTACTTAAATTATCATGAATGGGCCCAAACTCAAGGAGAACTTTAGGTATAAGTCATGGTGACATTTTAGTGACTTAATAGAAATTATTAGAATGCACATAGTATACTAGGACCATTGCAGTTTGGAAGGTTTAGATTAATATTTTTATTGTTAATTTAGGTTTGTTTTTAAGTTGCTCCCTCAGCTGTCTGATATGTATAAAATGTCATCACTGTCTTCACCTATGGTCTTTAGATTTCAACAATGCATCTGATAAATGGATATCAATTATCTTGATATAATATGTAAAATGAAATTGCTCTTTGTGTTTTGCTAGGAAATTCTCAATCTCTGTGGGCTTACATATATCTGGTGCTGGAGTCTTGTGAATACTTTGATCATTTCCGAAGTCTATTTTCATAAGAGTTTCTTGTCAATGGTCAGATTTACTCTCACATAACTCACAAAATAATTAAAAAAAACAAATTACTCTAAAACAACTTATCTTTTAAAGTAAACAGGTGAAAGGAAATAGTGTTATAAATATGTAAATAACTATATAAGGGTGTGTAAAAACGAAGAAGAAAATATATTGCTGCTCCTTTCCAGAAAACTGTTATTTCAACTGTCAAAATTGATAAAAAGCATCTTGTGTATAATTTAGATGATATGCAGATTGTGATTGAGAGATTGCCCTTCGTCAGCAGCTAAATGAATGTGTATTATTGCTTTTGTATTTGATCTATTTCATTTTTATCACTCTGCATATAGAAAAGCATGTAAAGACTTGAATGTTTTCACATATTCAGTGATCCTCACAAAACTTTTAACAATTTTATGTAACCAATTTGTGCTATGTAATGAAAGAATATTCATTGCAAAGTTTACATATTTTGCTATGTAGACATCTTTTTTAGATTATTATTGCTCGATGGTAAAAAAAATCCTCATTCCAACATTAATTTTTAGTTAATGTTTAGTTTAGGCAGCTTTTTCCAGAAAATATAGTATTTAAACATGGGCTATTAAGAAATTTTTTTGCTTTCTATTCTGTTTAATTAGAAATATTATGTCGGAAGATATATAAAAAATAAAACATTCTCGTGATAATTTTACATTTACAAGAATATTTTATTTCAATTTTACAAAGATTTTCTATATATATATATGTATGTATGTACATACCAAATGGCCATTAAGTAATGTTTCTAAAATGGTTTTCATTTAAGGAAATTATCAATTAAGATTTTAGGAACAAAGATTAAAGATTAAAGTTAGAACAAAATTTCTTTGGAGCATTCCATAAAATTAACTGTTATTCCATATTTAACTTGAAAATGAAAAGGATATTTCTTACAGGAATATATATGTTACGGGCCAAACCTGAATTGCAGGCAGATTGAAATCTGCCTGTGTAAATCTCGAACTGCCCATCCACTTACGGCAGATCCTGATATATTTTCATAAAATGGACATTTTCTGGATTTGACTGGGCAAATTGAGATATGACCACATAGGTTTGGGCAATTCTACTTAATTACGCTTTCATTATGGCCAACACTTGCAGGAAAGCTCACTGAATAATTTGTGAATTGCATTAGATCTTTTAAAAAACAAGGGGAAAATATATACAATATTTTACCCTAGGTACCTTTTTTAGGTATAAAATAGTTGCTTTATCACCTCTCTGATGAGTTAAATGTCTAAATTATACTAATAGCCGAATACCAGCATGTTTCTCCAACACAAGGAAAAAATTTTGTTTTCATGAAAAAAGTGACAAGGATTTTAAATAACAAGAGTGAAATGGTGGAAATTTAACTTATATGCATGAGTGCATAATACTGATCACAAATGGAAGGATTGAGAAGGAGAAAAATTCTGAACTTGACCAGTCAAGTACAGAATTTTTCTTCTTCTCAATCTTTTCATTTGACAAGGATTTGTTCAGAATGTAGAAGCAAGTGTTAAAGAACTTCTTTAGTTTAAATTACTGAGCAAAGTCAGTTAGACACATGCAAAAAAGTAAAACTTTCTCTATAAGTAACTTATTCAAATATGTTTATTAGTTCTAATGGAATGCTAAATTATATTAGTTCCTAGCTGATTCACTTAGTATTTAAGATTTATTGAAATCCTGCAATCTACATAAATAAGGGGTGTAGTAAGAGATATTTTTTTTAGCTTTTATTGAGTTTATTTTCTGGGGGTTTTACAGAACAAAACATGTAGTCTAACAACCTCATACCTCATATTCCAAATCATTAGAAGCCCACTTTCTGAATGCACTATAGCCAAGTTACACCACTGAACATAGATGTTGTTCAGGATGTGTCTAAGGATAGTTTTTACAAATCAAACACAAGAAATAGTGAACTATCATGTCTGTTTTCAAGAAACCAAATAAGTTTATGCATAGAAGTTCATGTGAAAATTTACGACATCCAACAAGAAAAAACTATAAAAATATACAGTTTTTCAAGTTCTTTTAAAAATTTTGCCTACTTATATCCTCAATTGTCCAGATGCTTGTGGATATTTTGAGTTATGCCCATGATAACCCCAAATTTACAATAAACTTCAGGATTTGACCATTAAAATTGGGTGAATCTTATTTTGCAGAGGCAGATTTCAATCTGCCCACATTCAGGAGTGGCTCGTAACTTATATATTTTTTGCCAATAATGTCATAAGGGTTTACCAAATTAAAATTGATGGGATCAAGATTATCTTTATGAAACTGGTCTTGTGGGAAAGTTATAATTACTTTTATTAGATTTTCAGAATTTATTTAAGGGATTTAGACTTGCCAATAAATATTCCTGAGATATCTTAATCCATAATTAACTTGACATCTCAGCAAGATCTGTTATAAATTACATTATATAAGAATATTATATTCACATATTTTATCATTCTTTTCTTTTGCAAAACTGCAATACAGCATCATTATAAGTAGTGTAAAACATCAAACATGCTTGGATATCAAAATTTACTTTAAAATCTTTAATTTAGCAAATAAAAAAACATGAGCTTCATTTAGTAATGTGACTTTAATACATCTCATTCACATTACCTGATTTAAGCTAAAATAATAAATTCATAACTTGAAAGACTTCTCAAATCTAGCATTCTCATGACTGGCAAGTAACCAGTTTTTAAATTTCCTAGGTTTCAGAAACTGATTTTGACTGAATGCATTAACTATCAAATGTTTAGCATTTTTTCTCAGGTACCAAATACATTATTCTAAAATTAAACTATCAAATAAGGCTAAATACTTTATCAAATTGCAAATAAATAATTAATGCAAGTAAATAATTTACTGATTAAATTATTATTCTCTTACTCATTTTTCAAATTGGCAAGTATAATGCTGAAAAATATTGTAACTTAGCATGGGTGGGTTTTCCGAGGTGGCAGAAATGGAACATAGAGGATTTTGTAGAGTGGCATATGGCCACAACCAGGAGATAGCTAGTGGGTTTTGTCACATTTTTGAACCTATAGGTTTTTGGGAAGAGCAAGTTTTTTTAATGCTGGATTTGAGAGGTCACATTTTACTTTAAACTTTACGCTAGTAGCTTAAGCATTCCTATTTAGTGATATCATTCACTTATGTGATACTTTTGTAATGATAAAGCTTATTTTTAAATGGTTCATAATTTTTTTAACCATGCATAATGGTTAATGGGGTTTCACTGAATATATGTGTACTGAAATTTTGCTCATGAAATATGCATTGACTTAATTCAAAATTCTTGTGTCGAGATCATATACAAGAAATGTATAGGGGTCTAGAGAGTTTTTTTGTGAGCAAGCACTAGGTATTATAGCCAGGGATAAAATTAACATTGACTTATTAATAAAACTAATTATTTGTTCAAAGTTGAATCCAAAGTGACACTTGTCTATGGTCTTGCATGGTTCACTTTTCCTTATAGAATTTGGTACATTAGTAGTGAAAATATGGCTAATGAAATTATTTCGCTTAACCTTCAGTTTGAATTCAAATTAAGTAGTTCAAAGTCAAATGTGGAGATTTGAAAATATTACACATGGGCCAATTAATTACATAACTTGTTTAAATTGTGTCTATCTTACAAAACTTATTGATGCAAAAACAGGTATGTTTGGAGAAGTTCAAAGTATTTTATCCCTCCAAATAACATGGTTTTTGTAAAAAATATTGAGGAAAGGGACCTTAAGTGAATAAAAACATTTTTGTTTAAATTAGCAACGCTCCATAATTTTAAAATGAAATAATATTTATATACTCTGTTTCACCTCTTATTTTGTTTGCAATTTGACAATTTATCATTGTTTAGCATGTTATCGCAATTTTAAGCTATGTCATCTCAATTTTAAACATGGTTGTTCTGGAATATTCCTATTATTGAAGCAGTGAACTCAATTTTCATCAATAGTAACTTATTTCATTAAACATTAGATGGAAAAATATAAGCAAATAAAAGAGTCACATTCCCTTTTCTATTTTCAAGCCTGGATTTTTAGTATTCTATCAAGGATCATGAAATTAATCTAATTCAGAATACATTGCTATTAATTTTCATTTGATCATCATGGTTTAAAGTATGGGAAACATATTGACATATCCTTTTTATTTATATGGTTTTGGTAATAGAATTCTAATCAGTTTCTAATTCATATTATGTTTGGAGTCTCCATTTCATAGAAACATTTTATAGAGCAAATAACATTCAGACTTGTAACCATTTCACATTTTTGCATCATTGCAAACTTTTCTGCTAATTAGTTTAGAATACTTTCATTTTCAAATGAAATACAATGGATTACCTTAACATTTGTCTTGTAGATATAGTTAACATCACTGTGCAATTTATGTGAATGTTAATATCTTATTTCAAGCAACATGTGATATTACATAATATATCATTCTGTATAAAACCATTTTTCAATTTTTGTTTGTGATCCATCTTGTTTTAATAAAATTGAAAGAATAAAATCTTCGGAGAGTAAATGTAAGGTATCTAGCTCAGGATAAATAGCGCAGGTCCCAATATTTAATTTCAAATTGTTTTGATCAATAGCAAGGCTTTCGTTTGATTCTTGTCATCCATCCAATCTTGATTCCAATTCCATATGTAAAGGAAGATACACAAACATGGAATAACTTTTTTGTTTTGTATAATATTATTTTAAATATATATAATTTTGAACACGTATGCCATGTATCAAAATTTGATATTATATTCCAGAAATAACTTAGTAATGAAGCAATCACTGTTCAAAATAAGTAATACAAATCAAAATTTGACACTTTGGAAAATGTTGCAAACACTGAATAACAGTATACAGCTGGTAATGTTTTAGAGAAATTCTATGTACTTGCTAATGATTTATATTTAGTGAAAGAATCTCCTCAGCACTTCCGGAAAAGCACACCAAATTAACAGCTGGAATACAAATTAAATAAAATTTGTAAGACTAATAAAGATAAATAACTGAAGTCTTTTCACAAATCTTAAAAAAAATCAATCATCATTTGATGCATACATCATGGTTAAGTAATCCTGTCATTTGGTTAAGGTTATTGAGGTATTAATTTTAGCTTGTAGTGATAGATGA
Organism: Uropetala carovei; assembly: GCA_036926305.1. Classification (NCBI taxonomy): domain Eukaryota; kingdom Metazoa; phylum Arthropoda; class Insecta; order Odonata; family Petaluridae; genus Uropetala; species Uropetala carovei. The sequence goes on along the minus strand of JAXCHB010000051.1, from coordinate 2,740,803 downwards.
CAAATAGAAAAATAAAATGTGGTATTCCATTTGAAGGGCTTTCCATATTTGTGTATTTTCCTCTATTGAGAATGGTTAAAATTTCTTAAAATGACTTCATTTTCTTGGTTAGCTAGTAAATTTGTATTTATTGTAAACTCCTGTGAGATAACAAAAAGCTTTTTATTTGCTCTTGTTAGCAAATAAAAGGACTGTTAGTGAGTAGTAAGTAACAATTTATAAATCATCATCATACTTTGAATGAAAGTAAAAATTTCTTTGTGTTCCCTAAACTTTAACTGTATTACTAATTTGTGAGCATTACTCATTGTTGATATTATTTATTGTTAAATTATAACTTTATTACACATTTTTTATCTTGACTTAGATTAAACTAACACTGTATAAATAAATTATTTTTAAATATGCATCTTAAGAACAATTATTTCACCATTAGCAATGATTCAACATGTTTGGAAATAAATATACAAAACGTATTTCATTTAAGACATTTTGAGCGGCATGTGCTGTGAAGACACAATAGAGACAACCAAACAAAAATTCTATGCAAGTTAAATTCAGTATCTGTATTACAACTGCATTGAGAGCATCAATCAGGACAGTAAATATCCTATATCGACTGAGACTTAACATTATCTAATTTTGGCTATACACATTCCACCAGGATGTTGTGGTGCATTGTCGGTCCATACTTTTTTTATCATCAGGGCTGCCCCTAGGGGGGTGCGGGGCCCAGGGCGATCAGCATTTGCGGGGCCCCTTAACAATCTAAAATTATCAAGGTATAATTTGCACACTAAAAAATAATTATAAAAATATTTAATGTTTTTAGATATGTATATTCCCATATTATAGATATTATTATTATTATATGTATATTCCCGTATTATAGATATTATTATATTAGATATGTATATTCCTGTATTATAGACGTAGAACGCACTCAAGATATCAAAAGAAAAACATTAAATTCAGCAACGATATTTTGGTATTTACATCAGATAAGAAGATCGCAATATTTTACTTGTCTACGATGTCGACACTAAAAGTTTTCGAATGTGACTGACTGATAGCATCAGCAATTACGCCACATTTTGTATGTGGCAATGTGTGAAATTTATCCTACGCGACAATGTATTAAAACAACAGTATACATTGTAATTTGAACCGATGCATGACGGCTAACATGGAGCGAGGGCGATATTTGTAAGAGTGCTTAGCGATTCGCTCAATTTTCAAGTGTGATTATTTGTGAAAATTCGGGGCAAGCGGAAAAAATTGTATGAATGCGAAACATTTTCCGGGACTCCTCATCATGCGGGACAAACTATCGAAATCCGGGACTGTCCCGCCTAATCCGGGAAGATTGACTGGCTTAAGGTAACTCCGTTCTTCAGGAAAGTACTCCTTATGTTTACATAGGTTGCTTATTTTGTGCAAACTGTAATAATTAGGTGTATTCAGATGTTATACGTTTTATTCCTGTGTTTCATACAAGATACAGTAATATACGCTTGGTTGTGAATATTGTTCATATAATTATTTTATTTGATTCTGCATATTTCATTTTATCTCTTATTTAATACACGTATTTTTTGTTTGTGACGTGCAAACCGCCAAAGCGCGGGGCCCGGGGCAGAGGCCCCGCTTGCCCGGGTCAAAGAGTGTCACTGGTTATCACCAACAAGAATTGACAACACGGCACATCATATCAACGGAAAGTGTATTGCCAGAACGTTGCCCTGAATGCTTTCACACCAGTTTATCTAATTTTAATTCTCCTGCTGAAGTTAAAGTTATATTTTTAAAGTAGTTGCCTTCAGTTGAATGAATGTATGTAACCTTATTATAAACTAAGCGTTTTCTTTTTCAAATGAGATGCTTGGGAAATCAGATTCAACATTCTGAAATATTGTTTCTTTTGATGAAAACATAATATTTACTAAACAGCCAAAAAAATTAAGCTACTCAACAGAAGAATTTCCTCAAAATTTCAAGTTAAATGTTGAATCCAAGATATTTAATAATTTTTATTATTATTATATCTTGCATTCATTTTATTATTATAAGTTCAATCCAGGCTATATGCATATATTTGTGGAACAGGATGGAATGTTGGGAAAACTTGAGTTATTTGAGTGCATAGCTATATGCAAATTTGAACTTTGAGAAGAAGACAAATGGAAGATCTGTCTGATTCCTGATCAAGTTCAGAATTTTTCTTCTCAAAGTTTACATGTACGAGGGTAAGTCGGAAAGTATCCGCAATGTATTTTTACATTTTTGTTTTGTTGGCTGCACTGCTAATTGCATGTGCAACTCTAATTGTTGACTCTGTTAGTCATTTTAGTGTAATTTTGACCTTGAATGGTCAGTTATCGTGTCGTTGTAGTGGTGTTAACATGGCCGCTCCACTTGCCGTATGCACCAAAGAAGAGCAGCGTGCAGTGATTTGATTTTTGTTGACTGAAGGTGTACCAGAGGCAGAAATCCATTGAATACTTTCAGTACAGTATGGGAACATTGCTATGCTGCAGTGGAGTGCGTACGATTGGATTAACATGTTCAAAAACGGTTGCACAAGTGTCACTGATGAAGAACGATCGGGACGCCCATCCACGTCCATTACTGATGAGAAAATTGAACGAACCCACGCCATGATTCTGAATAACAGACGAGTGACTATTGATGAAGTGGCAGATCACCTACAAATCAGTCATGGTTCTGCCCATGAAGTAATCCACAACAGACTTGAGTTTCACAAAGTCTGTGTGAGATGGGTTCCCAAACAACTCACAGAAGAGCACAAGTGCAACCGTTCAGACATCTGCCAACGCCTGTCCACACACTGCCACCCAGACTGTTGAAACCCTCCGGAAACTGCACTTTGAGGTATTGGAGTATCCTTCGTACAGCCCTGACTTCGCCCTTTCGGACTATCACTTCTTTGGTCCACTCAAAGACGCTTTAAGAGGCCGCCGATTTGTCAGTGACCAAGAATGAAGGAAGCGGTGCATGCGTGGCTTGTCACTCGGCCAAAAAGATCCTTTTCTGAGGGCATACAGAATCTTGTGAAACGTTGGATTAAGTGTGTTGAGAAGCAGGGGAACTATATTGAAAAATGATGCTCTTGTAAGTTCTCTATTGTTTTTGTATTAATTAAAAAAAAATACATTGCGGATACTTTCTGACTCTCCCTTGTAATTGTGTGTGAAAGTTAATTTTGAGAAAAGGCTTAATTTTCCCAACAATCATGTTGACAATGAATTCATTGTAGTTATCAGACAGAAATTAATTCACTCAGAGAATATAATTGCATCTGGTGGTGGATAAATAAATTTTTAAAACCCAGGGTCTTTCACATAACTAAACTAAATTAAGCTAATTGTAAGAGAAAAATTTGGATGAAAATTACGATATTTATGAAGTAAATATATCTATTTTAGGATTTTATTAAAATTTTGTTATATGAAAATTATTAATGTGAAGCGGTGGCCCTTCGATCCTGTGAGCTAACAGGGGTTGAGGCTTGTTATCCCATTTGTAGATCCACCCCCATTTGTATCAACATATAATTAATTATCCACTTAAGAATATCATGCTTGTATTATGGTGGAAAATAACCTCCAGTATAAAATAGTAATGCCTAAACGAATAAAAAGGATGTAATTTTATTTAAAAATAATCGTATGAATGTTATGCATTAGATTTTTATTAATTAAAGTAACATGCTCGAGATAGTAAAACAGTGCACAGGATGCAGCCCATACTAACTTACTATGACAAATTCATAATGTCAAATTATTGTGACCAGAAAGCATTGCATATAGAAAATTTTGTCATCATAAAACATATATAAGAGACTGTCACTTTGCCCCTTTGTCCTTTTGCTTCTTTGTCATATAATGCTTTTCGAAGGTTAACATCTCGTAAATGACAGCTGAATTTTACGAAATTTTTAGGATAGCATTATGATATAATAACAAAAAGTTTTCATGTATCAGTAATATGTAAAAGCCTTATTCTGTCCCTTTGTCACTCCCTCTGTCATGCTCTGAAAAACAAATATTCCTGCCAAGAGGGGACTAAGGTCAGCTTTTGAAGCACAATAGATACTCGCGGCAAGGGTTTCGAACCTTCGCTTGGATCAAAGGCAACCCTCTCAGCAGGAGGTATGATTTCAGGTCAAAGAAGACTGCCTCAATTTTATTTCAGAATAATCGATCAACCCCATCATTTTTGACGGGCAATTATACTAGTTTAAAAGTAAATGCACTCCTATTTTAAGAATGCTCTCTATCAATATTAGGGCGAAGATAGAAATAGTCACTAAAGGAAAAAATTATAAGAGAGAGGTGAGCAGCGCTGTAGTATGGGCTTCCAGACATATTTTAGTGTAAAAGCGAAAACCCAGAAATAAAATGTTGAATGAATGGTGTATCCAAGTAGCTCACGGAATCCAGCATTTGACTAAGTTCCACAGCTTCTTAGTTCGATGGGTTCGAAGTTACTTATCTTTAATAACACCGACTTAGACTATCGCGGATTCTATTTCACACACAGCCTCTTGTTTTAACACACACTAGGCTTTTTCTTTTCCAGTGCCTTAAAACGCACACTCCCCTTCTCTAGGCACAACCTTTCGATACAGAGTGAGGGATCACACTGGCGTCCCGAAACCTTTCAGCGCCCTTGCCAGCCACCGTCTGGTGGCTACTCACAATAACACAAACATGAAATGAACTAGTGTAATGTCTGTTGAAATATCAACAGAAGAATTATAGATAGATAGATTATTATTATTTTAATACACCAACCCAACCCATCCCACTTTCATATATGAAATATTTTGTCATATACAACATATCTGGAGAATATTCTGTTGTTGACGGGCTATCTTTAGTTAAACGTAAAATAGTTGCCTCTTTCCCCGCCTTTCACACCCTCTATCTCCCTCCCCCTGTCATTTCTCCCTCTCTTTCCCCCTCTACTTCTCTCTCCCCCCCTCTACTTCTCTCTCCCCCCCTCTACTTCTCTCTCCCCCCCTCTACTTCTCTCTCCCCCCCTCTACTTCTCTCTCCCCCCCTTCCCTCTCGCTCCCCCCTCTACCTTTCTCTCCCCCCTCCCTCTCGTATTAAAAGCATACAAAGCACCCTTACACCCATAAGGATTGATACAACAATAGGATTTTGATGTCTAACAATATAATTGGTAGCCAAGGCAACATTCCGTTAAAATGGCAATATTTCCTCAAAATATGTGAATTAAACGTATAACATGAGCGATTTCGAATTGTATGGGGAAAAAGATGAACAGAATAAGAAACTTTGTAATTTTTTATTCATAATGGTTCAGATCCGAAGATCACAGGTTTATTCCTTCTAATTTGAATTTCCAAAACAATAAAAGCCTGCACATCAAAAAATTGATTTTTACATGTTACCTTACGGAAAATGGAAATGTCTTCATTGGAGTCGAGCACAGGACTTCTTTGGAGATTTATTTTCATCATTACCTTAAAATATGTTAATCAAGCATCCTTGCCAAATATCAATCTTCTACCTATTCGGGAAGTTTGTTAAAACGCTCTATATCGGCCATCATGAAAGCGTGACCAACCAACCAAGCAACAGACCTGGGCTATTCTATATATATATATAATTATATATATAATTTTGTATCCTCCTATATATGTCGTGTAAGAAGCGTCTATATTATATATATAATTTTGTATCCTCATATATGTCATGTGTAAGAAGCATCTATATTATATATATATATATATATATCATGTGTAAGAAGCAAGAAGCATTATATATATATATATATATATATAGATGCTTCTTACACATGATATAGATATATATATATATATATAGACGCTTCTTACAGATGACATATATAGGAGGATACAAAATTATGAGGTACTTCCAGATGTTCTAGGAACTTGAAATTTGGAAGGAATATAGGTTTTTGGTCACAACTGTAGGAAAACTTACGAAATTCCAATTTTGAGGGGCTATTTTGGCCCCTTTTTGCCCCATTTTTGCCCCATAAGATAAAACGTAAAGCAGTGTAGAGGTTTTTATATTTGCATTTAAAATTACTTCTCGAGACTTAAACTATCGGATAGGATATAAATTGTAGTTTCTTATTGTTGAAGACAGAATTCAAATCCGACTAGAATTAGCATAAATTTGTAGTTTTTATTGCAAAAAAATGGTAATTTTTCTGGGTCTAACAATAGGCTTCCTAGGCAACAGGCTTAATCCTTTCATATGGGAAAGCTTTTAATGGGAATCAGAGGCTTATATTTTAATGCCATTAATGTTAAACTATGACTAAGGAAGGATATCCGACATAATCCCCATTTTTGGGGCTGTTTTGCCCCAGTATTGCTCAACACCAGAACAAAAACGGTGAGGCAGCTCCATATGACCTAGAGACTTGAAATTTAGCACGATTATAGAAATTTTGTTGCAACCGCAGATAAAATAAAAAAATAGCAAAAATTCAAATTTTTAGGTGCGGTTTTGTCCCATTTCTACCCAATACGAGTGTGAACATTATAAGGCACTTCTTAATGAGATACAAACTTGAAATTTGGCAGAATTATGGATTTTTAGTTACCACAGAAGGAAGAAATCCGATATTGTAAAATTCGTAACGTTATGACTGTTTTGTCCCATTATTGCCCCATACGAGTGTGAAAATTATAAGGAACTCCTAATTGAGATACAAACATGAAATTTGACATGGTTATATGATTTTGTACAAAATCGATTCGGAATAGTTTGAAATTCTAAAAATGCTACAGAGGAGGATATAGGATATAAGAGGATACTAATGTGTGGCCCAAACTACAATAGATGGAGAGCTGAAATTTTCAGAAAATGTAGATGGCATGGAGAAATCGACAGGAAAAATTGAAATTTACAATAATTTTTATTTTATTGGCCGTTAAAAATTATAAACTTTTAAGCAAACATTTCATGGTTTTAGTACTCTACAATGCTGAAATATTTTCTGACAGTAGAATTTACCAAATAACGATATCGGTATCATAGAAATTTGAAAATGTTTATTTATTCGGCCATTAAAAATTCATAAATGTTTAAAAAATTGACATCTTTATATACATTTGTTTGAACTAGAAATTTGAAAATTTTATGAAAATTAAGGAATTGTGTTTCAGTTACAATTAGATTTGAAAATTTTTAGAAAAGTTTATTATTGTGGCTTTTGAAAATTCATAAATTTTAAACAATTAAATTTATATAAATGCAATTCTAGAGGTGCTACATGGATGAAATTTTGCAGACGGAAGTATTTGCAAAAAATGATAACCTATAAAAATTTTACAATTATAAATTTTAGGAGTTGTTTTTATTCTAATATTGTCCATAAAGAAAAACGTAAATCGGCGCAGAGGTGCAAACTTATTTGTTTAAAAATTATTTGTCTGCACTTACTCTTTATGTTAAGGTGAGAGTAAATGCTTGCAGAATGCAAGCACACATTAACTAGTGCGTGTGTATATATATATATACACACACACACACACACACACACACACACTAGCGTAATACCGTCAATAATATTGACGAAAATTTCGACCAAAAAAGTGTTTCTAGTATCTATAATAGCCCACCGTCCGTCTGTCCGTCCCACCCTGTATCTCAAAAGCCGTTCGTCGTAAAGATATGCGGTAAACTGCGTTTTGTTTCTACAAGCTAGGAAGGCTCCTAGGTACTATCCTCATTTTTATAAAGTCCTGGGTTCGAATCCAGGAGACATTTTTCCATAAGTTTACACGGGTTTTTAGATTTTTCAAAGTGCAAGGTTTTTTCCTTCATTTATTAAAACACGTAAATATGGACCGATTTTCTTCGTTTTTACGTTATTCGACGGCTAAAACCCTATGCTATCTAATTATTGCAATGTTTACATGTTTCACGGTCGAATCATTCTGAAATACGCAATTGTTTTAGAAATTTTACGGATGTTTCGTACTCTTTCCGGACGTTGTCAAGGCTACCGTAATTGTTGCCTCCGATTCAATTAATGCCAATTAAACCTTCAGATAGGTGAAAGAATAGCGTTATTCGCTTCGCACTTTGTTTAAGCATCGAAATTATTGCTGTAGCAATGTCAACATTTACACATAGCAACATAAATATTTACGGATAATTATTCAGTTAACTGCGTATGGGAAGCGTTTCTAACGATTCAATCAAAGCAGTTGAATCTTCCTATCATCGTTTGAATGCTGGAATCTTATCTGTTTGTAAGTAGAACCATTATATTATACATCCATAATGTTTATTAACGCAAATAGTCTCACGCATAAATTTAAAATTAAATGAGAATAGGGACACGTTATTTTTTTAACACATTACATGGTTATCTTCTCTTCATTGTTAATCTACATAAAAGGTTGCATTGATTGTTATATAAAAAAGGACATATATTTGAATAAAAAGAAAAACATAAAAGTTCGCGATCAATTACTGTGTAAGTAAATGCATTTTTAGAGTTAAATGTGAATTACTTAGATCAACTTATTTCACATACTTCATCATTTTTATAATCCAATGTTAAAATTCACCGCGCTATCCTTGCGCGGGATCAGCTAGTAGTATTAAATACCCATTCATAAATGTACATACATGGGAAATTTATTATTTCGTAAAATATGACTTTGCTATCTTCGTAAAATTCTTAGTTCGCGGTAATACGACATGGGCATGTGAGAGTAGAACATAAATTGACGAGTAAGAATAAAATATTTTGCTGCGTCACATCAGAATAGATATTATACCTCTTTGAACACTGGAAAACTCTCACAATTGCTTAAATTTATTAGGCACAGGATACGGACTTTACATTAGCCAGATACAATTTAACGCGCGAGACTTCTGTAAATGTCGGGTCGTCTGCATGCTGCTTATACTGTAAGCCATGTGCACCAGTAACTAATAAAAAACCGAGCATAAAATATGCCAACTTGGCATTTGTATAATAAAAGCTCCGTTTGAAAGGGTGTCGAGGAATAATTGCTTCGGGCATAAGGAACATTGCGATAGTGAAAATTAACTTGAAAAGGCGATAAAAGAAAGCCCTAAATCACTTCCACCATAGTCTCTACCCTCATTTATTTTGAACAGGCAGATCTGGCACCCCATATCGAGACGGTCCTGCTAGAATCGGTTCTAAGATTCCTGGCTGCTTTATTAATAATAATTACGAATGCTGTTACGCTTACTTACACGGAATATAATGGCATCTAGTGGCGGATAGTGAATTTTAGGGACTCACAATCAGTATTATTGTTATTTGAAAGCCCAATCGATGATTATTAAATAATTCGATTATCTTCCCAACAGATTTTCCAATTACCTCTGAATTGTCGCCAGCTATATGGATCAGGATGAAAAAAAATTACGTGGATCAACTTCCGGAGTTTTTTTGCACATAGCCGAAAGTTTGATAATTTCTTCAATTTAAGTACCTCCTGTACCATCTTCAATATTTTTCAACAAATCGTTTGGTGTTTCCTTATCATATCAGCGGTAAATTTGTAATTATTCTCTAATATTTCTCGCTGAACAAATTCATAGATAAATATTGTGAAACAATTACTAACTGCTGTATCATATAAATACTAAAATATGCATACTTTGATGATAATAATGTCTTAATTTATAAAATGTGAGCACAAGCGGTGGTCCATAACTATCTCATGAGTGATTTTTAGTATTTCTGATTGCTCGAATGTGACAAAACAGCGGCTAACTGACACACACACACACGGAAATATTGATCTTATGTTACTGGACTAAGCAGTAGTAGGATATCAGCGAGGAAATTAACGAACGCCGTACTCAAGCAACTGTTGACCTTTAGTCCTAAATAAACTAAATCAGCAGGTCTCAAAGATTTTGTGCCGGCTATTTCAGGCAAAAATAACTACAGCTATAATTGATGTGGCGGAAATTTTGGCTACACAATGTATCTTAGTTGCATTCGTGCGGATATTATTGTAGAAATTTCCAGTGTTCCTGCCCGTCGGCCACAGCTCATACTACCCATTCTATAATGCTAATGCTGTAATGCTACTCGACAACTAAACAAGTACGTAAATCTAACAGACGAGACCGAGAACAAGTACGTTGTATATGCATGCTACAAATGAAGTGAGTGAGGGAAGTGAGGAAAATGGAAAACGGTTAGAAAGATTAGTGAGATACTCAAATTATGCTAAACTAGTGCTGGGAAAACTTTTGGCGAGATGGGCCGCATTAGTAAATGTGGTTGATTAACAAATACTTTGCTGGCTGGATTGGGGTTCTCATCGGAAAATTCTTTAAGCAATGCGGATTATTTCAGCGAAAAGCGATGATCAGTAACATTCACAAGAATAGGTTTTCCCGCACTAATTTCAATTATTATTTAATTACTTATTAGCTGCATTGAATTTCGTTGTTTTCTTTCACAATGACATCGTGGAAATCACAAAATCCGCTCCTAAGCCTAATGTGGCCCGCGGACTGTAGTTTCCCCCGTGCTATACTTTGCGTCTTTTCGCCTCTATATTGGTGGATCAAATGGAAGGACGTTTAAGTGAACGTCTTTTCCTTGGAAGTTCCCATTGAACTCCATTTAATGTATACCTTAGGCATAATTAGCGCATAATCCCTTGATTTTTGCTCTGCAGCTTAGGTACATAGGACGTGGGAAAGAGAGATTCTGAGTGGAGTGGGGATATTCAGGATAAATAGTTCCTCGCCAGTGGAGGAAATAATAGAGGAAAGGCGAATGGGAATTTCTGGATCTGCTACTGGTAACCATAACCCACTCGCAGGCGCCAACTGGTGTAATATGGAGATAGGCAACTGTGCAGTCGCCTCCGCACCACTGCATTCTTAGGAGCATATCTTACTACCCGTATTTTTAATACTATAGAGCAGTTTTTTCGTCTTTGCTATTCATAGATTCTTAAATAAGATTTTATTCAGCTTCCACTTCAATCATCTCTCTGTCTTTGTCGCTTTGCTTTGCATTTTTCATTCCCTTCTCCACTTCATTTTCACTTTAAATTCCTTACGAATTTCCAAATCTAGGGAGATACACGCTGGCACAATGTAATTCCTCCCTCAGCCTCTTTCATTCCTCTTCTGACTCTCCTCCTACAAGACCTGTCGCCTTCCTGTCTCCCTCCCCTTTCCGTCCTCTCCTCTCTCTCCCTTCCCTTTTCTCCATTCCATTCCTTTTCTCCCATCTCTTCTTTTTCTCTTCTCCCTCTTTATCCTTCTTCCCTCTCTCCACCAGCCACCGTGAATCCATAGCACAGGATTCCTTGTGCGACACATGCAAAAAAGATAAACAGATCTCTTCGTTTATCAATACACGAATACAGCGTAAGAATTGACTTTATTTTGCGAGCGAAAAGATAAAAGGAAAACTCTTGAAGTTTTAACTGGAGAGACTGCCAATCTTGGAATAGGAACCATACCCCGCTTGAATATGGACGTTTTTTAAAGGTACTGAAAAGTATGACACTTAAGAAAGAAATTAACTAAAATGTAAAATCATTAAGTTTCATCTATGATCTCATCCAGATTTTATATGAGAAACCTCATAAATAGACATCAATTTTTTCTTTCCTTATATTATTTACTAATTTTCTTTTCTATAAAATCATGGATTTGTTAGTTTGCTGTAATATTGCAGTCCTTATATGCTAATCAATTCCCTAAATAGAAGTTTAACTGGATATTTTACTTCTAGTTCACCAAAACGAGGAAACGTTTACTTTAATTAATTCACAGTTACAAAATGGGACCTATTTCCATATATTTTGATATTTTAACAGAAAAAATCAGTAGATGCGAAAAGGTTTTGAAGTTCTGTCACTTAGTTAAAATATATGTATTACGAGTTGGTATCTTTGAGAATTTTTAAGGAGAATTACGAGGCTCGTCTTATGGCTGACATAAAACAGATAAATAATGCAACACTAATAATCTTTTTATCGGAGAGAAAATTTTATTAATTTGAATCTGTTATGAATATAAACTTATGGTTTGGTAGTGGAGATTAATTTTTGATTTGAAATACAATCACGAAGGATTGAACTACTATTTTTGCATTTCCTGTATTCATAATGAGAAAAACGTACTTTATCCTTAACGGAGGTGTTTCAAATAAATCCTATGAGAACATAGACAAACATGACCTTATTGTCTGGATATAGAATCCATTTTCTGCTTCATTTCCATTTACGGCCGAATCCTTTGTTTATGTAGGGCGAAGGAAGTTCTTTGTCCCTCTTGGACCCATCCTCTTCTATACACACCAACCTCCTCTCCCTTTCTCTTCGTTACTCTTCCTTTTCAGCACAACCCTCTCTATATCCTTTCTTCCCTTCCTCTCCCAATCTCCTCTCCCCTTTCTAAAAATAAACCCTCCGTCGCCTACATCACATGCTTTCACAATCCCTTCTCAGATGAGCTCCTCCTCACCGATCCCATTGTTCGAGTCTTCCATTCTCGCACAAGCCTTATCATCTCCATGTCTTCGTGTTCGGATATCCCATTTCAAGTACATGTGCGAAATTTTGTTCGTTAGAGTCACTCCGGGGCGTTAATAAGATACTTCATACGGTTACTCTATTTTTCAGAGCCCACGACCATTTGTTCCTAGATAAACTATTTTAAAAAATCACGACTCAGCATTCTATAATAGAAAGATCAGATCACTGAAAAGTAATGTTAGAACTTAATGTATGACGCTTGAGTCGGATGCTTAATCTAGCAACAAGTGCAGAATCTTAACAAGGATATTAAATAAAGAGAAAGAGAAAAGGTCGCTAATGATAGTTGCCTACTAAATAAATTAAACACGAATTACATTAATAATTTATTTTGGTACTTAAAAAGACAGAGTCAACAAAAAATCGATTGGTAATATAAAAATTGCGCATTAAGTAATTAAATTAATTAAAAAAAGGAAATGAACGTGAGCAAGGACTTTTTTTATATTTCAGAGGCATGATTTAGTATTAAGCATATTAAAAATATAATTCTGTAGCAGGTCGAAACTTGCAACTAGATAGGTATACAAATTTATTAAAAGTTAAGAGACTCAGCTGGCACAAAATGAAAGGGCTCTGCAACAGGGACATTGAGACTATGAGATGAAGCGATTGTGCCGTACCCCAAGTCTCTGTTCAAGATTTCGTTATCTAACTCTTTCATCCCCTTGTAATATAAAGAGCCTATAGTTATTCCTACTTGCAAGGAATAAAACGAAGCAAAGTACTATCGTTGTAATTAATCCAGGCTGCTGAATAAGATTACAGGAAATAAATTAGGTATATCTATTGTAATCATTCGTCTTAAGCAATGTTCTATGGTTCAAAGGAGGGTCTTATTGTTTGTAAAAAGCGATGTTATTCTTAACCTGTTAGAACAATGTATCTCAAACGATATGAAGCAAAGTTAGTCTAATTGTCAGTTGCATTAGTTTTAAAATGAAATATGATTTTAATAGCTGATTTTGGCTGTAGATTACAAACACAACGTTTATTTCAATTCATATTCCTACAATTAATTCCTGTTAGCAGGGCCATCTAGAGGGTAGGTATACCGGGGAAAAATCCCCGGGGCCCGGGCCTCTGAGGGGTCCCGTATTAGGATAGGTCGTAAGGTTTTCCTATCGCAATACGCGGGTGCAAGGCACACCGGCAACCAATACCAACGGGCGGCGTTTTCTATGACTTACTTCGTTGAATCGTACAATTACGAAATCGCGATCATTCAATAACAAAGTTAATGTTACGCTATTATAATATACAACCAAATCTATACCTAAATATTATGAAGGAAAAAGTTACGATGTTGGTAAAAAAAATCAGGAGGAATCTATAAAAATGCCTAGAACGCAAACACGGAACGATTATGATGGGAAACTCTCCAGAGGATAGATTATCGGTAGGCCCCTATAAATGTAAATTTTATGAGAATTTATTAGTTAAAGTACTATAGGGACATCTGGCGATCGGTCTCCATTCGTACTAATTGTAGGATCTACTCTAATGTAATTCGTACTTTTGGACTCTGTTGCAGCGCAAGATACGCAGTTACTTAAAAATGTCACGGGGGACCTCACAATGCAAAGTGTAGGAAATTCCGATTCAAATATGGTCGTCTGTTATGACAAGTACCGATTTTTTTTACGCGTTGCTTTTTTGGTACTACAATACATTTTAAGTATTAATTTGGAAAACCAAATTTAAAAACCACGACGTAATTTTGCAAAAAATTGGTGATGGGTGATGAAAAACCTACACTTATCGACGGTAATTAAATTTCGTTGAATATTTGATTTTTTACAAATTCGCTGTTTATCGACATTTACCGAATCATACCAAGTCTAATTATGGTGTGATACATATAGTATCAACATATATTTTATACGTAATTTTGATAAAAAATTTTAATTGGATGGAATTTGACAATTTCTGCTTATAATACTACGAACCAATACCGTAGAGAAGGGGGGAGGGGAGTCGGCTGTCCTGGGCCTGCCGAGCGGTCCGGTTCCCTTTTTGAACTTAAAATAAAGAAAAGGGGCCCGGCGATGGTATTTGCCCCAGGGCCCGCGCTGGCTCTAGGCGGCCCTGCCTGTTAGTAATGCTTCTAAAGAGTCTCTCCTTCTACATACTTAAGTCTGTGACTTTTGCATTTCCTGTTCGATTCGGAGAATGAAAGGGAGAGAAACAAGGGAACGAAGAAAATGAGGTCGTGGGAAGCTTTAGCTCTGCTCGCAATCGCGTGTCGATTGTCATCTGTTGGTGCTAAGAGACAAGGTATCAATTAATCAGGAATCTGCTTGCAGAATATTTTCACGAACTGTCCTGAAGACATTTTCGTAAAAATAAGCACTAAATAGGGACTTCGAACGGAGAATCGAAGTCAATTTCGAACTTTATATCAGATTAGTAATAGAATCTCACACTCCATTATTTCGCCTCCATATCTGCGAAACACTTGCGAGGTGCATTTCTATTGGCGTATTTTGTTGACATTTTGCTACTGTCTCATCATAACTACTTAAATTCTCGACGGCAAAGTATCCGACAATGACGAGAGAAATATTTTATCCTATTTTTTTTTTTAGAGATTTCATTAAGCAGTTTTAATATAGATAGAATCTAACATGTTTAGTGTCCCAAAATATTAGGCTACCTCGCCATTACGGTGCAAAAACATCGTCCCATATGCTATTTTAATCTGTTATTATTTGTTTATAGAATTGTGATTAGCATTTTTAAACTGTTAGTGTTTTTGATAGAAAATTTCGCGTAACTGTATTTCCAATATAACTTTAAGCATATTTTAAATGTTCCCCATTTGTCACTCGCTTTTCCAGTTTACTTTTAAGCCAATCTTTGGTTGAGACGTATTTAAGATTTCCATTCGATTAACAAGAAAGTTTTTCTTCGCGGTTTTATGGGATTTTTTCTGGTACTAAAAGTATCATAACATTTTTAATCCTACAATATTTTACAATGTGTCATTCATTTCTAATCACCATAAATATGTTATTTCAGAAACTAAATCCGCTTATGATTCGAAATTATCCTTAGTCAGGGTCCCTTAATTCAAACATGTTTAGTTTTAACATTTTTATACGGAAAGTGCAGCTTCATTCTATTTGTGAATTGCGTTTCAAATGTGTATTTAAAATTGTAATATGCACGTTTGTCTATGTAAAATAAGTAAAATGCATTCCTACAAAATTACAGCCATACAAAAGACATAATTGCAATAAACATAGAATGTACTCCGAAAAAAGGAGGACATTAAAAGATAACATTTAAGTAAACTTTTTATGCGCAAACATATTGTCTGTTCAAGATAAATTTCTTGAAATTTATTTTGTCTTAGTGAAGCTGGTAATTGTTCTCATATTTACTATTCAGTATTTACTCCTCGGGAATACCCCAATGTGAGAGGAGAATTTTACTCCCTTGGAAGCATAATTGGCTAAAGCACTTCCTTAGTAAGAGGGAAACCCGGGTTGGATCTCGGTGAATTACACAGTTTGCGCCAAAAATGTATAAAATCAATCACTTGCCATGCCCCTTTATTTCAAGTCACCCAACTTAAACTGGTTTTGTTCCTGAAATTTATACCACAGAGCATATTCCACGCTCCTCGATTTTATTCCACCCAGCTTACACTGGTTGGCCCCTGGAATGCATACCACCAAACATGCTCTATGCCCCTCGAGTGTATGCTACCCAACCTACAAATGGTTGCCCCTGAAGTTTGTACCACCAGCCATACAACATGCCCCTGGATTTTATGCAACCAAACTTTCACTTGTTTGTCTTAGGGAGGATTCCTCCAAACATATGAATTTCCTGATCCTATGCCACACAACCTGTAACCGGCTGCCTCTACAAAGTACACGTTCAAGCCTATACTTTATGCAGTTCTAATTTTTTAAGTGTTAGCCGCCTAACACATAGGGAATATCTTTTACATGAATCCCTTTAATGAATATATATCAACATGATTTAGTGTTCTCCAGAAAGGTATGCAACAAAAAACGTCTCTTATTTTATAGCCATATTACACTCCTTTTACCGTAAAACGTATGCCACTAAACGAATGGAACTCCCTTATCATTTGCCACCCAACTTACATCCGGCTGCTCCTATAACGTATACAGCCAAACTTACACAAAATGATCCTGATCTTAGCCCTCAAATGTATCCTTCTTTGTTCGTGAATCGTACTCATCTTCACTCTATACACTTCCTAAAAAAGATGTTTTTATATATACTTGTTTAGTATATTATGTCATGTTTTCAATGTCAATGCCTCTACACATAGCATTGTCTCAGCTTCTTGTATATATCTTTCTTTATATATTTCCCTTAAGTAAGAGTTTCTAAAAACGTGGCTTTTGATTTCGCTATTGCAGTCATTATTTTATCGGTACATTTTTAGGCGCGTTTCGCTTACAGTGTGAGCGCCTATTATCGTCGGTCGGTCCGTCCATCCGTCTGTCGGTTTGTCCGTCCGTCCGTCCGCATGTTCGTTCTCGGCTTCTACTGAACGGATTTTCATGAAATTTGATATTAGGGACTTTCAATCAAATATAATAAGAAAATCGCAAAAATGAATCACGTACGCCAATCAGGGGTACCACTTTACTGGGGACAAAAAATTAAATTTTCGTCATATCTCGTAAAATATTGATCATATCAAAATATTTTTCAAATAAAACTTGTAGAACTAGTAAAGTGGAGTCTTTCCTTTTCTATACATTTTTATCGTAGGAGTAGCCGTTATCGAGAAAATCAAACAAGAAAGTCATATCGAATTGAACAGAAAATTTCTTGCATGGTTACGTCATTGTTGCTAACATAAACAATCTCCCAAACGTTTAATTTCCCTACGTGTGCATGTAATATTATTAAATAGGAAGAAAATTGATTATTTATGATGAAGAAAAGAACTTGAAAACGCTATTTCCCTTAAGTACAGGTATACTATAATTTCTTTCCAATATTCCATTGCACGAAACGCGCCCATTTGTGATACGATGTACACTTTCCTAACTTTTCTCTTGTTATGATGCTTATAAGGTATTTATATTTTGTAATTTGTTCTCAAGTCTTCCCACCAATACTTACGTTCAAGTTTTCTTCCTTTCCCGATATGATATTCGCACGAACTTGAGTATTATTCTTTTTATTTTCATTCCATGCTTTCACCCTGTTAGAGACGTCTACTTTTTCCTGAGAGTACTTGGTCATTAGCATATTTTACTTCTTCTATAAGCCTTCCTCAATGTTGTAATTTCATGAACTAATACATTAGTGTATTGTCTTCCGCTTATTCTTTGTCATTGTTACTTAAGGGAATTTTTAGGCTATCCTAATAAAGTAATATAAATATATACGACTGCTGAAAGTAATCTATTAGCTACAGGTCTATGGCCGATTCAGCACATGTGGAGAGCGGCGAAGTGTTTGGTTAACGCTGCTTCAGCGTTGGTGGTTCTTCACGCGTTTTGTATTTAAAATACAGGATGATTACAACTCGTGTTCCCAATTTTAAAAATTTATTTAAAAATCATAAATTACAATAAAAAGAAAGCTATACAAGTAAAGAAAAGCTCAATGTGGTTTATATTTAAGCTATTGAAGTTCAATATATTCTTAGTTTTTGATGTTGCGTACATAAAAACGGCATTCTGTTGCCTGTAATATAAATCACATATAGGTGTTGAACTTTTCCGACGGTCTCACGTATCATTTCCTATATATTATCCTAATTTGTTGGTAATAGTAGAACATAGACTTCATTTTTGACATACGCCGGAAAGAAAATATCGAATGGGGTTAGATCGGACGAACGAGGCGTCCAAGTAACGGGCCCTCAATACTCTATCCAACCATCGGGTAATTGCTCATTCAGGAATGTTGTAACTTCATTTTGAAGAAATCAGTAATTAACCATAGCTTAATCAAAATTTTTTCATTATTCTTTGAAGGTTTTGATTGATATTTACTGCATCTTCGGTAGTTTTTCCATTGAATTCTGAAAATCATAAAGGTCCTTTCTGATGCTCAAGTGCATCTCTCTCAACAATAATTGAATTTATTTCAATATTAAATTGGATATCAAAGCATCAATTGTCGCCGTAGGCGTATATAGGACTTTGACGCCCGGTTCGAGTTTGACGTGCATCAAAAAAGTGAGTAAAAAACACCGATCGTTAAATCAGATGGCGCTAGGAAGAGTGGGCAGAAAATGGCCTCACATAATTTAATCTCTTCCTTTTACTTCCCTACGACTATCATCCCATTCTTTCATGTTTCAAACCCTGTGCCTTTTCTTATTCCCTTTCTCCAAAATAGAATTTGCCCATGTAGACATACGGAAAGAAATCATTCCTCCTCTCTCCGATCACACGGCCGGAGTTTTGTCTCCTTTTCACTAACTGCTGTTCCTCAAAACATCTTCTTTCATTCCCTCGTGGTGGAAAGTCTCGGCCAATGTTCAATTCAGATCCACTTCCTCCCATCTCCCCTTACTAATCCTCCTCACCCTGCCTTCTACTCTCCCCATCCTCATATTACCTTCCCTCTCACTCTCACACACTATTCCTCTCGTCGCAATCCTTGTGTCACATTCTTCCCCCCTCGAAAATCTTCATCTCCCCCATTCACGCGGTGCTGAGAACAAGAGAGAGCCATCCTATAACCACTCCATGCGGACAACTGCCCTTTCCCTTCATTCCTTCCTATGTTCTTTATTTCTACCATCCTCTCCGACCGTTTCTCTCCGTTCGCCGTTCCACTGTCCGATCTCCTTCCCTTTCTTTCTCTAAACTGCTTACAGACATTGCGTCTCTTGATAATTTCACCTCTTTTTTCTATTCCTTTTTCATTCCATTTGCACTTTTCTTTAATAGTTTTGTGTTTGGAATGACAAATATTTAATCCTATAAACGTGCATGGTTAATTTACCCGTTATGATACTATTACATTTAAAGTTGGGTCTGTCCTTTTTCCTTATTACCACTGTAAAGAATTCATTAGTTTTCAGCCAGAAGTAAAAAAAAATTCGGGACATTGAAACGGGTTCTTCCAAAAATATGAAAAGGCGTCTTAATTTAGAGGTAATTAATATTTGAAAATTATTCGATAATAATAAAAACGCATCGAAGTTCTAATCCTAAATTTTTCATCATAACTAGAATTGAGATGTGAGAATTACATTGGATGGGTTATACGCGAGTGTATCCGAAAAATATGCTTTTGATTCAATGAAATAACTTTTGGTGACTCTTATTTCAGTACGGAGGCATTTTCAAATGAAAGCGCGATTCGCGAACCTTCCAGTCTGCATCGCGAATGGCAAGGTTTGGCCACAGTAAATAAATCACGGTGCATCTAATTCACGAAAGTGGGTTGGCTGCATCCATATTCTAATTAAACCCATATTACTCGTGATTTAGTGTTATATTACGCATGCGAAACTGTAAAAATAGATATCAAAATAGCACTATCTCGTAATCGTCTGTTTCCTCTTCGCCTTAGTATTTCTATATGTATAGTAGTTGTACATAATTACTTTTAAGGAGTAATTCTTAATACAGCTGAACAAAATGTTGTAGTGCAATACAGCGACTGAAGGTTAACTCAGCTTTGTCGCTATCTAATGTATTATCTTTTATTATCGTCTCAGAAAACTAGACAAATTAAACGTAAATAACTGACTTAAGTCCATGCTATTCCAAAAGAGCAATTTTAAGTAAGTTTTCATGTATATAATTTGCTTCTTTGAGTTGATTTTATATATTTCATTCCGAAATTTCGTTGCAACTAATATACATTTGACGCCTCGCAGAGGTACAACGTGGAGAAATTTCAATGTATTTAGTATTTAAAGAATCTAAATATAAATATTATGCCCACAATAACTTCCACTACTTTCCTCATATCCCTCACGCGTAGATCGTTATATTTTTATTCGGATGAAAATTATGAAAGCAAACGATGAGTTGGCGATATTATCCAATAAATTATTGTTGTTGCAAAAATAAACACTGTATTTGGAATCTCTCTATAAGTACATCTCTCCTTCAAAGAGAGCAAGGGAAAGGTGAGAAATTACCCTTTAAGAATTCACACCTCTGTGCGTTCTATAACACTGTCTTTTTAAGTAGAACACGGGCAAAAAGAGATGTAGGCAGTTGAAAGAGAGAGAGGAGAGAACTATTTCAAGAGAGTGAGAGAGAGAGCTTAACGTAAGGCAGGAGAAGGGTGGAGAGCAGTTAGCGAGAGAGAGGGTAAGATATAAGATAGAGGAGAAGGAACTGAATGCGAAGAGAATTACGCGCTATCGCGTGATTGGAACAATTTTCAAACCCCAGACCACGCAAAATCTCCTTCGATGTCCGTGAAAAAAGAGAGAGGCCCAGAAAGAAGGCCCCTTCCATCTCCACAGGCGACCCCTCATGGGGATCCAGGATAGATTCTTCCCTCGCCACCTGGTCTCCAGTCGATAACATCCCGAAAAAATCTTGGCGATGAATCCTTCCCGTCAAGGGAATAAAGATTAGCCGCCCGTGCAAGACTATATCTCCCCACTTCATATATCTATTTGCTCCTATTCTCTCTTATTTTTCTCTTTCAATTATTCTAAATAATCCTAAGAGTGATTTCCATTTACGGCGATAGTAATTCTATTTATCGTTTAGCAGTATATGTTGAAGTTCGCGATAGAACCGCTTAGAATAATTTCAGATTCACGCGTTCAAAATTATCAGATATGGTATTAAACCATAATTAAATATAACTAAAGGAGAACCTGCCGCTTAACATATTCTAAAAGTTTTTGATTGACTTCAGTTTCCTCGCTCACATCATTTCCTTTTTTTTTAAGACAAAAGAATAACGGGGAGAAAAGAGCAACACCACGTCTCAAATCGCTGCAGCGATTCAATGGAAGTTTGAAGCACATAATAGAACCCCGAGAAATTTTCTCGCAGAGATTAAAATAAAAAAAATCACTTAATAAAATGCGAGATTCTAACGAATAAGGGACTCGAGGATTGTTAATTGAATGCAAACGAGTTGAGAATATAATGTGCCGCTGAAAGAAGAGAATCGGAAATAATTCAGTCGAATTACTAATTGTAAGACTTATTCGGACGCTGTAGAGAATAACAAGGGCGTAGCGTGATAAATATTTTTTATTATTCGAAGGATATTGGAAATACGAAGCTAAGATATGAAGCGTGAATAGAGTGAGAGAGAAATTGGGAGAGATTGTGTAATAATGACGAGAGAGAGGGAGACGGATAATATAGAGAAAGTTTTAGGCGAAAAAGAGATCGATGCGAAGAGATGCTTTAAAATTACCATAGTGGAAATCGTAATTTTAAAGCATTGTATTTCTCAGCTATAACTTTAAATGTAATCCCCCGATTTTATGAGAAACAAATAGTATTTTACGGTAAATTCAACTATTTTATTTAGTCATACAAATCCTAATGTGATGTGTAATTGAAATTGTTGCTCCGTATGGCATTTCGTGGTAAAAGTTAAATGTAGATATTAACATAAGCGTAATTCTTTTATAACTCCCCAGATATTTTATGTTAAATGAACACTTAAGGACACTAATTAATTTAATATAAATATGAGATTTTTACTTACCCGTTAAACCAGTAGATTTTTAGAAGTTGAATGAATACACCCGACATTCCGTACATATGGAATTATGGTACTTTTGTAATAATATACTCGATGAATCTTTGACACTCATACGGCAATATATCATCACATCAAAATCATATTACTCCATAAAATTAATGTTATTATGAAAACTGACGTTTGGCATTTTTTCAGAGATTTCCGCTTTTTATCGCATTGTATGAATTGTCAAAATATAACCCACAGATTCCGTTGTTTTACTGGATTGATGATCAATGCAGTAAAATTTGTTTCTTTGACCGTCCCTGATTTTAAACACGTGCGGACCACTTCTGTTAAACGAACTTAACACTTTGCAGCGCCCATAAACATTCCATTTCTCGTTATTATCAATTAAAATTCTTTCGGTCTTTATTACATAATTCCTTGTCAACCGCAGTCGCGTTGCATCGTTGGTCTGGACATGAACCCGAATCCTTCTCTAGCCCTTGTTCGTCCTTCTTCCTTCTCGTCCGCTTGTGTCGGAGGGGATTGGCAGCAAATATGTCGGCAATTGTCTTTCCACTCGGCTGACTCATTTTTGCATCGCAAATTGACTTAAACACGAAAGAATTTTTTTCTGTCATGAAAAGGGACATTGGAGTATCTCAGCGTGAAGTGCGGCCGAATACGAATTTGAATTTTAAATATTCATGCGATTCCATAGAATTTCACAGATAAGGGAGACCTGTTTATTTAACTGGCTTCTCTCTTTAATTTTGAGGAATCGGTGAAAAGGGTTAAAATTAAAATGTGTTCGCCACCATATCGCCTAGTTGGTAACTTACATTTCTGTCCAAAACAGAACAATGAGATTGCGCAATCCAAGCTCAAATCCCCATCCAAAATGGTGCGATTCACTCGAAAGAATGTCACGAGATATATCGTGGATCTTCATCCGAACCTTTTATTCTTAGTACCCTCATTTCCAAGCGCCAGAGGTCTCTCCAATTGCCTCCGAACTCTAAGACCGCTTAACCTCCCTTCGATATCTCTCGCGCAGAATGGACGGCGTTCTTCGCAGACATTTCCCTCGCTTAATTCTACCAGAAGCCAAGTGGTTTCGAAGATACCTACGTTGCTACGTATTCGCCTCTCCCATCGCGACGTTTTGCTATTCTGAGATGTTGAAAGCACAGGAATATTGGTAAAGTATGAGAGCTATAGCAATATAAAGAGAGTAAATTGATTAAGAAATATATCAGGATGAAATAAAGAATGCGTATAAAAAAGTGGTATGAATGGAAGTGGAAGGTCGGTTGGGTTCGAAGCGTCACGGAGATTTACCGAGTTGTATTTCCTTCCGCACTCTCTCCATTCGCCCTTCCTCTATTTTTTTTCTTTTTCGCCCTCTTTTGAAGGTATTTGGAGACTTTTTTCTGCGAACCCTTATGCCATTGATGTCTTATAAATGAGTGCACTCAAAAATAGACGTCAAAGTCTCATTCTGTGCCTCTTTACCTTCCCCCACTTCTCTTTTATTTCACTCACCTCCTCGCTATCTTCCTACACGTATCCCCCTTTTCTTCGCATTCACTCCGTCCTCTTATTCTCTCCTCCCACTTTCCTCCCTTCCCTTCCTCCTCTCTCTCCAACTCGAGACTTTCGAAAATTCCCTTCTGGCGTTGTGGTACACTTCCAAGTTTTATCTCGATATCTAACGTTCCGCATCTAATACGCATTGGGAGGGGTTATGAGGGAAGGTGATGGAGAAAGGAAAAGGAGAGAGAGGGGAGGGGGGAGGGAGGAGAAGGAGAATGGGAGGAGAGAATAAGTGGCTCCCTCCTCACAAGTTCTTGGCGGCACGTTTCTCAACTTCTCTGTACGCAGAGCTTGACATCCAACATGATCCAACATAACTCATCTCCACGTGACGGAGTTCACCCCAGCGACAATGTGTTTTGTGACGTAATAAACATTCCCTGTTCCTCTTTCCCCTTCTGTTTAATTCTCCCTTTCAGCTGATACTTTTGAACACTTTTCTTACCCTCCATCTGTCTGTCGTTTGATTTCTATTCTCAAACTCTTTTAACTCGATTGTTCGCTTTCAATTAAGATTTTATTCGATAATTTATAAACTTTATGATTTTATAATTGTTTGAAATCAACAGTTAGTGGATTGATAATTCATTAAGATTCCTGTGAATGGAAATTCTTTATTAATAATATATTCAGTAACTCTAGCATCCTCAGACAAAGGAAAAATATTTCTCAATTGTTATGATTGGGCCTATTTGGATTTTATTTTAGTAAAGTAGCGCTAGGATCAGTCTCTTTAGTCCTTATAGTTTTAGAAGCAATAATATAACCAAGGATATTCGGGTGGATTTGTTTGACTGGGAGTAGAGAAAAAATTACCATTGAAATTGAGGGTCAAGCTCGACGTTAATTTAATTTAGGTGGATACTTGGAAACCAAAAATATTTTATCTAGTTTTATGGTTGTATCCATATTGATTATTTATGTAACATTCAAAAACTATGTTACGAATTCACAAGAAAACTACCCGCCCAAAAATTTTGCAAACAATTCTTCAAATGACCCATGTGTTATAATAAAAAAGAACCATATAGTCCAACTTCATCGATCTTATTCGGATGTATATACATATAATCAGTCGAATAAAATTAACTTTGGTCATAAAACTGAACAAAAGTTTTTTATTAAAAAATTCCAATTCTACTTTCGTGAATACGAAAGAGATAGAATATCTTCGAATCGTCTAAAACACGATTTCTAATAATTAGTATTTTAATCGTAAGACTGATTCAACTCAAGTTATATTGCTCAAAATTCACGTAACTCGACTTTAGAACTCTATCAGTCAATGTGTATTTTCTCTGTGTTTATTTATGTCGCTTATTTTCTTAATTTAGCAAATGAGGCAATCTATTGCAAAAGAGGTCATTTATTTTACAGTTTGAGAACTGCTTTTAAAAAAGAAAAATAAGCGCAGATGTTAAATTGGCGGTATTAGATCACTCCTTATTCAAAGGACGGCCTCAGGCGCACTACTTTTCCCTCCTCCCTTTCTGTTCTCCCTTCCACAGTGCATTTCCCTCCTGCCATTCTGTTCTCCCTTCCACAGTGCATTTCCCTCCTCCCTTTCTGTTCTCCCTTCCACAGTGCATTTCCCTCCCCCTACCCACTGCTTCATCCCCTCCTTTCACTCCCTCCCACTCCGCTTCCCGCTCACTTGTTTCCGAGTTCAGCATCTTGCCTTCTTAGAGACCCGCAACTTTCCGCTCGCGAACTTTCTTAATGAGTCATTCATCGATCCAAGCCTCTTTTTACTGCCGCTGACTGAAATCTGCGATTCGTATGCCGTGAGACGCACTCGAAAGCACGC
This sequence comes from Uropetala carovei, assembly GCA_036926305.1. Lineage (NCBI taxonomy): Eukaryota > Metazoa > Arthropoda > Insecta > Odonata > Petaluridae > Uropetala > Uropetala carovei. Next base: position 2,715,166 of record JAXCHB010000051.1, on the reverse strand, counting down.
TCACCGCCGCTCGCTTATTCTCCGACACGAACGGGGTCAAGCTGTTTAATGATAATATGGTCGACCTCGCCCTTAACTCATATAACGGCTCTTTTTTTAATGTAGTTTATAGCGGTTGAGGAGTTTTAGGAAGGCGCGGCAGATTGGTGAGGTTGAAATGGGGAAAAACTTTCTAGTGAAAGGAAGATTTTTGCTTTTATAATCCATTATGTAAAGTTTCTCTATATATCATATAATAAATTCCCTTTACGGCGCATTTCTCCTGCTTGTACATTCAGTGCTGCATATTGTAGGCTAAAAATGAACGTACGTTTTCTCAAAAACATCTTAATTTTGAAAGCCTTCTTCAAAATGTGTGGAAAGCGAAGATTATTATGGAGAGGAGATATTTTTCTAACTTTTGGAGAAATTATTAAAGTTTTACTTTAATCTGGCGAAGGATAATACAGTGGGCCCTCGACATCCGTCGGCTTCCCAATCCGTCGTTCACTATTTAACACCATTATTTCCGTATCCGTCGTCATGTCGTCACTTGTCTCACGCGTCATGTGTGACACTTCCTTTTCGTTCAGCAGCTTCAGTCTACCAGTAATACTCCTAGTGAGAGGTTCTCAAACCAGTTATTGCCGATTTTGTTTCTTATTTACTTTATTTTTGCCACAAACTCAGTGCCCATGTCTGCGAAGTCAAATGAGAAAGCTATATATATTGTTTTGACCCGGATGATTTCATTCTCTTTAATCCCCTCCAGGGATAAACGGAGAGGAGCAGTATTCCAACAGAAACTTTATTGTCTTGGCTCCATGCCGACAGAGATATATCAGAAAAGAAAGAATGAGTTGGCAGAATCCACTTCTGGGAAACAATCCGTGGAACTGACCGGAGTGGGAGAGGAGGAAAGAGAGGTAGAGGAAGGAGAAAGACGGAGAAGGAGAGGGTGGGAGGGAGAAAGGTAAAGAAAGAGGGTGAGAGGGTCAAGAAAGAAAGAAGAATGTCTCTATTGGCGAGATAGAGGCTATGTAGCCCCCTATTCTACCTAATCATTACAACTTGTTTACATTTAGATTATGCGGATTCACTGATTACAGGAATTACATAGCATAAAGGGATAACTGAATTAATAAGCAGAGATACAGATATTTGAAATATACACATTTAACAAATGTTTCTTCATAATGTACCATATTAATTCACAGCGAATATTTACACTGAGAGAATTACGAATTTATGTAAACTTATGTATACATTCACGTATGGATAAGTACTACTGGAGCAGTTAATTTTTAAGTAAGAAAATAGATAAAATTAATTTTAAACTTTTGCATGTTTTTTATAATTTAAAATTTTAGCTTAACAAGTAAAGATGGAGGAATATATATATATAACACAAAAGAAAGACTTTAGCGTTAGGGCAGGTAAAATATAAGAAGCTATTTGCAGTACAATGATTAAATTTTGGATTGCATATATATGGCAGATAGTGGAGGTATAGGATGACACCATTTATAATAGCAGTTCAGTTTTAACAAGTATTCATCAAATGTAGAAAGCAGGAGTTGAGGAAATCTTCCAGTGACTTGAGCTTTGTTGACTTTACAGGTAGCACATTCCAAAGTCTGCAGCACGTTACATGAAATGATTTACCGAAAAATTTTGTTTAATGTATAGGGATATATAGCGTCCTTGAGCTGCAGTTTTTTTTTCGTGAAGGGAAGAAAGAAATGATTAGTTAGATGATAGAGAAGGGGAAAGTTTGAAGAGAGCAGTCGGAATGGTGTATTTAGAATGTGTTGTTTCCTTCGGGATGCAAGGTAAAGCCATGACATTTTCTTGTAATAGTCTGATATACAGGGTGTCCCAAAACTCTTGGAGTAGTTTTATATAGCTATAACTTTTGTGTTTGTAAAACTTGAAAATATATTCATTGCAACTTTAATTACAATCTATGCATGAAAAATTATGTCATTCATATGGCCTCCATTTTCCTCCAAACATTTTTCTGCCCCGATCAAGACATTTTCCATAACCTGGGTCAAGGTTGACGCATCATTGTTTTAAATTTCTTCGCGGATGCTTTTTTTTAAAGTTTTCAAGGTATCGTGGATTATTTGCATACACCTTATCTTTTAAATAAACCAAAAGAAAAAAATCTGGGGCAGTTAAATCGGGTGACGTTGCTGGCCAATTTATGTCACTAAATCGGGAAATGAGGCGTCCCGCAAAATCATCATGGTTTCCGTCGACCTGTGTGGCGTGGCCCCGTCTTGCTGAAACCACTTGTTCTCAGCTACGTCTGATGTGAAAATCTCGAGCACCATATTTCTGTAGCTCTCCCCAGTCACTGTAACAGCTTGGCCTGCTGGATTTTCAAAAAAAATATGGGCCGATAATGTTGTTGGCTGTTACGCCGCACCAAACGGTTACTTTTGTTGGGTGTAGAGTTTTCTGGACGATTCGGTGTGGATTCTCGGAGCTCTATACTCAACAATTTTGTTTGTTTACAAATCCGTTAAGATGAAAATAAGCCTCATCAATCATAATTGATTTATGGTGGAAATCTTCAATGCGAAAATCTAAAATCTCGTTAGCGTATGTTATCAGACTTTGATGATCTTGTGTTTTAATTTATTGAGCAATTTGAATTTTGTGCGGGTAAAGATTGATATCTTTTCTTAAAATTCGATATAAGAAACTCCTGGGAATGCCTAATTGTTGGCTGCGTCGTCGGAATGATGTGGTGGGACTTTGCTCAACGCTTTCACGAACCATCTCAACCCGAGTTGGACTTCGACTTGTCCGAGGACGCCCAGACCGTGGTTCATCTTCCAGACTCTTTCTCGAACGAAATTTGGCGATGTACCGTCGAATAGGTCGATCAGAAGAAGCTTAACGTGTTGAATTTTAATCTACTCGTATAAGCTCTTTGAGCGCCAACGAGATTGTGGAAGAAAGTAAGCCTTGTCCAGCTCTTCCAAATCTACTTTGTAAGCATAAAGACGCAAAATCTGAATATACGAGAATTTTTCCATTTCGCAATACGAAACGGTTGAATGATTAACTGGCTGAGAAACGCTATCTAGATTTTTTGTTGGCCATGTTTATTGTTCTCAAAAGAGAATGGTGTGTGGAATAAACATGGGTTTTTTGATCTTAACCATTTAGCAGCAGCACAGGAAAAACATGAAAGATCTCAAGCACATGTTCAGTCTTTTCATAATATTTTTGGAAAACAAAGAATCGACACTTTAATTGACAACCAACAAGAAACTGAAATAAGCCAACATAATGAAAAGGTGAATAAAAATAGAGATATTTTGAAAAGGCTCATTGATGCAATATGTTATTTATGTAACAATAACTTCCTTTGCGAGGTCATGATGAGTCTAAGAATTCAATGAATATAGATAATTATATAGAATTTTTAAATGTACTTCACGACCATGATCCTCTTGTAGATAATCATTTAAATACATAAACTGTGTTCCAAGAAATTTCTCTCACTGTTCAAAATGATCTTATCGAGTCTATATCTAATGTCGTTGAAGATGCAATAAAAAATAAAATTATTCAGCAACTTTTGTAGCCATTGTACTGGAGGGAACTTCAGATGTCATGTCAAAATCACAGCTCTCAATAGTTTTGTGTTTTGTGCATGTTGGGGAAATACATGAAAGGTTGACTGGATGTACGATATTCAACATCCGATGCGCTCCGAGTCTACTTTCTTGTGCGTATTTTCGGTCAATATTCAGTTGGACGATACGACTCGTCCACATTGTAGGTATTATGTTATTGATTGTTTAGTCTTAAAAATGTTTATTATACAACTTTTATACTAACTTGACCTATATTATACAATATATAACTCGTTGGTTCTTTAACTATTAAAGCGAATCTCAATTTATAACATGTAAGCCTATGGGAAATTGGTATTAGAATTACGATGCGATTTTCAGGAACGTCTAGAGTCGTAAGTTAGAATCGGACTTTAGTTTGTTGATATTCTGGCAGCTGTAAGTAGACAGTACTTCCATTTTACCAATATGCTTTGTTATTTCACATGCGATTTTAATCATATCATTTTACATGTAACCAATTTTTCATAAGAAAAATCACATTAAAAATCGAGCGATGTGTTCTGTATTTACGGGATAAATACCAGGATACCTAGCAAGAGTTGATATAATTCGCTCAATACCTGCAAAAGGGTAGTTTCGCATTTTACTGTACTGGTAGTTTCGCTATTTCCCTAGAGATGACAGTTGGATTTTTCCTTGGTGTAGTACGGATTGCATAAAACTTTGTTTCTCCGCCCTAACCGCACACCCACCATCGATGATCAGGATACGCCACTGATATGTGTGTGTGTGTGCGTGCGTGCGTGTGTGTGTGTGTATATATATATATACACGCACGCACACACACACATATCAGTGGCGTATATATATATATATATATAATTGTAACCTCCCTCTGTACATGTTTTTTTGTCGAGGTTTTACTTTTTTTGTGTGTTTTGCATCACAAGAAGACGTTAGAACCGGTTTGCAGAATTGTTGTCTGTTTGTTTGTTTGTTACCGCATCACGCAAAAACGGCTGGTCGAATTTTTATGAAACTTGCAGGGTATCTTTAGACTGGTCCAGCATAAAATATAGGCTATGTGGTGTATCTCAAAAAAAATTTAAGTGAGGGTTTGGGGGGTGCATCGATTTCGTTTTTCGACGATAACTCTCGAGTAAATTAACTTAGGAAGTCGAAATTTGATATTTGTCACTTTCAATACAAGTATAGCATCAATTTCCTATATATTTATGAAAGTCTGTTTGTTTGTGCATCTATACATTTCCACACCGTTAAAGCTAGAATAATCAAACTGTCAACAAATACTTTCTTTACAAATAGGAAGGTCGTAGGCTACCTTTTAATCCCAAATGTTTTATATTAATTGTACAAAAAGTAAAATAACTTTGTATGCTAATGCATTGCCATCTATAGATGAGTCAGAAAGAATGGGACAGTTCTTTTCGAACTGTTCTGATGCCTAAACTGTTCAATAAAATAACTGTTCTCATAAACTTCCTGTTCTCAAAGAGCAGGTAACTACATCTTATACACAGTGAGAAAGGTGGGAAACGACTGCTTCCTTATCCGTAATTGGACGGCAGGGACTGATTAAACTGACTGATTAAACTACGCGTATTTTCCCTAGTCCTACTATTGATTTGAATCAAATTTGGTACGATTGTGGAGGGCTCTCAGAAATAATTCATACGTGGTTTTTGTTTCTCTCTTCCCGTTTTATTCAAAACGGCGGCGGAGTGAATTGTTAAATACCATGTATCATCTATAATTCCGATCGGATTTGAACCAAATTTCCCCGGGCAACGCCGGGAATTTCTGCTAGTGTGTATATATATATATATATATGTGTGTGTATGTGCGTGCGTGCGTGCGTGCGTGCGTGCGTGCGTGCCTGCCTGCCTGCGTGTGTGTGTGTGAATCTAAGGCCAACTTTCATCGACCCGTACATCACTCGCAATACGCTCTCTCTCTCTCTCCCTCTTAAATATATAGTAGTTTTTTTCCATTCCACCCGCATTCGGATATATCCAAGAGGTTTCGCTCTGCCGAAGATGCCATTATTTCTTCTCTCCCTCTCTCTATCCCGTCTCCCCTCTCTTTCACTTTTCCCCTCCCATCCCTTCCTTTTCTCATTCCCTCTCTCGTTTGCCACGATGAGCATGCTGAATAAATGATGCCCGAGGGACTTAGGTTCTGGATGGCAGAACAAAGAGGGGTTCAAAGGGAGAGATTAGAGGAAAGGGGGCGGGGCAGGATGCAATGGGATCGGGAGTAGAAAGAGATGGAGGGCTCAGAGGAGGAGTATTATGGAATAAGGAAGTTAAGGCTGCTGAAAGTGTGGATGGGGTGGATGCGCCTGTGTGCTGACGCGTGTTCTTACTTGGGAAAGTTGCCTTTTTAGTTCCTTCGCCCTTGAAATATTAAAATCCACGAAGTAGGTGTACTGAGGAGTTCAGAGAATGAGGAGGAAGTGGGGCTTAAAATTTTCCGAGGTCGTGGTAAGAAGATAAAAATAAACTAGATGCGGAAGCTGCTTGAATTTGCAGATGTAGCGGAGAGGAAGTCGAGAGCTTGATGTCAAGGGAGACTGTTTATTCAGCTTATATGCGATATAAAAAGCTTGACGGCAAGGGAGACTGTTTATTCCGTCTATATGCCATATAAAAACGTTTTTCTTTTTTAAGCGGCTAGTTTTAGAGAAATATGGTGTAATTAAATGAGCGTCTTGTTCTGCATATATGATTAAATAGAAATTCGATAAATAAGATGTCGCAGAAATTCGTGAAATTTGATATCAATTCTGAAAGGTTTTGCAGTTAGCTTAAATATCTTCAGGAAAAATCTATGGAATCACCCGATGATATTTTAAAAAAACAGCTGAAAGCAACTTAAAGTTCGAAATTAACGAATGGAAAATTTTCATTTATTTAATTTAAGATTTTTCCTCGAAGACAGATTTTTTCTTTCCTGAATATTATTTACTTAAATACACTCTGTTCGAATAAAATTGTACGTGCAAACTAAAATGATAACACTCATTCCCCTTGATGTCGCATTTTATAAAAATTTCAATTTGACTAGCTTCAATTTCAGCTAGTTCTAGTGAATCATATTATCATGTCTCTAATAAAAATTCTTCGTAAGCGTCACATAATTGGTCATATTGGTCACACTTTTGAAATCCATATCTCCTCGACCCATGGTTTCATTTTTTTCCACTCTCCAACTGAAAAATGATTCGTTCAGTAACTTGGAAAATTCTTTAAATACAGAAATATATTCGAAAAATTATATATTGTTTTAAATCGTTAATTGATAATCCAAACAATTCATAGATAAATCTCATATCTATTTCTTAAAATGAGTATGATTTGTTCAGTATGTTCTGTTTAATTAGTTTTTACATGATAATTTTCATTTATCTCATTAGTAAACCCTTAGTAATTTGTGCAAAGAATTTTAAATTGAGTTGTGGTCATGTTACTCGCAGATCCAATAATATCCTTGAAGCAGAGAGGAATCATACTATGTTGGCCACCCAACCGGCTGACAAAACTCTATATATGGGGAAGATGGACGTCACTGAGAGCATGGAAGAATACGGATATTAATAAATCTATTTGCTTTAGATACCGTTCAAATTTAAAGTAATGATACTGAGTTAAAAGGCAATGTTGCGGAAGGAAGCATTTGGAGTAATTTGTAATTTAACCCTTATAGTCCTGAATTTATCAAAGGCGCCAGAATAAAGCCACATTAAAAGTTTCTTTCGCGTAACTTATCTCCTATATATTTATGAAAGTTTGTTTTTTGTGCATATATACATTTCCACGCCGTTAAAGCTAGAGTAATCAAATTTTCAACAGATACTTTCTTCGCAGATAGGAAGGCCGTAGGCTAATTTTTAATCCCAAATGTTTTATATTAATTGTACAAAAAGCTAATTTTTTCGCATGGTCAACTGTATGTTGCAGCATCAAGAGTTGGATCCGGAAAAAAACTTATATATGCTTATAAATAATCAAAAAAAACAAAAACATTGTTTAAAACGAAGCACTGAAATAAAACATTAATTTTTGTTAGAATATTTTTTTGTTTTTTTCCCCGGGCATCGCCGGGTTCTGTAGCTAGTATTTAATATGGGAAACTCGGTAATATGCGATTTCTAGAAAACAACTCACGTTAGCTAGGAATTAAATATATTTAGTTTCATAGAGAAACTAGATAGAGAAACTGCGCACATATATGAAGGTTAAGTTTTCGTCGCTAACTATATCTTCGTTTAAATGCGGGCATTTTATTTGGGTTTAACTTGATCCCATGATCAAAGTGGATATATTGAGTTTAAATGGTAATGAAATTAATATAATTAGTATTTGAAATCTCAAAATTTAACGCTAGGTATCGCTTTAACATAACGATAAAATCTTCGAAGTGAGAGATTCCTGAATCCACTCCGACAAACCTATTAACAGCTTTCCAGGCGTAAAAGCTTCGTGAAGTCAATTAAAACGCCGAGACCGGTTAATCAAGTTTGCGGAAAGCCTTGGATAAAACCGGTATAGAGGATATTAAAGGGAATTTGACGTATTCTTTAATCGTAAAAAAATGTCTCATGCGTATGAGATGACCAAAAATTGAAGCATTTAAGGGAAAACACCATCGTCCATAGGGAAGACATGTAATTTGCTTATTGTTAGTCATTCTTTTATTACGGTAAAACGCCTCCACGGGAACGATGCCCTCGTAGCGGGAGAGAAAGGGACGCCGCAGATGAAATAAGAACAAGCTAAGAAAGTCTACAGTGTAACACAAATAGGCGCGTTTGTGCAATGGAGTATTTAAAAGAAATTGTGTACGTAAGGGAAATAGCGTTTTAACGTTCCTTTCTTCTACATAAATAGGTACTCAATTTCCTCAGATTTAAAAACATTGCATGTACACGTAAGGAAATTAAACGTATTTTTCTCAGATTGTTTATGTTAGCAACAATGATGAAGTAACCATTCAATAAGTTGTCAAAGTTCAGCTCGAATTAAGACACTCGTTTGATTTTCTTGATAACGGCTACTCCTTCGTTAAAAAAAGTATACGAAAAGAAACACTCTACTTTACTAGTTCTACAAGTTTTATTTGATAACCCTTTTGAAATGACCAATGCTTGACGATATATGGCGGAATGTTCATTTTTTATCACCAGTAAAGTGGTACCCCTGATTGACTTACGTGAATCATTTACGTGACTTTCTTAATATCTTTGACTGTAATTCGTTTTATCTCAGGAAAATAAGAGACGATCGATGCAGAAATATGAAATGCAGAATTAGAGAGGTGAAGTAGAAAATGGAAATAGTTAGGGAGAGTAAAGGAGGGGAATATAAAGTTTTTACATAGAAGGGAAAATGTTCTGGTTGTTTTTCAACCGTTGACTGATGGTTTTTTTGGAGGGATGGTCTTTCAAGATGACCCTCGTTTCGTTTCGACCATATAGCTCCCAGATGGCAGGAGGGTCGCGTATACTCTTTTCTTGACTGCGTCTCTTTCCACTTTCTCTCTCTTCCTCTTAAATTTCCTCTCTCCCTACCCGCCACATTCGCGACACCTATTTAGCCCCGACGCAATCGCACTGAGTCCCCCTCACCTTATTGACCGGCGTTTCCTGGAAAGGAAGGATAAATTAAGGACTTGAAAAACTGGCTGTTTCTATTTCTCCTAACACGGTGGCTAGGTGGTTAATATATTAGAGAACGGATAAGGAAGATTAAGAATCTCGAGAAGTTGCGCATCTCTCACCGGCTGTCACAGACGAAATAAGTTCGCAGGGAAAGTGTTATTCTGTACAGAGCGCAGCCTGATGTGAAAGGAACCATCAGTCATCTACTCTAGCGTTGGACTTTGCAACAGACGCAGCAACTGGAGAGGTGTGCATCGATCATGGCGAGCGATTTGTCATTTGCCGGATGAAGGATAACATCGTTACGACAGGCAGATAAAAAAAGAACACTTGACGATATATCTTCCAGTTTGCCGCTTGATTTTTTACACTTCTCCGTGTAGGAATCATTATGTCGTTGATAAAGGCAATGAAAGCTAAGGCCCTGTAAAATTGTGTAATGGCTTGCTTGAAAACCCCTTGTTAATTGATAGCGTGTATCCTTTTGATTTCAGCGCATGATACTCTTGCAACATGCATTTTACGATTATTTTATTGAAGCATAATGAAAGATTACTGTATCGTTGCCAATATGGACATTCGTCTAGGGTTATTTACTAGATATTATGATGTTTACTCGAGATTAATTAACTATGACGTTAGCAATCATTACAACATTTTCAACATTTAAAAATAGGACGTTTTGTTAATTGCACAGATTGAGCGAGAAGTTACATTTTGTCTTAAGATACGAATCGGGCCTTTCGTAGCATTACATCTGTTTATGTTTTAAAGAGAAAATCCACTCACTAGGATCACCATCACTGAAAAACGAATCAGCCTTGTCTTTGAGAGAAACCAATTCTGCTGAAGTAAAAGTTAATGTAGCACAAGCGTCAAAGCCATCACACATTTTCTGGTTACTCTGAAAAATTATACAAATTTCTGCTACGGTATATACAGTCAGTCATATTGAGATCTTTAAAATTTCCATTTGTAATTTCCAAGATGTCATCAATAAGATTCTCATTTTAATTTTCTCACTGATATTAAAGCTAGAATCAGTTTTCTCGCCGCAGCCCTTTTCAATCCTTGAAGCTTTCGTTGTGGTCTTTCTATAAACAGCATAAATTATAATTTTTAAAGCTTCGCATTCAAAATGTCTACCTCTATCGAAATCTCTGCTTGACAAAGCAAATATAATGAGGCCGTGATAATTAATATTCTCGTTTAAATAGAACTGAATTCTTTTAACCACATTTTAGAAAAACCGTTTTGACTATGAGATACCGTGAATCAATATAATGATAGGTGAGGATACTCTTCTGCCATTGGAACTTCCTGGCAACTGCGAGCCAACTCAATAATAATTTAAATGATCAACTTCCCGAAAAACCACCTTCTCTTTTATGATGTTCTTCGTCGTAATTTATTAGTCCAGCCTAAATACTGCTATTCGATAAATTGCACTGAATTAATCAATACTTTGGAGATTTTAGGAGAGTTAATGTCTCTCAGAGAATAATGAAACCTGCGGGTGTGGCATCAATTTTTTGCATAAAAAACAAATCGGTGCTTAATTTTGAATAAGTGAGAGAGGTAAAAAAAAAAGAAAAGTGAAAGGACAAAAATGAATAATGCGTCGCTCAGAAAAATGCTTCCCTCTTTCGCCTCACCCACCCACACCCCCCTCCCCTCTCCCTTCCCTTAAGCTCTCTCTCTCTCACCTTTCATTCTCCTCGCCTGCCTACATCCCTAGGGTGATCTGAGTGTTCATTATAATTTTTCACGAGTCTCTTGTTAAGAGAGTGAGAAGGGGGGAGAGGCGGGGGGGGGGGAGGAGGGAGAATTTAAGAAGAATTTCCACGCGACCGCTTTTCCAATAATACCTCTGCGCGTAGTTGATTAGAGAAGAATCAAGAGGGAGTGTTGGAGGATTGGTTAGGAGAATAGAGTTGTGAACGAGGATATTTGAGAGAATCGAGAGGATGTAGTGGATTAGAAGGGCCACGGGGAGGATGTGGAAATATGGGGGGAGAGTGGAGGGAAGAAAGATAAATAGGGGAGGTGCAAACCACAGAGCGCTTAAAAGGTCAGCGGGTAGGGAAAGAGTAAGGAGTAAAATGGCGTTTTTAAGTGAGTTGATGATGAGAGTGAGAGAGAGAGAGAGAGAGGAGTTGGAGGTTAGTTGTGGCATAAAATGGGTCATGTGATTTACTAAACTCCTTTGGTTTACCGTATGTTGATACAATGCGATTACGATAGTAATGTGATGGTGACTTTGTTCCGTAATCACCTTGGATCGCTGCTGGAAGAAGAGAAGGGAATTTGTAGCGTTATGCATGAAGGAAGGAATGGGGAATAAAGAAGAGTGAGAGAGGAAATGGGAGAAGACGGGAGAGAAAGGAAATTAAATCAAAGCGTTGAAACCGCGGGTCGCGGCTTACGTGCGCGCGCGCGTGAAAGTGTCAATTTGCTTCGATTCATCTTTGGTGAGTGATTCAGCGCAATCTACTCCGAAATGCGGCGAAGTTGTGCCTTTGACCTCGAAGGCAAATCTTTTTTACAAATCGAATGACGCATTTAGAAACTAAATTTTCCTTAGCTTTGAAAGAATAAACTTGGTCCGGTGTTTTTTGTATTCCTCAATACTTCCATGTAGACTCTACATGGAAGTAGTGAGGCATACATTGTAGAGCGTTCCTCTCTAAACATATAAATTTTTCAAATATGTTAACGGGAATAAAATAATCTTAAAATTATGACAGAGGACTCCAGCTTAGATGTTATTGTTTATATACTAAGAGGGCAGATATTTTAGGATACGCTAAAAATACAGTACTGGTAGTAGTGGCAGTCCCCGCTTTTCGCCGTTTCACTCATACGTCAGGTGCAATATGACACCACTGATTCATTCTTTCGTCCTTGTGATCCGCTTCTTCATCGCATTAATGTTTTTCGTCATTCCGAAATTTTTTGTTAAGATTCAAATGAAATAGCCTAAATGAAAACATTGTTTCATTCTTCCAACCCTGGGATATGTTTACTATGTTTGCCCAAATTACTCAATTGTTTGAGATTTCGTCATTCCGATTTACCTATCGTCCAAATTTGTGGTGACACCATCTAGCGGCCAAATTATGAATTTTTAGTGAAAATTTCGTGTTTCGCCTATCTCTGGAAGTTTATCCTGTCAGTTTTTAAACTCCTAACTTAAACTGCAATAGCATTTTAAATTGGTATTTCTGGGAATCTATGACTCTAGTGTTTTTGGTCAGGTAGTAAAATGCTCATTTAAAAAAATGAGGCATGTGTGATAGCGGTGATGTAACGTACGTAGATAAAACTGAATGATGCTACAAGTGGAGGGAAAAGATGTGATGATGATGTCATAAAAATGATGTGTAATTTGCTTTATATGTTTGATTATGATGCATTGCGTCGATATGCGTACTGTGAAATTATTAAAAGTTTTAAGTGGAAAATTACAATTATAATTTCATGGTAATATTTCACATCGTTACAGTGAATTTAATCCCTCAATTTAATGTTGTGTCTATGGAAAAGAGTGATCCGCTTTTCGTCAATCCGCTTTCCGTCCAGTTTTCAGGTACGTAACCTGACGTATAAGTGGGGACTGCCAGTATCACGCTGCATATATCAAAGATAAAAAATCTGATGTGGCCAACACATGACTTTCTCCATATTTGGGGTATAGATATTTAAATTATTATGAGTAGCATTATAAGGCAAAATTATTATTTCGTATCGTAAAAGAAGACACGTCGTTGCCGTAAATTACGTATATTTTGAATGTTTACAGAATTCACCGCTACATGGTGTTGGCGCTGTAGGCTGGTATTAAGAAAAAGCGAAATATATCCGAAATGGATGGTTCTACGAAAATTAATTTCAAACAAAACTTGGAAGAAATATTATTCTCTACAACTTTGGTCCTTAACGAAGATTACCAATAACGATGTTGTTGAGATATTTAACGGAAACCGAAAAACCGGTTATTTATAAATAACTCCTAAACAATAACTCCTATAGAAAATTGTTTCAAATGAAAACTGTAGGAAATTACATTCTCTATAACTTTTGTTTAGAATTGTATATACAATAATGATGTTTTAACAAAGAAATATCGCAAAAACCGAATCGGGTTTCGAATAAACCGCGACTTCCGGTTATCCGTTATTGTCCAAAAACTAATCAGTTCTTTGTGCTCATGTTAAAGTGTTATATATGAAGTTTGGTAACGATATGGCATGTACTTTTTGAGTTAGAGCGCCCACACTAACATACACACACACACAGACATCATTCCGAAAATAGTCTAAACGTGTTCTAGGGACCTCAAAACATGTATTTCCGTTGAAATCTCGAAGTCGATTTTTTCATGAATACAATACTTTCCCATTACTACGTATGGAGAAAGTAAAAATTAAAATGTGTTAAAATAAAAAATAAGAAAATGAAATTTTAACGAATCATATAAATAGAATTTACTGGAATTGGAATGAAAAGGGGTCGCGTATTGAAATTAGTGCCTTGGATTCAGCGATAGCATTAAAGATGATTTTTTTAACATTCAAGGCCATACACTGGCTATGTATTTACTTAATTCCTTAAAAAAATAATTGATTTTCGCTCTTAATTCTAATCATTTTCAGTAAGATAAATTTATTTTCTCACGGTACTACGATGAAAAATGTAAAGGACGGCGACGTAACATCGTCTCATGGTTATCACTAAGCCGAAAGTGCGAAAGTTATATGCAGTTATCTTTCAAAGATGGAGATTATAAGGGAATTATTTTGCAAGAAAATACATCAAAGACTGCAGGATTCAATATGTCTACCTTTAGAAAAATATAATATGTAATAAATTACCACTGCCCATTTCAGGTGCTCAATAGGAAATCTAAAACCAAACCAAGTGATATCTTGGCACAGAAATTACGTTGGCACAGAAATATTCGTTGTTTTGTTTTTTATTGAAGTTTCGTTTATTTTTTAATTTCGACTTTCCTACTGTTGCACCCAACGCGTTGGATGCAATTATATTTCATCAAGGTATAGGATTTACTATCCAAATTACATCCAGTAAAATCCATCAAAAATTCTTATTTTTTTTATTTGGCGGAATTAATTGTGTGCAAATGAGAAATGGGATTTTTTGTGACATTTTCTAGCCTGATGATTATGAAAGATGGGTTATGATAAGGTTGCCTCAATGGAGTGGAGTTTCAATCCATTATTTATCGCATGGGTCTATTTTACATCAACTAATAAGGCTTAAAATGTACAGTTGAGTTAATCCGCAAATCATAAAAGATAAAAAATTTTCGATGTGATTAACGCGGCGAAAATTTTGCAAAAGATGAAAATTTTCTCCGAAAATATGGCTCGTAATTTATATGGCAATATAAAAAATATTTTCTCATTTTATTTTCTCAATTGCCGTATGGTGGAGAGTATTATGAGAAACTGATATAGTAATCTAAAATATGGTAATTTTTAGTTAATTTAAGTAAATTTAAGAAAACGTTGAAGCAAAAATAAGTCCGTGATTTTAATTCTAATTCGTCCTCCATTCAATTGCTCTGTTATATCTTTTATAGTAAACAATGGCTTCATAAAGTGAAATTCACAAGTAAATGAGAGAAGTAAAACAACTGGATGATAAAAATTGAAAATTTAAACGGCACACCTGTTACATCACCCTTAAAGTCTCTTTTTTGTATCTATTCGTAACTTGTGTAATGCGTAGTCTCCCATACGAATTATTAAAGACGTTTCATAATTGATTCGTAAACTCCAAAAAGTCATATACGTATAAAACTATTTAAATCCGTTACTAAATAGAGCGTTAAAATATGTTTGCGTGATATTTTTGATAAGGAGAATAAATATTCTCAAAGAGAACGGTTATAAATTAAAATGCAAGGTATTATTAGCGCTATTTATAAAGAAGCATTTTATACTAATGTTCCTTGTGCGACATCGATTATTAGCTGTAATTCTGTTAGAGCAGGAACATAATACCTCAGAGGGATAAGCCATAGTCTTATATCTCCCTCCATCCTCCAACTTCCTACATAGGACCACTAAATCCATCTAGCGGTAACTCCATTGAAGCAAGGCGGCCACGCGGAGGGAATTCGCTTTTGAGCCCTTTTATGGAACGTTAACTCGCGGCACTTTATGTCGCGTCGCTTTTATCGAAAAAATAATTTTTCGTCAGTGGATGAGGATACTTGAAGGGAAAAGGAAGGCTTTTAAAGGGAACGAGTGTTAAGAGGGCGTGAGAGAAAGATGGAGAAGGTGAAAAGCAATAAAGGAAGAGAGAGAAAATGTACTGTGCAGAGAGAGAGAAGGAGATAGGAAGGGGGAAGAAATGGAGGAGCAATGCTAGGGTTAAAGAGTGAAGGACGTGAAGAAGGAGCGGAGTGAGAAATCAGAACAAAGGGAAAGGGTGAGAATGAAGTGGGTTAGAAAGGGAGAAAGTGGGTTATGTAGGAGGTGAGGGAAGTGTTGAGCGTGGGAAGGGTGAAAGGGAAAAAGGAAAGTGTGTGGGAGAGAGGGTGAAGTGGGGGATGGCAAAGAGTGGAGTCAATAGGCGAGAGAAAAGAGAAGCCACCTCGCGTCGGACTAGTTTGCTACTGTTACTTGGGCTGCCACCAGGGGCACCTTAACTATATGGACTAAATGGGCTGCAGCCCAAGGGCGCCCGGCGCCGCCTCTCCACAAATAAAATATATATATTTTTAAACTTACCATGTTTATAATTTAAGCTCAAAGAGTATATTTATTTCTCAAGAGGCTCACCATCTATGACATTCTTCAGGCAGTGAATATGTCGCTACTTCCCTGTAATTCATAAATATTTTGGGCAATCGGAAATGCTAGAGGTTTTCTGAAAGTACGTACTACGTAGGACGGCAGCATTCAAAAATTTCACTCGTCGCACACTGTATAGTGGACAGAATCATAATAGCTATACTTCAGAGACTCCGAGGAGAAGTGAAAGTCTGTCGAATTTACGAGGACTTAACGAAAGTTCAGGTTTACATTGGAAAATTCTCGGGCCATGTGATTTCTTTCCGTAAGCATTTCTCGATGCCAAATCATGATGATATAAAGGTTCATTCATATAGAATGTACACATCTACGAGACGAATCGAGTATAAGCTACGTCTGTTTGTACAAATATCCATACCACTTGAGATGGCAATCTGGATAATTGTTTCTCTATTCCCAGGAATCTTTCTCGTGCCCTGTGGCTAGTCCGATGTAAGTCTTTACAACAAAAGGTAGTCGGCAGGATTACTGTATTAAATACGTATTAAATTTACGTGAATGCAATTGCGATGTACATGTACTTACACAGATTGAATCGTGTTGTTATTTTCACCATTCTCCGCAATCTACACATTAGGAGTTTTGTCCTTCCTTAGAATGGATCGTGAAGTAGAAAGAAAGTTTCATTCCAGTGCATCGAAAGAAAAAGAATAGGCGAATTGGAGAGGATGGATTAAGAACTACATAAGTGAGTCTTATTTTTTTTATAAAAATCAATTAATTACTCAACCCGACAGTCGTGGTAACCTGTCCTTTTGTAGAGAAATATCTAGTTTTGCGGTTTACCTTCGTTAGGCTTAGGCAGGGCTGCCTTAACCATTGGACTAAATGGGCTATGAGACACTAACTTCCTTACATATAACTTCTGCTTCGTCACATTTTTTCATTGACTGTGTTAGATTAGATATTCGTACGAACAATAGTACAGACATAAACATCCGTGTCATTCGGCGACGGCGCTATTGCAGCGCCGCCTAACGATAGCGATGAGGAACGATGAAATTACATCTAAAGCAGAGCTTAGTTTGAGGACAATAATAGATTCAAGTATTGAATCTACATTTCCTAATGTTGCTACTGCTTTGCGCATTTTTTAAGTATTGCTGCTACAAATTTTAATGGTGAAAGATCTTTTTCGACGCTAAGAAGACTAAAAAACTATCTGCTTTCATCTTTAGGAGAATGTCAACTTAATAATTTAAGCATATTATCAATTGAATAAGAATTATTTAAAAATATTGATTGTGCAGAAATTATCAACCAATTTGCCAAAAGTAAATGCCGAAAGAAGTACTTTTAAAATATTTTATTTATTTATTAACTGCGTTATTATTTGTTTCGATTTAAAAAAAATAAAAATGTGTACTGTTTTCATTTATGATTAATAAAATTGATATGTATTTAGGTAACCCTAGAACTACCAAGCGATTTTCACTACCAAGGACTACCAAGGGGGGTAGGGGGGAGGGAGGGGGTGGAAGGCCTCAGAGGCCCACCATCTAAAATACTATAAGAAGCCACAGTAATGTTTTGAATCAATATTTATATATTTAGAAACAACATAGGAATAAAGCTATCAATTTTAGTAAAGTATTTGAAATTATATGTACATTATCTACTATAAAGATAGAAATATTTGCATAAAAACAATTTTTTTACATTTTTCCTCATTATGTTTTAAAGATGACATTAATTTTGCAGTAAGATTGTATTTACAGAAATAACAAATTTATTAGAAAAACAATTTAATCTGCTACATCTGACAAAACAATTCAAACAAATAACACGCTTCATACTGTGCTTTCCACACACATGTCAGCACACACTGTGAGCATGTCATGGTGGATTTTCCAATAAAAGTATGGAACATCGAAAGCGGCCATCTCCTCGTGCCTCTCTTTGTAGTATATGTACTTCCTAGCCATCTGATCTGTAGTATCGACCTCTCCTTTAATGGAATTATAATAAATATTTATCTAGGATTTTTCGGTATCATATGGCATCTTCTGGTTCGCGACGAATTCCTTTGAAATGGAAAAATTACAATACAGTATGTTATCATGTCGTAAAATGCACTATTTTCACCCTCAAGGTCTGTGCCCTGGCTTGGGCCACTATCCGTTTGGGAAGGGTCATTCTTTTCCTGGCTCCCTGAACCCGAGGTTTTACGAGACCGCGGGTTTGACAGCCCCTTCTTTTTGCTGTCATACTGTCATAAAACGACCACGATGCCATATTGCATATTGGTATGGACCAAACCAATGTCGCATTCATATTGAAAGAAACAAAACAAAAATCCTCCCACATCCTCGCTGGCATGTAAGGTTTTTCACACCGATACATTGCTCTATGAGAAAACAAATAAACTACTAATAAGGAGGGTGTGGAAATGAATGAAATGCAACATAATTTGAATATAAATAGCACTACTGGGAGGCGGGAGTTGCAAGAATAAAATTGATCAATCAGAAGGCACACTATAATTTAGGCCACCCGCTTGTCAAGGCATGCAGCCAATGACGAAATAATTTGCAGAAAACTGAAATATGCATACGTTGATGGAAAACTTCAAGTAATTTTTATCTATAAGTCTCTGCATAATGTAATTAAATATCAAGACGTCACCTTTATTTTTAATAGAGATACATACGAAAACAAAATTTGTGGGCTCGGAGCCCCCCCCCCCACTTGGCAGTTCTAGGGTTAAAACTTAGTAGTAATCCCCACCCCACTATAAGAGGGCACATCATGTTACTGGCCCAGGGCGCCCAAATGCCTTAAGACGGCCCTGGCTGCCACATCTCCGGTTTTCGTCCGGAGATTCCGGTTTTCGCATTTCATCTCCGGTCTCCGGTTTTAATAACCAGTCTCCGGTTACGGAACCTTTTTCGGCCAATTTCCCTCAAATGTTCATTATCCTGTGTGAAATCAATACGGGACGGACTTTGTGACAAAGTGCATCCCGTATTATTACATTATGACTTTTTCTAAATTTCGCTCATCCATTGAATCTTTCTGTATGCGTATCTTGAAGACAATTTGATCAACTCGAGACTCGGCGTTGGATTTCACAATCCACCGAGAACAGATGTGCGATGCAATGTTATTATTGTTGTAACATAATTGAAGAACCGTACATTGTCGCATGAGCATTTTTTCATGTAAATACTTAATATAATTTTTTTGCTCATATCTCCGGTTTTGGAATCCTCGAAAGGTGGCAGCCCTAACTGTTACCCGAATGAAAAATAACGTTTAGGGCGGCGGCTCTATATACAGAGAGTGCACATACTGATATACGATTAAATTCAAAATAAAATTAGCGTGCTCATTTCACGGCTAGAATTCAATAGATAAAATATGTTTTCAATCTTCATTAAAAGTCTGTTAAAACTAGGTGCGCATATCGGCTACAGAATTTAATATCGGAAAATCACTATCATATATCTTTAATTTGATAGTAACATGAAATATTTTTGGGGTTTAAAAAAAAAGATCAAAGGACTACATAAAAAAGAGAAATGTGGGGGGGGGGGGATATAAAAAAAAAGAATGATAACATAAACACGCAAGCGCATGGAAAGGACCGTTAGGCATGGCCCGCCTTGGGGAGCTATGAGCCGGCACCTTAACATTCCATTTCTGTCCTTGATGGGTCGCGCGATAAGTTACGCAAGCTGGATCCAGCCAGGTCTAGCAGGCATTTCTTAAAAGGCCAGCGGGTAGGGAAAGAGTAAGGATTAAAATAGCGTTTTTAAATGAGTTGATGATGAGAGTGAGAGAGGAGAGGAGTGGGAGGTTAGTTGTGGCATAAAATGGGTCATGTGATTTACTAAACTCCTTTGTTTAAACGTATGTTGAGAGAATGCGATTACGATTAGGGCCGTGCCCAGACATTTCGCCGCCTGAGGCGAGATATAATATTGCGCCCCCTGGCCTCGCTGACCTTATGAATTTATTTTGATAGGTTTTCATTTTTGTTAAATTTTGGCGCCCCCCTTCGAGAGGCGCCTGAGGCGGTTGCCTCGCCGCCTCACCCATCGGAACGGCCCTGATTACGATAGTAATGTGATGGTGACTTTGTTCCGTAATCACCTTGGATCGCTGCTGGAAGAAGAAAAGGGAATTTAGAGTGTTATATGCATGAAGGAAGGAATGGCGAATAAAGAAGAGTGAGAGAGGAAATGGGAGAAGACGGGAGAGAAAGGAAATTAAATCAAAGCGTTGAAACCGCGGATCGCGGCTTACGTGCGCGCGCGTGAAAGTGTCAATTTGCTTCGAAAGAGTGACGGTGGAAATCGGTCGATTCATCTTTGGTGAGTGATTCAGCGCAATCTACTCCGAAATGCGGCGAAGTTGCGCCTTTGACCTCGAGGGCAGATCTTTTTTACAAATCGAATGACGCATTTAGAAATTAATCTTCCATAGCTTTGAAAGAATAAACTTGGTCCGCTGTTTTTTGTATGCCTCACTACATCCAGGTCTAGCAGGCATTTATTTCTTTGGTTTCAGTTTCTACTTCTATTTTATTATATTGCCAGTGGCTGCGCCCTTGGCGTATATGGCGTCCACCCTCGTGCGTCACTGTGCGAGACGTTTTCGCCCGCTCGACGGGCTATGCACATTAACCTCTCCCTCCGCTCCCTCCATGTAGAATGGCGTTACGCACCGTGATTTCATACTTGCAATTCTCGGTGTAGTCGTGGGAATTGAGAAGTAACAGAGCCGCGCCAACCGAGGATGCAAGAGGTGCACGGCACCCGGGCGCCAACTAGTCGGAGGCGCCTTCCCATCAAGATATTTGTATGTACATATATATTATTGGAACGCGATGAATGTGCGATGATTTTTACCCTTTCACTCCGATCTTTTTCCTTTCAAGCAAGAACGGAAAGGCCTAAATAGCAGAGTGATACAAAATTTCTGTCAAAATTCACTTCCGAACCCTCGTAGTATGCATTCGCATTGTTCTATTCTCGGAAAGGAAGTATTATTAGAGGCGACCGGTTTATTTAAAAGGTTGCCCATTCTTCGAAATGCTTTTAAGAAGAGATAAAGCTGAGCAATTCGCTCGATTGGCAATGATAGCTAATGTTAAACAAACGTAGCAAAGTTTAACTGTAAACATTATCGATACATTATTTTTAAATTAGAGGCAGTCTATAATACGAATAAGAACAGATATCTTTGTTAACATTTATGTAGGGGACAGTGGCGGTCTTTTTCTTAAGGATTGACTAGTATCACTTTGGATGAGGAGAGGTGGGCGCCGCAGAAGGCGCCAAACACCCTTCGCGCGGCTCTGAGAAGTACTGGTGCAGTTGTTTACAGAACAACAATTCATTTACGAAACCTGTTTTTTATATTCTTTAATCAGGTAAGTATTTTCTAACGCAGATAAATGTCCGAGCACGACTCTTACATAACAAAATACCGCGCGACCTCTTAAAGGCTAAAATCTGACGCGACCCTTCCAACCATCTGAGACTAAATGAAACCCATCGAAACAACCGCGACTTCAAATGCTTGAAATTATTTTCCTTCGATTTATAGACGTTTAGTTCTCATTATCATACATGTTTGCGTATTTTTAATTTAATCTGATTTAAATTTTAGCATTTAATTGGGTTTCAGCACTATTTAGTTTCTTTTAAGCCGATCTCTCGCCGTTAATGATTGTTATTTGCATTGATAATTTCATTCTGCAGGCCATATCTAACCGACACATTCAGGCGCTCAGAGGAGTAAACCCTTTGAATGTCTTCAAGTGAAGATTTTCGCAGAGTCGAGTTAGAATACTGGCGTCGACTCTCGGGATCTGCTACGTACAGCGGTCCGTTGTCTCCGACATTTTGCACCCGTTCATCCATGAAGATGCACACCTGCAACGGCTCCACTGTACGCAGCAGACACCGGAAGTTTTCCCTTTGAATGTCTTTTAGAGGAGAGAAGCCGTTATACAAATTTCGAGACATTCGAAAACAAATACTATAAATCAATTACTTTTTATTTCAATCTAGAGAAGCAACCTCCTTTATTTCTATATTCTATTTTGTTAACCCCAAAGGAAAAAGTTGTGTGCTTATAGCAATTTCTTCCTTTGGAAAAAATCTTTCTCTCACAATTTCAATGGACATTTTCATCGTAGATCCTTTCTCGACCTGATAAAGGATTAATTCCTGAAACGGGTGTCGTTAAATTTTATCGATTTGTCTTCTACCCTTCAGAAATAAAGACAGAATTACCACATTTTACAAAATGCAAATGGCACGCTCCGCTTGTCCTCGCTCCGTGCCGATCCCTTCTAAAGCGTCACGGCCGTGCTCCGCTTCGGCTCGAAGCGAGCAGCTCTCGTGTTACAGGATTTGACGTCATATGCTAAGAGGACTCAAATTATTCAGCTCAGTTAATTAACATACCATCGTCAGAAATGATCTCCGGAATCGATAGATAAACCACGCTTAAATCCTAGACGCATAAATTAAATTTCCAAGGGATTAATCCATTCCGTCCTAGTAGAAAATTTTAATAGCATAGGGTAATCACACCGCATTAATGGCCATACATAAAATATGGAAGCGCCGAAGCCGCAAAGCACTTTCTTTCTCCGGGATTACGTCGCCCGCGAGCATTGGAAAGTTTTAAAGCCACAAATAGATCGGAGTAGAGATTTGATTAAAAAGAGTCGCCGATTATAACTGCCGGTAAAATGTGTATTCTACGATTTTCCGCCTCTCATACCTACTGCTTTGCTCTCTCCACTATTCTCCCCTTTCCGATCTGAAATTTTAAAGTAATTATGAATTTAACAACACTTCAGTTAAAATAGATGTCCCTTCTTTATAAATGTAAGTAATTAAAAGTGATGGGATATATTTATAATAGTATGCTTTCCATAACGTGCGCGGGCTCCTTTATAAAAGCAAACACATCCCCACAGTAATTTGCTTTAAGTAGGTTTCTTTAAGAATGTGCGAAAAGATTCTGAAATATTTCTTATCTCAGTTCTCCTTTGTAAGAAAAACCGCGCCTACAAAGTTCTATAATTTTATTCATAGTCTAAACATCGTAATATTTAATTCCGATTTCATGCGTGAAGACTGGGCATAGAAAAATATTATATTATTTAATACTTCGCGTACCACTTTAATACTATAGGAGTATCTCCGAATGAAAGGTCACCCTCATTCGTTCGTTCGTGTATCGGGATTGAGCTCCTGTGCAATGCTAAATCAAGTGGAACCGAAGGAGCAGTCGAGTAAGAGTGAGCGTCGCGCCATGTCGTATCTGACGATTTTTTATCGATGCGTTTGCAACAGGTCAGTAGATAGGCTCCGACGTGCTCTACCCGCCCACTCCACTCGTAATCGACGCGCTGGAGGAAAAACGGTTGCCGACCTGGAGAACATGCGTCCGCTCTCCTAGTTACCTTCCTGGGGTTTATAAACCTATCACGGATGGCGATTTATGCTTTAGTGAGACCTAATTGGACATCCTGCAGCACAAAAATCTTATTTTTTGAACGTGGCCCATCGTTAATTTAGTTATCTCCTGATATCACTTCAAAGGCTCTAATAAAAGAATTTTAACACCCTCAATCATTCGTAATATAAGTCCATCTGGAAGCCCCATATAAGACTGCGCATGCAATATCTTAATTATAGCCTGTAATTGCGTTTTAACGTCCTTTTCTTCTCCATAAATAATCCATTGTCTTTCTATTTAGAAATATTGCATGCACACGTAAGGAAATTAAACGCGTTTTTGTGAGATTGTTCATGTTAGCAACAATGATGAGGTAACCATGCAAGAAATTTTCTGTTCAATTCGAATTAAGACATTCTTGTTTGATTTTCTTGATAACGGCTACTCCGACGATAAAAATATATAGGAAAACAAATACTCTACTAGTTCTACAAGTTTTTGATGAAAACGATTTCGAAATGACCAATGCTTTACGAAATATGAGGGAAAGTTCATTTTTTGTCATCAGTAAAGTGGTACTTCTGATTAGCCTACGTGATCCATTTATGTGATTTTTCTTATCATTCTTGATTGTAAGCCCTTAATATCAAATTTCATGAAGATCCGTTCGTTAGAAGCCGAGGACAAAGGGCTGAAGCTAATAGGCGCTCATGCTTGGAAACAAAACGCGCCTAAAAAAAGCCAAAATGTTAATACCTAATAGCAACATGAAAACAACTACTCAGTTTATGATAAATACATTGTTTAAATATATTACAAAACATAATAAGTATATGAATATTAGTTACGTTGATAAGTATTTGAGTGAACTGAATCGTCGGTGATACAATTATGGGTGAAAGCTTGTGTACGTGGCGAAAACCCTATGGGTGAAAAGGCATGGGTGAAAGGTCGTTGGATGAAACTTCTTATGGCTGAAGTGTCTGTGGTTGAAGCGTGTATGTGCGAAAGGACCCGTGGAGGAAGTATCTGTGGGTGAAACGTCCCGTGGGTGAAGTGCTTTGAGGGAAATGTCGCGAGAAATGCGAGGTCAGTCCACAGTACCTCTTCTACGTACAGACAACGGTGAAAGTGTACACGATTCATTTACTAAGGCTAGTATGTTAAATCGGTTCTTTGAAAATTGCTTCACAATAGACAGCGGTGATTTCATTGATATCCCTACTCGTATAGACTCAAATATGAGCGACATAGAAATATCCGAAAGCGGTATCGTCAAATTACTAAGTCAGGTCCACAAAAGAAAATCGCCAGGGCCTGAAACCATACCTGCATTCATTATAAACTCGTTAGCAAACGAATTAGCTCCGTACCTTAAGCTTCTATTCAGAAAATCTTTAGATGAGGGTGTAGTTCCTTTGATATGGAAAACAGCCCACGTTACACCAATACATAAAACGGGAAGTAAATTAAAAGTGGAAAACTACCGCCCTATATCGTTGACGTCAATCTTCTGTAAGGTTTTTGAGCACATTATCGGTAGCTCAATAATGCGATTTCTCGAAAGCAAAGAAGCGCTTAACAGTAGCCAGCATGGTTTCCGGAGAGGCAGGTCATGCGAGACTCAGTTAGCTCTACTCACACAAGATATTGTGAAAGCAACGGATAAAGGAATAGGAGTTGATGCAGTATTTTTAGACTTTAGGAAAGCCTTCGACACCGTTTCTGACGTGAAAATAGTGCAAAAATTAAGGGCTTATTCAATTAACGAGAAAATTGTAAATTGGATCGCCTCGTTTCTTTCCGATAGAACCCAGAGAGTAGTCCTCGATGAAGTTGCATCAGACTTCGTCAAAGTGACTTCCGGCGTGCCTCACGGAAGTGTAATCGGACCTCTGTTATTCTTGATATATATAAATGATTTAGCGGATAATATAAAGTGTAAAGTTAGACTCTTCGCGGATGACACACTTGTGTATGGAGAAATCAACACAATACACGATCAGGAGAATATGATGTGAAGGAAATCGCATACTTTTCCCTAATACGACCCATCGTGGAATACTGTTGCGCCGTCTGGGACCCTTTCGAGGAGGGCCTAACTAGGGAGCTCGAAATGGTTCAGCGTAGAGCGTCTAGATTTGTAAAAGGAGAATATCGGTATGATGCGAGTGTATCAGAGTTATTGAGAGATCTGAAATGGCAGACGTTGAAGAGTAGAAGAATTGAATACAAAAAGAAACTATTTGAAAAATTTGAAAGTTCCGAATTCGTTGAAGACGTACGCGGCATAGTCGTCCCCATCGGTGTTAGTGAACGTAATGTTAGATCACAGTGCAGGAGAAAATATGTCGAAATTACCGCTAGAACAGAGAAATACTACCGATCCTTTTTCCCAGACGCGATAAGACAATCCAACAGAGGAATTAGCTAGACTTCACTTGGTGTTGTGACACCCCCTGCCAAACGCTTCTAGCGGCTTGCAGGGTATTGATGTAAATGTAAATGTAAATGACACCCAAAAGAAGACAACATTACTAAGTATATATCTTTTCCAAATCATAAACCTCAAATATAACTTGATTTAACTACACAATAACAAAAAATAAGGATACTTATACAACATAAATTGAATACGCAGAGATTTCGAAGATGTTATTTATGTGCCAAGAGTTATGGAAAGATCGGTCGGTTCTCGAATTTTTATCTCCGAAACAGTAAGTAATAACTATGTGCTCTCGCGGACTTTTATTTACACATGTTCTGCTCTATCCAGATAATTTTTAATCTATACCTTACGAGTCATATAGGAGCTAGGAAGAGCAAAAGTATAGTTTTAAAATATATTTTGCCGATAGAATCGTCGTGGCGGCCAGTCTAAACAAAATACATATTTGATGTTATACCTGGGATTTTCTCTATTTTTTATTCCCAAAACTACGTGTGTGTTAATTATGTGGTCTCGCAAATATTTTTGTTGTAAATATTGTCTCTATCCGAATATTTTAAATCGATAATTATATATAATATAAGAGCTAGGGAGAGAATATATAGCATTTAAAATGTTGATTAACGGATGCCATTTAAGGAGATGCAGATACATTTTAAAGTTTTTTATGGAAAGTGGAATTTATAATAAACGTATGCATTTCAAAATCATAATACAATGATAAATATAATAAGGATCACTCGTGCTTAATTTAATCAAAAGGCAGAAAGCGGTTCAAGAAATCAAAGTCACAACAGACGCTTGTTAGTGTAATTCTTACCTCCAATTAATTAGTCATGATCCTATCTCTCTTTATTTTTTCCTCAAGATATATTTTACTTGAGAACGACTACTTGACGTAATTTTTTTACGAATAAGAAACCGTTTCATCTTTTGACTTCAAACTCTCTTCACACGACTCGCCTCTAATGACGCATGTTCCACTCTGGCAATTTGTTAGACGAGATTTCGAGTCCCTTCTCCCTTTATTTCCTCTACGCCCATGACTCGGTCAAAGTATGGTTATATGGTTATTTTCTTTCTTTTGACATTTATTTTCATAAATAGCTAAGTTGCATTAATTACCAAGGCAAAATAAAATAATAGGTAAAAGATTTTTCCGTATTTTTTTAAAAATTAGCTTTTGTGCAAATAGTACCAAGTTATCAACCATAATACAGGGTTTACGTAACTTGACATACAATTATAACTATTACGGCGTTCCACAAAGTGATAGCCCTCTTCAGTAACTTTTATGGTGCTTAATTTCTATCAATAGGATATCCACGAATTCAGAGAAGAGCGGATTATCTTACATTATTCTTTTAAGACTTGACGTGTGATTCAACATGGTATTTACAATTACCTTGTTAATTTACGACAACGCGAACGCATGCCATTTACCTTATCCTGTAATAATATTTGTTTTGTTGGGTGAAACAGAACCTATCTTTCAATAATAATAAGCGATGAATAATTTGCGCTAAAATTCGATAAAGTTAAGAGAAAATTTTATCAGGCTTCGTAATCACAGAAAAAATGCATGTAACATTAAAAAACATTGGACGGTAGATAATTATGTTTATGTAATTGTGATGTGTTAATTTCATAAAATGAAGACTGATTATGCCGACTATGCTTCCTTATTTTAATATACTCTAGCTAATAATTTATCAAATGGAATTTTGACTAGATATTACATGCCTTCATTTGACGGTGTAAAAGAAAAGTACTTGAGGAACGAGCATTTGGCCTCCTACTTTCACGACTCAGTTATTGATTTATTTACGTCACAACCGGAAACGGAAACCTCGTGACGTATTATGTTTTGGCGGGATCACTGGCTATGCTTACCTCAGTTTTACTTTGGATGTGATTGTGTTCGGAAGTGCCGAAGGAATTGTCGGTAACCAATCTCTCTTTCGAAGAGAAGCCGTTGCACTCCCTCAAGATAGTGAGTAATTTCCAGCAGAAGTAGTAATTAATTAGAAAATTATCCATGGATATAGACAAATTAAGAGTTTTAAGTGTTTAAATGTTTCTGTTAAGTGTTAAGATGTGTTGTCATCTTGTTAGCAAAATCTTTAGTTGTAAATCTTCTTTGGGATTAAATCTTTACCTCGTTGGGAACAAGGAAGAATGGCTATGGAAACTTCTTGAATGATTTTTCTTGTGTTCAGTTAATTTAAAATGCCAGTTATTTTATTGCGTTGAATCTCCATCATTAAATTTCGTTTCTTTTCCCATTCCAGGTGCTGTGAATAACTCCATTTCCAATTTCAAATCTTCCACCTTTATTTCCTTCGTGAGCCCTAACATTGCATGCTTCTTGTGATATGGTCATTCTGTGATGAAGTACCGTGTGCGTGTGTGTGTCAGGAGGAATTTCCTTCGACGAGTGAGAACGTCTTCTTCCACCGCTGGAAAATGTACGCCCCAAACAAAGGTAAGGAGACGCCGTTTTTTCGGATCAGACACCTTTGATTCCCACTTTTATTTCCAACTTCGATTTAACGGTCGCAGCCAAAGGCAATCGATCGAATCTAATGTTGGTGTGCCTAAAATTTCATGGTATGTTATAATTTGAGATAGCTTGAGTAATGTAATCGTAAGCCTTTAGTTGAAAATGGTTGAAAGGGTTTTATAAAATGTATGTAGAAGTCAATTAGTCGTTCATATCCTCGCATTTCTTAAATTAAACTAGTCTTATCGGCAAATTTTCTGAAGCAGCACTAATTTCTGTATTAAATACTAATTGAAAAGTAAAACGTTTCTCCAGAATCAGTACGTTCTAAAAAATATTGAAATTCTCTATTATCGATATGCAGTATTATTCTGCATATCGTTGAGCGGCTAAGGAACTCGTGAAATTTAATAATACATACAGTTTTAGGTTATCGTACTGAAGTGGCAAGTGTGATTAAAGGTATACACACTTAATCGGCCAAAGTAATTTTGTGTCTGGTTCACGTTTCGAGCAATAAGAAGGAATTTTACCGACTATTGAAATATCAACAGAATCCTGATCGCCACCTAGCAAGAATATTAAAATTCAGAACGTGGCGAATATTTTATGAGGAACTCATTTCTTATAAAAGACGATAACCTGAAAGAGAATATTCCGTTCAACTAAGCTGAATATAAGCTAAATTATAAAGTTTATCAAAATCACTAAACGTTTAAATTTAAAAAATTTAATGCCACGTTAGACGGCCAAACGATCGAAACTGGAATTTCCGTGGTGAGAAGCTAGTAAGAGAAGAGAGTTTTTATTTTATTGCCTATCGGAATATTTTGGCATGCCTGCCTTCGATTTTGGCCCAGCTTTATCACTGTGGCCAGTGATAAGGAGTTAGAGATCTGCATTCCATTCCACTTCAACTGAAATTATCCTGACTTTTCGAAGTGCGAGATCATTTTCTCACAAGTTATAGTGAACAAATAAGTAGTCTTCTTTCGTTCTTCGTAATTCCAGTTTTCATTTGAAAAACATTCCTATGCATTGATTAAGTTTTGATATCAGTATTCATTCTATACTTTTTATTTTTATAAATTAAACATGTATTACAAAATTTACAGAATTTATAAAACCTTATGCGTATTCTGCATTGAGTCAATGGTTGCATGTTCTCGGTTATGTATTAGGATGTTTCACAGCGCGGATCACGGCACCAGCTGCGAGTACTTTATATAATTAAACATAAAGTGATAAAATTCGATAGGAGAAAAGTGATGCATCGCGAGAGCTGATCCATTTCGTACATAAAAGCACAAAATACTGCTTTGAATAGAATATAACATGTTAATTAGTCTAACGCCCATTATTCCCTTTTAAAAGCATCAATTTGAAAGGTATCACCAAACCAAAGGCTTCCATTCGACGGGAAAGTCTGTGAGTAAGTTGCTTCGACCACCAGCCGCTCGATCTCTGCCCGATACGTCATAACTGGCACCCCTTTCCCTTCTTTTTATGTGACTAACATCTCTCCTAATTCTTACTTATCTTATCCAAAATACCTTTGCGATTTTACCCGTCACTTCCTATAACAGCTATCTATCGAAACGTTGTTAAATAGGTATAAAGCATATTTACTATACATTCTAAGGATCGATAGACTCTTAAAGACCCCGGTTAACACTACAGAAATGACGCGGGGCAACGAACGCAAACCTTCGCTCTAGTGTAGAAGACTGAGCAAATGCACGGTCCGAATGACAAAAAACAGCCGAATATTCTTTCGCAGTCGTTCGTTCGCCTTCGTTCGCAAAGTGTATATGTATGTACCTTAACGGGAATACAATGAAAAGGACTCGTGTGATGCCGATCGGAATATCTCTTTTCGCGGTTCAGAAAAACCCTTTCCGCCGGTCTGCCGCCTTTGGAGGAGGAAGGAATGGTAGAGAGA
This sequence comes from Uropetala carovei, assembly GCA_036926305.1. NCBI lineage: Eukaryota > Metazoa > Arthropoda > Insecta > Odonata > Petaluridae > Uropetala > Uropetala carovei. The sequence goes on along the minus strand of JAXCHB010000051.1, from coordinate 2,684,744 downwards.
GAGAGAGAAATGAATTAATGGGCCTGAGAAAGGGAAAGAGAAATGAGAAAGGAAAGAAAAAGAGGAACAGAGGCGAACCAAAACGGAAGGTCAAATCACAAAGAAAAAAAATCCATCCATGAACGTAGATATTTTATAAAAAATCGGTACAACATACATTGTACAAACTTTCTCATATAATAAAGCGTCGTTTAGTTATCTTTTGAAAATGAAAATCGTATCAGCCGGTTTTTAGAAAATCCAATTTTTGTTAAAGTTGCCCAAGAATAAACTAACCTTATACTCATTTAATTCGTCGAGTTTTTTTATGTAACGTAGTTTATTGAACAATTTGCCTTAAAACGATTTTCATCGGTCGTTTTCAGATCGTTTTTATTCCACGTTATGCTGCTTTTTTTTGTTTGTCCGTTGCGGTTCGTAGAACCAAACAAGACTTTCGTTGACAGTGATTCGGGATATCATGCAGGTCATTACAAACCCAAAATATATTTATTATAAATATAACTGATAATTCTGAAATGCATTGAAACGGTTCGCAGTTCCTTTTGGCAGTGTACATTAAATAAATACTTTTTTGTCCGATTCGTCTTCGAAGAATTGGTAACTCTCCCGCATTTAACTCTCCCCCATTCCTAGAGAAGGGAACTGGATGGAAATGCGAGTGAAGAAGAGACGAATTTGCGAGAGAAAGAAGATTAAATGAAAAGAGGGAATTTACGAGTGGAAGTAAGGAAAGATGGGGAGAGAAAGAGGAAGTGGAAAGTCCTCCTGATTGCGGCCAAAGGACGAGATCTCAAAAAAAAGGACTTAATCGCTCTTTCCATGTTAGGGGTTTCTTTGGTCTGCCTTCGCTTGTTTTTGTCCGTGTTGTCTCCCTCTTTCCTCCGCGCTGGTCCCCTTCCACTCCCTTTCCTAATTTATCCTCTTCCGCTACGCTGTTTACAGTTTCCTTTCTCAGTCCCACAGAAAATTAAAGCGAACCTGAGGCAGAGTAGATAAGAAGAATGGAGACATTTTAAGAAAGATATATTAAGAAGGTGCAAAAAACTTTTTTCGGGAGAGGAAGAGTGAGAATAATAAGGGAATGAGAGAATTCTGGAATGCACGACAGAAAAAAAGTTTTATACCATATATGCACATCACCGAACCAAGTAAAATTAATATAAAGGTTGATAAAAATTTGGAATTCGTGTTTTAGAAACCTATTAATCATTAATGGAATCAATGTAAATGGAATGAAAACGAAAGCCATGATTCAGAAATTTACTTAGAATGAACTTGTGGTACTTATATTCATTTTCAAACAAACTGTGGGATGTTCTTTTAGAATGGAAGCACACTTTTTCCCTCACGAAATTTATTTCGTATAAATTTACAATTAATTCCTAATTACATATTTAAGAACTACAAAGATATAAACTTTTTTTGTAAAGGAATTAATAGATTGACGCATGAATGCAACACAACATCTGGTTAGTGTGCTGATATATTTTGGCATATTTCGCAGCTAGGATAGAGAACAGATTGCCTCAAAATTAATTACCAATTAAAGCCAATTTCCGTTACCTTTCCACCACATTCTGTCTCACACTTTAAAGCCTTAGGGAGAGATAACGCCAGTTAAAGTTGAACAACTTACGGGCAGAGGGTATACGGTTCTTTCTCTATATATAACATATCATGAAAGCTGTGTCATTATGCCTGCAAAAATTTCCTTGTGACAGCCATTCCCTGAAAATCAATGTAAATATGCCATAAAAATACCTCATAGTTGCGGTGCAATAAATAAACTAGTGGGATAGGTTAATTCCCGTAAACTCCCGACTACTTTATGATAAAACGACTTTCTTTAACTTATCACAAAAACCAACGATATAAGCGAAAATAATTAATGGGTAGGATTGCAATTTCTTCCGGGATCTCTCGCCATGTTGACGGGAAGATGCCACCTGTAACGGTGAAGACACGTAGTTCTCTGAAATGACAGCACGGGTAGATATGCCGGATGAAATTGCAATCCTGAAGCCACGCCGTGAAAGGCTTTGCTGCTTAATTAATAAGTAACTTTGGGAAACATCCCTTGTATTACAGGGAAATAAAATCACTGCGTTAAAAATGACAATATATGCAAATGATACAGTGATTATCGTGGTGATAGTCGATGTTATATTTAGAACATATGAGTTCAGTTATTGCTGGAACTTAACCAATGCTTTACTATGTTTATTTTTAAAACTTGGGGTAGTTGTGTTTCCTCAGTCTTTGATCTTTAGAGTACTTTTTCCTTTCGTTACCCCAATACACCAAGTTCAAGGGTGCCTTAAACGAATAAAGGAAACTTTTTCACCACTTGTTCTTTCGGTTGTTTCTAAAATACCAAGACTCGCTCGCCATGCCGCTCTCTCACTCACATAAGTTGATAAAAAGTCACACGAGAAAGGAAAGGAATGAGAGGGTGAGAGAGAAGATAGGGGACGAAATGATGGAAGTTCGGAACACTAAATAAAAAGTTCGTTTTGCGACAAAATTGATTTCCAGCTGACGTCTCCTAGAAGTTAGGATACGTAGAGTGAAAAAGAGAAAGGGAGAGTTCCTTCTCGATTTACCTATCCGTCTCGCCTCACCGCCACCTACGTCATTAGTAAAAAAAACGATCCGTTAAACTCAGTTTCTCCGATAATCGATCTCTCCTTCTATCCCACTGCTCCTTCGCATAATTGAATGACACCGAGGACGTACTCCAACCTCGGTCCTTGCACCCTGCGAAAAGAATCTTTTGTCCTTATGTGAGGCATGGAGAAATAGGGGAAGAGGAGGGAGATATTGTTAGAAGGGAAGTGTTATAGGGCGCCGCCTGGACATTAATCGTGGAAGGGGCCTTCTCGTGTTCTCACGAAATGAGCCGCATTAGTAGACTGCGTTGCATTAATTTAAAAAGGAGAAAAGGAGACATTCACTCTCCTGCAATCGCAAAAGAAAGCATCTTTACCTAGCACAGTGCTTCTCAACCGGGGTGACATGACACCCCAGGATGACGCGACGGTTATCGAGGGGATGACGCGAATATTTGATAAATTCACAGCGTATCATATTCTGACTTATATAAACATAAATAAAACCAGGATAACAAACACTCGTGCTTATTTAAATGCCAGAATTTTATCTTTATGTGGTAGGGTAAACCCAAAATATCTTTAAAGGTGACTTGAATATAATGGAACTGTAAACGGGGTGACGCATAACTGAATGAACTGAAAATAAGGGTGGCGCAGACCAAAAGAGGTTGAGAACCACTACCCTATCATTTTGTCCCCGCACGAGTTTTACTTTTTAACACGTACTTAGTAATTTATTTGATATTCTAACATCTCGAAGTTATATTTAATAAAATCAGTAAAACAGTAAAACAATAAAAACAGTAAAACCGTAAAACGGTAGAAACTATAAAAACAATTCGTAAAAGTTTCACAAGTCAGACTTGTGGAACTTTTACCAATTGTTTTTATAGTTTCTACCGTTTTATGGTTTTACTGTTTTTATGGTTTTACTGTTTTACGGTTTTACTGATTTTATTAAATATGACGCAGTTCCACCACATGAAAGCTTCTACCATTGATTATTATCTCGAAGTTAATTGATATATTTTTACAAGAATAATAACTGGTAATGTGATTTAATGGTAAAATTTAGTTTCAACCGATAAACGAGAACTGCAATTTTTCAATGTGTAATGATGCAGAATTAAATTATTTTCAATGTCTAATAAATTGTTTAAAATACCTTGCGTATGTTTGCACGTCTTAGAAAAACATCAAATTTAAATTCAAACGAAGAAATATTTATTGTAACCATAATTTATTGACTGAGTTCGAAAATTCATTTTAGTATTTCTAGAATGGAAATATAAAAAGCTTTTCCCGCTGAAAATTTTGCGAAACTGAAATATTAATCCTGTATCCGAGATTTGGTCAAATAACCGTTGTTTATTCCTTTGGTGATGGGAAACTTCACATGTACTATAATAATACTTTTTCAAATGGACTGAGAAAGCAGTTTTGGCCAGACCACGCTCCCTCGTCCTCTCTTCTTCTGATTATAGATAGGCCAGCATAGGATTACTCGAAAGGCGTACGCATATGCATTCATGTTGAAACTCTCCTTTCGGGATCTTCCCTTTCACGGTCACTTTCACATTCACCAACAGCAGCCGCGGAACTTGGTATAAGCACGCAAAGCAACGCTTAGTATAAAAAATATTATTTTCTTTCAATTATTTCAATAAAATATATAATTAACCTAATTAAATTCAGTCGCCAGGTAGTAAAAACACTTAATTGGTTTTAAAACAACTTTTAAAGGACAATAAGAATTGAAAGTATTGAAATATACTATAAATAACGATGACTGAGTCATAATCGTGCTTCTCACGACTCTTCTGGAACAAAAGTATGAGTACCATTCAGTGTTAAAGACATTATTTAGATAAATTGAGGAGGACCTAAAAAGTTTTTGCTTAAGTTCCGCCACTGGCCAACAGTAATGCTTGCGGAGATTAAGCCTCCAACAAAGGGACTCTCCGACTAAACGACGTTTAGACGTATTTTTAAAAAGATATTCACTCCGCTTAAACGTAGTTATATTAAGGTCTCCAGTCCTAGTTAACAGGAATAAAAATGTGTCCAGAAGGTATTTATATTTTCTCATTACCGTTTTAGTGACGGAAGAGCTTTAGCATTCAATCAAGTTATCATTTTCACCTGGAAATTGTAATGATTGAGAAACATTAATTCAAAATAAAGTTCAATGGTAGATTGGTTCATTGGTAAAATTCCACTAATGTTAAGAAATTGTGCACAGTATCAACTCATTATTTGTATCAAACAGCTGAAAAAGAATGTATTTATCTAAAAATAACTTATTAAATTATGACGCCAAAGTTAGTAAAAACTAATTACAACATCAAAATATAAGATTGAAATATGCAGCTAAAAAGAAATCCAAATGTGTTTGTGTGTGTTGCTTTCTCCCTTCCTTTCCTTCACCACTTCTTCCAATCCTATGCCACAGACTTTGCGTTCCCTACGCCTGGATGTTCCCATTGAATAAGTGGAGGACGTTTACCCGTCAAAACGCAGCTTATCCTTTCTCTTCCCCTTAACGCCCTTTTCCGTACCGATTCAGTAGAAAAGCGTTGCCAGAGAATTGGAGCTTACGCGCTCACATAATGTGTCAAAGTGGATTAAGGTGTCAAGGTGGCAGCGCGTAAAACCTCATGCCATCCAAGCTTAGCTCCAAACAACCGAAAGGGAAAAAATCTGATGTGGCCAACACGACTTTCTCCATATTTGGGGTATAGATATATAAATTATTATGAATAGGATAATGAGGCAAAAATATTATTTCGTATCGTAAAAGAATACAGACGTCCTTATTGTCATAAATTATATTTTGATTATGTTTCCAGAATTCTCCGCTACGTGGTTTTGGCGCTGTAAACAGGATATTACGAAAAAATTTGAATTTCTCCGAAATGGATGGTTCTACGAAAATTAGTTTCAAACAAAACTTGGAAGAAATATTATTCTCTACAACTTTGGTCCTTACGAAGATTACCAATAACGATGTTGTTAAGGAGATATTTAACGGAAACCGAAAAACCGGTTAATTATAAATAACTCCTAAAAAATAACTCCTATAGAAAATTGTTTCAAATGAAAACTGTAGGAAATTACATTCTCTATAACTTTTGTATAGAATTGTAAATACAAAAATGATATTTTAACCAAGAAATATCGCAAAAACCGAATCGGGTTTCGAATAAACCTCGACTTCCGTTTAACCGTTATTGTCCAAAAACTAATCAGTTCTTTGTTCTCGTGTAAGAGTGTTAGATATGAAGTTTGGTAACGATATGGCACGTACTTTTTGAGTTAGAGCGCCCACAATAACATACACACACACACAGACATCATTCCGAAAATAGTCTAAACGTGTTCTAGGGACCTCAAAACATGTATTTCCGTTGAAATCTCGAAGTCGATTTTTTTCATGAATACAATACTTTCCCATTACTACCTACGTATGGAGAAAGTAAAAAGGCAGAACGGAAAAACCTGGTTCACGAAATTTAAATTAGAATTTTGGATGCTTCTGAAATTTAAATTAGAATGTTGGATGCTTCTGAAATTTGAAATTAGTGTCAGAGTTTAAGCGTGTCGGTTAAAAATTACGCCACAAAATGTAAATTCACCATTTTTTTTAAAACCCGAAAGCTGCTGCCATGACGTTTTTTTACCAGTATATAAGCAATCACATTCGATTCTTAAGTTGAAATACTTTTTAATATTTTAATATTAGCTCCCAAAACTTGTATTAACGTATTATTATAAAACTTTTTAAAATGTGAATTAAATTAAATTGGTGTAGTTTACGATCTGCTCTAAATCCATCATATATTCAATTCAAGTATTCAAAAAAAGCATTGCGTTACATATTTTCTTTCGTTTTCTTAATTCACAAAATAACGCGATTTATTATAATTAGTCTTTTTACTTTATGATCATTTATATCCATCACTTACTGTAATACATCTTCTATTCTTTAAAAAAAACTGTATTCTTTAATAGCAATCTTATAATCTCCACTCCCTTTTCCTCTTGTTTCATCCTCACTCACCAATTTATGATGTCATTCACCTACTGCTACGTTTTTATAGTTAATATTCTCTACCCATTTATCTTATACAGTAGAATATCGTTAGTACAAAATTCGAGGAACTTAAAATTTAATGGTTTGTACTAACGAGGTTTGCAAATACGATTTCTTCGTAACAGAGAAAATATACCATAGTTTTTGGAGTGCCTATAAAAGACTATTTTGTAATAACCAAGTTGATATTAACGAATTTTAACTGTAATTCATTTCAATCGCATCTGGAATGCTTTCAGCCATTATTTATATGGACGGCGGCTTCAAATGACGCATTCACCGGTCGCATAATATAGATCAGAATCCAATAAATGATGAATGTAGAGTGAAACTTTCACGAGTCGAACCTCAAGGGAAACAAAAAAATATTCCACTTTTAGAAAATAAAGTTGCAGAAGAAAAATAACATGGAAAACATTTTGCCCTGTAAAATGAATTCACTTCGAGTTATTGAAAGTTCGAGTTCTAGACGTTCGACTTAAAGAAGTTCGACTGTATTAAAAGAATCTGAGTTAACGAATTTCCAATTCAAGATTATCGTGTTACAAGTCTTTATGAGCCATCAAAACCAATACGCAAACCTTTTACTTTTGCGTCCGTAACTCCCAATTAAAGTACATTACTATATTTCCATGTACGTTTACTTTTATCAAAGCGTCTCTCATTTTTACTATTTCTCTTAACTTCTCCTTTTTCTTCAAAGAGATATTTATACTTGAACGTCGTCCAACTTAGAGGATGAGAGATTAAAAGTAAGACTAGTTTTACATTATGGCTTTAAAGCACTGGCACGTGGTACAGCTGACGAGCAAATGTACAGGATTATTTAAGTGTTGCCCATTAATTAATGTTTTAAAATATGGGTAAGGTTTTAAGGAGAAATTCAAAATTAAAAACTTTTTAATATGATTCGTATTAATGGATTTATTTAATAGTGGTCCACTTGAATTAATTCACATATTCGTATCTCTCTTCCATTTTCTTCTTGGCGGCATATCTTCACCTATTATAATTCGCCGTCTCTTTTCCACTCGCCTTATCTCCCAAACAGTATCTGTAAATGACAAAGAACGACGGCGTTAATCTCTAAGGCCTGGAATAAATCGGCGGCGATCTGTTCTCGCCTTCACTCCGTCGACCCATCGGTTTTCATAGTCACTCGAGAGGGATAGAAGAACTCATTCGGGTGTTTATCAAGTCATTATCTGGCGATCGATTCCGGAGCATATCGCTTCGAAGAGAGAGAAGAAGAAAATACGTTCCAAATCAAAGTGCGGCGTTAGCAGTCTTCGCGAAAATCGCAAATCAGCGTGAAAGGGTTCCATTTTTACTTTCTCCATATACGTAGTATAGAGAAAGTATTGTTTTAATGAAAAAATTGGAATTCGAAATTTTAACGGAAATACACGTTTTGAGGTACCCTGAACGCGTTTTGACCGTTTTCTCGATGATGTCTGTGTGTGTCTGTATGCAGAGCCTGATAGAGAGGGGCCGGCAGGGCCATTTGGCCCGAGCCCAGAGGGGCCCCCAAAATTTATTCTAAAGCTGTTCAATATATTTATTCTAATATATTGAACAAATAACCCTGGCGAAAATAAGCACCGATCAACAGTTAAAGGGGAAGGGAGGGTTGGAGAAAATTTTACGGTCCTTTGGGTGAAAATATTTTGTCGTCCAGGTTAGAGGGGTGGGGCCCCACATTTGTGACTGGCCCGGGCCCCATCTCACCTCTCTCAGGCCCTGTCTGTATATCCGTATGTGACAGAAATTTTGTGGGCGCTCTAACTCAAAAACTATTCATCAGATCTGCATCAAATTCTATATTTGCGAATTAATATACATTCTTATGATTTGAAAAGCTTTTGATAACAATCGGACAGCCGGAAGTAGCGGTTTACTCCTGTAATATTTTAGTTTTTCTTAAATATTTCGCTTAAAACTGAATTTTTGTTAACATACACACACAGACACACACAGACACACACACACACACACACACACATATATATATATAGTTGTAGATATTTTTTTCTACAACTCTCGTTTGACCTAAATTTTCATATGAGGAATATTTCAAGAGATATTCAATTTTCTTCGCTCGTGGTAGTGAAAACAATTGAATCGCTAGCGCTGAAGCGTTTAAGTTGAGCTGTTCCTATCACCGTATTTATTTGATTTTAGTTGACAACTTACATATGGAGAAAATCATGTGTTGGACACATTAATTTATTTCGATATAGGAAATGTTTTTGTGTCTTTCCGTTTTCCAGTAAATTGAGGGGAGGAGGAGGAAGAAGAAAGAATGGAAGAGGTGAGAGAGAGAGGAAGAGGGAAGAGTAAGAGCGAGAGTGGGGAGAAAGAGGAGACAGAACGAGAGGAGTAAGAGAGAGGGTAGAAAAAGGTTATAGAGGTGAGAGAGAGAGAGAGAGAGGCGAGAGAGAAGGGGGAGAGAGAGAGAGAGAGGGGAGGAGAAAGAGAGAATGAGAGAATTCCCTTCGTCACTCAGAAATATACAGCTCTATATGTATTTGTGACCCAGCTACCTTTTCACTTTCTCATATACGAAGTATATTGAGAAAGTACATATTGTTTTCGCGAAAAAATTCGACCTCGAGATTTTTACGGAAATATGCGTTTTAGGTGTCGCTGAGTCTGAAAAAGTGGTTTTCTCAATGCCGTCTGTCTGTCTGTTACTGGCTCTAGAGCCTTAACGATAGAGTGAAAATGAATGAAATCTCGTACTTAGGCATTTTAGCATACTGAGCAGAAGCTATGAGGAAATGGTTGACATTTCTTAATAATTAAGGGAAGTTTATTCTACGAATTTTTAACAATAATTTGATTTTCTCAAAAACGGCTGCAACGATTTTGATCATATTTCTTACAGTTACATGAGTTTACGTCTTCAATAATACCAAATAGTTCATATTTCTCAAAAAATGAATATAAGGCTAGTTTATTCTAGGCAACTTTAGCAATTGTTTGATTTTCTCAAAAACTGCTCGAATGATTTTGATAACATTTCTTACGTTACTTGAGTATACATCTACAATAATACTACGTATTTCATTTTTCTCAATGAATGAATATAAGGCTAATTTATTCTTGGGCAACTTTAACACAAATTGGATTTTGTAAAAACCCGCTAATACGATTTTCATTTTCTATACTAATAAACGACGCATTAGTATATGAGAAAGTTTGTACAATGTATGTAGGTACCGATTTTTTCTTACTGTGTTGGTTTGCGACTTATGCGAAGATGAAAATTGCTGACTTTTTGAGGAAGAAGGGAGATTTAGATAATAGATCAGTTGATTGATTTTTAGATATTTCTTTATAGAGACGGACAGACAAACATCTTTATTCGGTCAAAAATGGAACTATGTAATCCCTTCTTACATTTAAGCATTCTTACCGTAAAAGTGAGGTAGAAAGGGAAATAGAAAGGGAGATGAAAAGGTAGCTTGGAGGGATAGAGGTCAAAGTTTAGGACTATTTTGTCGTGAGATAAAAGTGAGAGTGTCGCAGGAAGAGCACAGAATTCTGCATGTAAAAGAATATCTCCAAAAGGGCATTTGGAGCCTTACGATATAAAAAATTCTCTGCGGAAGTTGGTGATGGAATCGCGAGTTTGGTCAGGAAGGGAGTCTCGCTTAGGAGCAAGCAGAGACAGAAGGAGGGGAAGGGGTGGGAAATGGATGGAATGGGAGTTTTGGTGAATGTTGGAGGAGAGGAAGAAGAGGAGCGAAACTGAGAATGGTCTCCAAATACTCGGTGACGAAAACGATTCTAGATTTTGAAGAGAGAAAGGGAGAGGTTTCTGGGTGAATTCTGGAAGCTTTGGTCAATAACTGTCGGTATAAGTGGTTTTATTGGTTGAATCTCGGAGTTAATGGAGAGGTCTGTATCCAAGAGTAAATGTCGTGAGCAGAAAATAGGAGTGGGGGATGGAGCGGATTGAATGGATAGGGGATTAAGAAGAGGATTGGGTGCGAAGGATACGTGTGATATCTTTTCAATCTATCCGCCTATATAATGCCTTTTCACTCCCCGTATTTTCACTCCCGGGCAATTTCCCTCCCGGTTATTTCACTCCCAGTCTAAAATATGATTTAGGTAAAGGAAAGATATATAAGCTAAGGATAGTCGGGGATGGAAATAAGGGGAGGGTGGAATAGATCCTCATAGTATATAGTCAATATGGGTATCAATTGAGTGAGAATTTTATATAGATTAAACAAATGCATGAAAAGCAAGCTAAGGATAATGGGAAGGCAGAGGGGAGAAAGTATAGAGAGGATGGAATAGATCCTCATAGTACATAGCCAATATGAGTATTAATCGACTGGGAATTTTATATAGATTAATTAAATTTAAGACAAGCAAGCTAAGGATAATGGGAGGGTGAGAATTTGATATATATATTAAACATATATGCAGAGCTGGGAGATTGCGGTTCTGATTGTGAGCGATCAAAGAATCTGGAGAGAGTACAGCGTGACAGAAGAGTATTTATCGGAAAGGGAAAGATGGAGAGAGATACGAAAGGAGAGAATGAAAGAGGAATGATCGGAAATGGAAAGGTAGAGAGAGAGAGAGAGAGAAGGGTTCTGTTGCCATCAATTTCGTTATGTGCCAGCGAGGGAGTGAGAAACAGGAGAATCAAAGAGAGGAGGAAATCAGAGTTGAGATCAGTAGCGTAGGCAAGAATCGCTGATGGGCCCCCTAAGCGGAAATATTTTAGTAATGGGTGGCCCTCTTGAGAAAGAGGTGAAAGAATACCAACCACTAGTTTATTATGCAGCACAGGATATGTAAGGATTAAAGAAATTAGCTTAAAATAAATAAAATCGGAAATATTTTAGTAAAAAGATTTTTTAAATATATTTTATTTGTGTTTATTTTTCTCTGTGGTGCGGCCCCTCGTGAGAAAGAGGTGAAATAATACAAACCACTAGTTTATTATGCAGCACAGGATATATAAGGATTAAAGAAAGTAGCTTAAAATGTCTTTTTCTGGGCCCCTTTTGTTCGAGGGCCCTTAGACATTGCCTACTCTTGCTATATGGTAGCTATGCCACTAGTTGAGATACCAAGAGGTTTCCTCGGAGAGGTTGAGGGAGAGAGAGAGACGGAGGAGAAATAAAAATGGAGGGGAAATAATGGAGGAGGGAAGCTGGAAAGTGTTTTAGGCAGAGATCTCAATCTTAATTTAGCCAACACTCTTTTTCTCCTGAGAGCTTTTCCGGAAGGGGTGAGAATGTTTTTCTTTAATTCACTCCTTTTCGCACCTTCTTCGCCAAATGAAACTATGATGGAAAGGGGGTGGGGGAGAGGAAGTAGTGTGTGAGAGAGAAAGTGGGGGGGGGGAATGGGAGAGAGGGATAGATAGATGGATAAATGTCTTTATTTTCAGGGCGAAATTGAGATCATAAGGTCCCCTCTTCCATTTAACCTTTCGTTATCGATTACAAAATAATAACATTAATAAGTATATATATACAAACACAACTAGAACGACAAAAAGTTGCGTCAAATAAATACAACGAGAACAGAACAAGTAAATGTCAAATTAGAGAAGCTTCTAAGAAAGATATAGTATTCGTGGTAAAAAAAAGAACCAGGTAGAGCCAGGCATGGCCAACCGAGTAAAAAACCACGCAGGAAAACACCTGCGAAGAGAAGGGGTGGAAAAAAACCTTCGAAAGCCCTATATAGTAGAAATACAGTAATGAATACTATTAGAAAAAGATAAGGTATATAATATATACACGTACGTTAATGTAGTGAAAATTTATCTGAAAATACAAGAATAATTAAACATATTAAACAGTGGGGAAAGATAGCGTTACATATATTACATGCATACACATACATATATATAAACACATTTAAATCCATATATATATATATATATATATAAACTAGAGATCTGCATATCCGCAATTTATCCGACCCGACCCGCGGATATCCGCACGAAAAGTTGCCGTTCGGGTCGGATTATGCGTAACTTTTTGCGGATGCGGGTCGGATTCGGATATATAGCTGCCTTATTTCGCTTCTGATCCTCATTTCTCTCTCTTCCTCTCTCAGTCACATTCGTTGATTCGTCTTCTCTCTTTTCTACTCTATAGCGCAGTGCTTCTCAACCTTTTTTGCTCCACGGCACACCTTCATGCATGCTTAAAAACATCGCGGCACACCAAACCAACCCTAATTAATTTCACTGCTTAAATACACATTTTAAAAGAAAAAACTAGCATATAACAAATAAAAGTCGCAATTATACTATATTGTTATGATTGTTAAAGTAATATTCAAATAATTGTAAAATTTTATTGTAAATTAAGTACGCACACAATTCAGCGTGTAAAAATGTTATGCTCTTCGACAGAAAATTTGGGTACAAAGACGCTTTATATTTGTCTCACTAATAGAAAGAACTACAAGAACTTCTTAATCTAGGTTCTTTAAACATGCCCCTTTAATTTTTTAATATGGGTTGAAGAACAACTAAATTCGCATAAATACTTTGTTGAATTTGGAATGTCATATCGACGGGATATTCAGATATTGAAGGATATTCACCTTAAGTAGTTTCAGAATAAATTCTTAGGATGATAAAATGTATGCGAATTTGTTTGTTCCAAACGCTTTTGTGAAATTATATATCCTCAGACTGTGCGGCACCCTATATATTGCCTTCCTCGCGGCACACTAATGCGCCGAGGAACACCGGTTTTAGAGCACTGCTATGGCGCATTAGGTTTGTCGCGAGCCCCTTTCATATGTTGTAACTCCTGAAATCTTGAGTTACATAAATGAAAACACAAAATTCTGATTATATTCTACATACTAACGTGGTTTATTTTTCTCCTTCTCAATCTTTCCATTTGTCATCAGTACTATGCACTCAAGCATATAAGTTAACTTCCACCATTTAACTCTTATTATTTAACATCTTCTCAATGTCTGGGATAAGTGTGGGGTGTTTTCTGCTGTGCCTCAGTGAGGACATCTAGTGTCGGAAGATTTAATAACCGAGTTAGCTCTTTCTTCACCATAAATACCCCAATTCGAGATTGGAGATTTAGTCTGGCTTGATAGCTTAGTGGTTAGAGCACCTGCCCGGCATGTGGGAGACCCGGGTTTGATCCCCGGTCAAGTTCAGAATTTTTCTCCTTCTCAATCTTTCCATTTGTCAGTAATGCTTTTTGAAGCTTAATATCTCGCAAACGACTGAATCGAATTTGATGAAATTTTCAGGATAGCATTATAATATAATTACAAAACGTTTTAATATATCGAACTCGAGATCAAAGAACCGGGTTCGACTCCAGAGGATAATTTCCAATAAGATAACACGTAATTTCACGTAAAAATGAACTTTTCGACGCGCAGGCTTTCATTCTTTTTTAGATTAAAAGTAGAAAGAATTGACCTAGGAACTTCGGATGTAAACCATTTTGAAGAAAACATTATAAAGGTTCTTATTCTGTTAATCTTTTCCCGCCTACATTTAAAAATCGCTCAATTTAAACGTTTAATTCACACAGTTTGAGGAAATCTAGCCATTTTAAGGGGATGTTGCCTTGCCTACCAATTCCATTGTTATACCTCGATATCATATTGTTATTTCAATCCTTATGGGTGTAAACGTGCTTTGATTGCTTTCAATAAGAGAGGGAGGGAGGGAAGGGGCAAAGGGAGGGTGAGAGAGGGAAGGAGAGGGAGATAGAGGAAGGGAGAGGGAAAGGAGAGAGGGGAAGAGAGTGCGAGAGGGAAATGACTTTAATACAATTTATGTTTCTGATGCCAATTTGATCTCCGTAAATAGCTTTAACGATCGAATCTTTACTCCCGTTGATATTTCAACGGGCATTACACTAGTCTGTACTATAAAAGGTGTAGAATTCTTGTTTGTTTGTTTTCTTGACTACACACTTTTGAAGTCACTCTTTAGACGCGATTTAAGATAATTTCCGAGTAGGTACGAGTTTGAAATTAGGCAGGAATGCACGAATCACGCATTAATAAGCGATGACGAAAACAAAATCCCGAAAAAAGTCCTGAGTTCGACTCCAGGAGAACATTTCTGTTTCCAATAAAATACGACATTTCGATGTGCACGCTTTCACTCTTTTGCAAATTAAAATTAGATAAATTGAACTACAATCACCGTATGTAGACTGTATTAAAGAAGAATGTACAAGGTTTCTTATTCTTATCGTCGTTTTATGCATTCCGTTCGAAATTACTCACATTGAACGAATATGTTGCAGATTTTGACCAAATATCGCGCTTTTATCGATAAGTTTCCTGGACAACGAATGTCATTTTTGAGACTCGATATTCCTATTATTTCCTCAATACTCATACGTCATACGATAGAAATACGAAGCATTTACGTAAGATGTATCGAGCGAGAGGGAGAATGGCAGAGGGAGGGGAGAGTGAGGGAGGGGGAATATAATTTTCTTTCCCGTCATACTGACGGGCATTTACACTTAAATACTTCAGTACTGTAGATATGAAATTTAAGAAAATAATATTGAATAAGCTTTCAAACTTCTCTGTGTATATTATTGAAAATGCTGACAACATTTCAAATTTGGAATGTAGGCTTCTCCAGTGATTTAATAAATTCTAACGTAGCTGCTCATACATTCCATTATCTCGCGTTGTTGCCATTATAAACGCATGGCTGGGCTTTTTGCTCCTCGTTGCGCATGCGTGCATTCCTCCGGCTGTTTTCTCCCCAAGCGTGCCCCTCTCCAGTCTTTCACTCTTGCGAATCCTCGATAAAGGCTTTAAAGGAGAAGATACTATCTTATAGTGTTAATTCCTCAACTGTTTGTGTCTTGGCGATCCCTCAAATTCCCTTTCCTCAGTCACTTTGAGAAACTTATATTATCATCTCTATTCGACCAAATTACTTTCCGTTTGTTGCTCATTTTAATAGATGTCTGATTTTTCGGTTGTATTTTACGTGGTTTTTGTTGTTTTTCTTCTAGCGAATACTAGTTTTTCTCTCTCTAAGGTCTTTTATGCTTCCTCTGAAATTCTTACTTAGTTAAATACGTACATACAAATTTCCTCGTAAAGGACTTTGTAACATATATAATGGAATTTTCTTTTGTGACATTTATAAAGGGTTTAAGGAGAAAGATTACATTAGTTCTAAATTTTGAGCAAAAGATTCTTTCAATCTAATAATAAGGCATTGTTTTATTTTGATTAATTTATAAAAAATCAAGAAAACTTTTCGTTGATACTCTTTTGAGGATAGTTTGGCATCACTTGTGGTATTGGTATTACTTAGTGATTGCCGCAATGTTATAGTATGATTTTACTACAAGTAGGCTAGTGCAATTTCGAGGATTAAAAAAACAAGATTTCGATGCTCTTTTCTATAGCCATGAAAGTGATGTTTAACATTTCTCTTTCTAGGCTAGCGTCATGCCCTCCTTATACAATACTTTTTTCCACATTTTCACTTTCCTGATATCTTGTTCATAAGTCGGATTTTTAATTCCAAATAACTTTTGAGTGAATGAAATTTTCTTTGCTTGATCCCTCTAAATGTGGCAAAAAATGAAACGTCGAGACATCATTAGATGTATTTGTAAATATTCTACGGTTTTTTAAATAATTCAGACTATAACACTCAAAGAATAGTATGGGTGAATGATTTCTCACGAGGGCACAAATATTTTTTTCCTTTAAGCATTTTTCACTCATGAATGACTCAATTGCTAATTTGTCTTCCAAACTGCTAACAGATAATTAGGCAATCAAAATGTTGTGTCAGTAGCGGTATTTCGTTTATAAAATTATAAGTTAAAATATTTGCTTCTACCACTTATGACTGCCTAATCTCTCAGTTGTAGCGTTGTTTGCAATGCCGATGAGAAGAGAGGAAATAGGAATAAAATCATTAATCATTTTAAAAATATTTATTGTTTAATGAATAAATTTACAACATCCTCATTGTTTTTAAATGAAAATGTTCGTCTCTCAGTATATCTGTCTGTGCACTTGCTTAAATTAAAAATTTTACGAAACCATAAAAGATAGAGAGCTGAAACTTAGACAGTAGATTTCTGTACTGCGACCGTTTGTTTTTTCTTTAGATTTCAGTTTTGAAGAATATTCAACTTCGGATTGGGGCCCATTTAGGTTTTTTAATATCTCTGAAGGAGTTAAAAGATGGAAAGATGAAATTTTTATCCTACATTTTCATATTGATGCCGCTTATTCTTAAAAAATTTGAAAAAATCCAACAAAATCATCATTCTTTTAACTTAGGAAATTTATATCAAAGATTCATCATTTTTTTCAATATATTAGTTGATAACTATTCTACATTTAAAGTTATTTTTTCAGATTGTTCCTAATGCTTAGGCATTAATACCTATTTTAATACCTGCCAAATTTAGGATCATCTATTCCGTATCTGCCACTTCCACGGCGGCGTAACACACGCAAAAGAGATATACCATTACAAAAATATTTTGAGTTTTCAGCAATCGCAGTTTCAATAAATTCATTTTGCAGGGTCACTCCCCTAATCCTCTACATTGCTTTTACGACATATAACATATAATGTTGCATTGGTATGTTTTTTTCACTTTTCGCTTTTCCTCCTATGGCAAGATCACATTCTTAGCCTTCGTATTTCCTTCCTCAACGCCATTTTTGTGACTTACTCCGCTGTAACCCGTTCCATAAACTATAATAACTTCCTGCCTACTGCGTATTGCAATAAGCCTCTGTGGATGACATTTCAGGAAAATCACATCCAGTGAAATTGTCACTAAAAACGCCACATTTTTTCTCTCGCGTTTTCTCAATCCGTTTTTTCCTTGGTGTTTTTTTTTATGTTGAAAAATCCGTTATTGCTTGTCTATATTCTCATACGCTATCTTTACTTTTCCACAGTCCATTTTACGCTGCACATTCGCGCCCACCTCTCTAGAAAAAAAGTCGTAAAAAATTCCCGTCTCAACTTGCCTTATAGCTGTTTTTTATATATATAAGCCATATATATAAGCCATCCTTCCCGGAGCTCTCTTTTTTACGCCTTTCATTTAGAGTTCTCTTCTCCTTTCCCAACCGATTTTCGAAGATACGAGAGAAAAGGAGGGATAAAAGAGTGGAAAGGGAGAAAGTAAAGAAAGAAAGGAAGTGGGGAGAGGGGGAAACTATCCTTCTGTCCTCTTCTTCCCTATTCGCCGCCATTGGGGTGCAATGACAAGACACGATTTTGAAACGTGACGCCAAATAGTCACGTGATATGGAATTGGCCCAGAAGGAAATCTCATCGCACGAAAATGTGTAAAAAGGGCGATTGAAAGGGGGTGGACGCGTAATACGGTGACTCGAAGATAGATTAAAAAGAGAGAGAGAGAAACATGTCCGAACTTTCTATTCTTCGTCTTCCAATAGCCAATCGGAAAATAGGCTTAAATCTCTCTCTCAAATTTCTAGATGGCCGAAAGATTTATTCTAAAGACGCACTCCACCATCTATATGCTTGTTTGCTAAAATTTGTGCTGAATATTTATCTGATATGCTGACATATGAGTAGGTAAAGTCTAATTATTCATTTCGACTTTATCAGAATATTAAATTAACCCTAATTAAATAATTATACGTTAATTGTTTATAAAAGCATAAACCTAGAGATGAATTAGCATAACGTTCGTAAATTTGTTAACGCAAAAAATTTGATTTAATTTTCCTAATCATAACTTATTAAAATTTACTTTAAATCCCTTAATATTCGTCAAAAGTCTGACTTTTATTTGGAGTACACGTATATGCTCCGTTCCTTCAAAAAGACTTTTCACGAAATTATTAAAATCGGCTTTTAGGAAAATTTAATCGATGCGTTCTTATTGTAAAAGAATTAATTTTTTATCGATTTTACAATAGTACATTTTTGTATAATTTCTATATTTTTGCATTTTTAATACCGAGGTCAATGTTTGAGCTAAATGGCTTTTTGGTAAATTTTCATTTCATTTCGTGATAATTAACTCGTTAGGAGCGATTTTGTCCTTATATTTCCCGTTGAAGTTGTTAAAAGCTAACTTTCGTTAATTGTTTCCAAATAAGTAGATTCATTTTGCATTATTTTTTCACATGCTAGCCATAACTGATAGCAAAGAAAAATGTTTGAATTCCTACGAAAGTTCACGTGAGAATGTTTATTACCGTTCAAAACGATCCCTTTCCTCCAAAACGGAGATCATCGTCTTACAGCACCAGAAACAGACATCTGCATCCCCCTAACTCTCTTTCTTACGCGCACTCCATTCCGCCTTCCCATCATCCATCCCTCCCTTCCTCTTTCTCTCCCTCCCTCCCTTCCTCTTTCTCCCTCCCTCCCTCTCTTTCTCTCCCTCTCCTCTCCCTCTCTCTTCCTCTCTCTCTCCCTCACCGTCTCTTACTCTCCACCTCCCCCACCCTCTCCGCAATCCTGTACTTCTCTTCCTCACTCACGTCTCCCTCCCCCTCTACCTTCTTCCCTCACTTCCGTACTTCCGCTCTCTTCACGCTACCTCTGCATTTTTTATCGCTTTTCCAAACCTCTATCCGTCAAATATATACTCACAGAGGGAGAAACTTTTCTCTCGCCTTGAGTATTTTTTCATGCCTAGTAATTGCTAAAATTTACCTTCCCAGTTGATTAACAGAAAAAACATTTTTCCCAATTCTCCCTTACCGTGCTCCTTCTGCTACCGTATCTCGCGTAAACCTCTTCCAAGAAACGTTCCCATCCGACTCGTAAAAAAAATCTTCTTTCTTCGTGTCACCACTTCTCTAACAAATTCAGAAAAAAGCTCTCTCATGTGATCGAAAAAAATCCTCCACCGTAGTAAAGTACCTTCAGTTATATCCACACCAAGACATTCTGGTCCTCATGTGAGGCGGCGGTGCTGCCTTAGTACGTGACGTCACGTTACGGTGGCACTCGAATGTATTGATCCCTTGGAGGGAGAGAGTTTGAGGCCTGATTGAAGGTGAGAGAAATAGGGAGGGAGGAAAAGGTAGAGAGATGGAAGGAAAGAAACGGGGGAAGAGGTGCAGACAGGGCCGCTCCGACCCATTGGTGCAAGGGGTGCACCGCACCCTGGCGGCAACATATTAGGGGCGGCAATTTATGGGCGGAAGCAAGAATTCATCTTAATTTTGTGCTTTGCACAATTTATCCCTTTAATTAAATGCAACTTTTGATCTAAAAATCGAAAAAAATCTGGGTCAGGGTGCTTTTATAAGTCCGTAAGGGGCGCCATGAACCGCTTGAATCCGGGCGGCAAATATGCCCGGCGCGGGCCTGGGTCTGCACCCCGGTGCGGGGTGAAGGGTGGAACTTTCACGCAAGGAGCGAATGCAACCGATGGGAAGGTTGCGTCGGAAGAGCGGCTCCTAATATCTTAAATCTTGATAGGGTGTAAGCAACGTGCTGGGAATGGTGAAATTGTACGTTTCATATCGTGATCATTGCAAAGAAATTTCTCTAATTTTTCCTTTCTGTCCGCCTCCACTCCTTTTTCACTCACTGCACCTGTATCACCGCTCCTATATTTTGTCATTGTACTTACCGTTTTACGCGCCATCCGAAATTAGATTGGAATAATGCGGCGTTTATAGTTATATGTGGAGAGTGAGAGGGAGGAAGGCTGTTCGTTTTGATCCGAACGACTAAGAAGGAAACTGGACGCCTAATTAGTGCCATCTCGTTGGATAACAAAATACCAAATAATATTATCGCCCTTTCATGTTTACTGTTTTATGGAAATACTCTAAGCCATTTGTGTATAATTCTATTCTTAACACGCTTTCTTTAAAAAAACAAGTGTTAATGTGATACTCTGTCCGTCTGCCTTTTGAAAATCAACTTTTTTGTATCAAGGAATATTTGGAAAAATCTTTTTCAATTAGATATCTATTATCATCCTATTCATACAGTTTATGTGGCTTCAATGTCGGAGAATTCGATGTTTTTAAATGTTAATGTAGCCAAACTACTAAAGATAGGGAAATTAAGGATCGACAGTCCTACGAAGAGGATTGCCCACCCCCTAAAAGAGGAGGCAAAACAGAATTCCGAAAAATGTTAGAAAAATTTACTTCCACCTCTTACTTTGTCAACATCTTACTTGTACGTTCGCATTATTTATATCTCTCAATTTTTTTTACTGATCGCTGTATGCTACCAGAGAAACGCGTAATAGTAGTAAATTAGTCCATCATGTTTGCGTTTATATATATTTACCAGTTGATTGAAAACCGTTGTCTTCATCAAATGCTGTAATTTCATATTTTAGAATAATATTTTCTTTTTAATATATTTTGTAAAAAAAATCAAGAATAAAATGGAATTAATTGTACAAAGTCTTGGGATTGTTCTTAAAGAATAATGTGTAGAAGATATAGCTTAATAATACGCCTCGCAAATTATGTTTCTATAAAACTAAGTTGTTTTTTCATAACTTTTTCTTTTATAAAATGTTATCAAAAGACAAGCTCCAATATTATCTTGATAAATCTCGCAACACCCGCCAAGAGAAATTCGCTGTAAACTTCAAACCCTTAAAGAATATGTTTATGTTTCATGGGACGACGGCTTTGAAACGTTATCCACCGCGTCCCCATTGTTGTTCGGCCTCATTAGTAGCAAAGCACTCAAAGTAAAATGAGAATGGGAGAGGGAGAGAGAGAGAGAGATGAGGCGGATATAGGGGGATGAGAGGAAGGCAGCGGTGATAGGAGAGAGTGTTGTGAAGGGAAGAGAGAATGTATGGGATGAATGAGTGAAGGAAGAGAGAGAGGGAGGGAGGGTAAAAGAATTAAGGGGATATGAATGAAGAGAGGGGAAGAGGAGAATGGAATGTTTCCAGGTGCACCAAAGGGGTTGCACGATCGCTTTGAGCTTGGAGAGTCATACGAAAGAATATATGGAGTTATAATGGGAGAGAAGATGAAGTAGGTTGGGAAAGGTTGAGAGAATTATTTTAGGAGTAGAAGGGCGTGGCGGGAACGGCGTGGCGGGTGTTGACGCGAAAGTCACTAAGTGAATTTAAGTCTCTTTCTCTCCAAGGAGGGTATTTTCGGCGAAGCCTTTGCCGCCTTCTTCAAAGGTGTTTTTAAAAGATTGAAGATGTGGTACAAGGTGGGAAGGCCTGAAGTGTTGAAATTCGCGGTAGAGCTCTTTGAGCTGTGTTCAAGCGCTGAGTAATGCCGGAATTTTGCGAGGTAGGCGTAGAAAGTTGGGGTTTAAGGAATGCCCCGTGAGATGCAGATGCTTCATTTCGCCTAAGTGCAAAATAGGCCCCATCAAGAAATTTGCGAATAATATTAAAAGAAAACGCACAAAGATTAATCCAATGTCTATAAAATTTAGTAGCTGAATTACTATTTCTCTCAAACAAAAAAATCAAATTGCAGGATGAATAACACTATATTCTCCTTCCACAATGTCTCAGAGCAATTGCCGAATTGACGATATCCATCCCCATCTATTACTAAACCGATTGCTATGATCTCCAATTGCCGCTACTGGAAGTGGCTCTGCATTATACTAATATCTCTTCAGAATAAAAGTTGCCAGTCAATATTTAATCGCAAAACTTCAGTTTTAATTGACATATGATTTGGAAGCTAAAAATTAAATACTGAGGATGGAATAGGTAAAATAATTAATTGAAATAATGAGTGACGTTATTTGTAAACTCGATGATTTTATACCTGTTAATAATACGTATTTTGCATCGTAGGACATTTATGTTTATCTGTTAAAATAAATTAATGAGATATTTTTTAAATTAATGAAGTATTTATCCAGATTCACTCTCAATGGTAACACATTTAAATCTTTCCCTGTAATGAACATATAGTGGAGCCTACCAAATTATTTATTTGAAAAGTAAGGAAAGAGCTGTTCAAACATATAGTAAATGGCGTTTTTGTAATTGTTAAGACAGTGTTAAAGTTTATGTATACTAGTATGATTAGGCTGAAATAATATTGTAATGAGAAGGAATGCTGAAAAAAATATCGAAAAAACGAATTCTCTAGCTGCTTCCGCTTAGGATTTAGCGAATCAGATGAACAAACAGAAAACGTGCACAACGGGACAGAGCACTAAAGAGTACAACTGCTTAACCTCTCTTCCGAAGGAGGAAGCGCTGATTTGTTTGTTCTCCTGACACATAATTTTTTCAGGAACACAGAATTGCATTCATAAAATTATTTGTGACATAAATTCAACAAATTTAAATAGCCTTCTTATGTTTGTCAGTCCTTTAAATATGTAGATATTTTTTAAAAATTTACTGGGAATAAATATTTAAAGATAACTTTGAAATTTAAAAAATATATTTTTAGCATATAATATTCAGACTCAAATTTTCTGAACCATTATTTATGTAACCTTAAGCCTCAATTTCAGGTTTTACCTTACCAACTAAAAATAATGGGTGATTGACATATGCCTTGTGAATTCTCACGTGGAGACGAGTAGGTTGTTCATTAGGCGGGTTATATAGTCATTACCTCATTTATGATGGGAAATTATATCCTGAGATTATTCCTGTTTTGCTCTTCATGGAAAAGATAACATTAACTACGTTGCCTTAAAAAATAAAGTGAGATTGAGGTGTTTATATATCAGCATAAGATAGACACAAAAGATGGGATAGCGAGAGGGAGGAAGTGAGAGTGAGAGAGGAGATGGGTTTAAGAGATATGATGGGAATTATCGTGAATCTGAGAGTGAGAAGGGCTGTAATACGTTTTGCTACTTATCGTGATGGGGAAAAGGATTATAGAAGCTCCGAGGATGTAATAAAGATGGGGAAGGTTACCTTGGAAACTGCCAATGGGTTCAGGAAGAACGTTAAGGAAGGGTGGCGATGCTATTAGGCTAATTGAGAAGCAATCGAGAGCGTGGAAAGCGTAAATCCACTGATCGATGCAATAAAACGCAGGTCATTTTCAACGGCTTATTATCACCATGCGTTTCCATTACGTTCCAAAAGCCCAAATTAAAGAAGCAATCCTGTGATCTACTCAAAAATTGCTGCGCAATTCGAGATCGTGTATGGTGCAAACTGTTTAATTTCTTCAATATTATCAAAAACTAGAAACGTCGTTTCATCTGCTCCACTCGGCGTTGGATTTTTGCATTCTAAGATTCGAATTAGACTATATTAGAAAGTTAACATCTCAAATATTTGTCGTCACTGAATTTAAGTTGCTATTTTATGGTCATCATCATAGGCAGTCTGTCCGTAGACAGATCCATGGTTATTCATGGTTAAACCTGGTTCTCCATATACTCCTATTTTCTGCAGTCTTCTTCATATCTTGATTATTTCCCTATCAAGTCGTCTATTAGCTGAAACCTCTTTCTCTTTTTCCATCGAGTTTTCCTTCTAGCACTTCTTTAATCATTCTCTCTCTTCTCAGGTAATGTTCAATCCAGTTCGCCTTCTTAGAAACAATGAAAAATTCAAGCGGCACTGAAGTTTCACTTGAATGAAGAACGTCGTTGTTGGATTTAAAGGCAAATCATTAAATTCTGGTTTTCAATTCCTCCGTGACGAGCTGTTTGTTTGCCGTCAAAGGGCGATTTATCCGCAGTTTAAATTCGGATTATCTCGCGTCCCAATTGGAGGGTACGGTAGGTAGGTCGGAAGGGAGCGCAAAAGATTTGACATGTATCTATATAAATAAAATTGTTACCTCTGTCTGTACATTTGTTTTTTGTCGGGGTTTTACCTTTTTTGTGTGTTTTGCATCACAAGAAGACGTTTGAACCTGTTTGCAGAGTTGTTGTCTGTCTGTCTGTCTGTTTGTTTGTTTGTTATCGCATCACGCAAAAACGGCTGGTCGGATTTTTATGAAACTTGCAGCGTATCTTTAGAGTGGTCCAGCTTAAAATTAGGCTATGTAGTGTATCTCAAAAAAAAATTAAGTGGGGGTTTGGGGGAGCATCGGTTTGGTTTTTCGACGATAACTCTCGAGTAAATTAACTTAGGAAGTTCAAATTTGATATTTGTCACTTTCAATACAAGTATAAGATAAAATTCATAGATGAACAAAATCGGACCAAGGCGAGGGGGGTTGTGGGGGGGCACCCGTAAGAGAAATCGCTGATTGCAAGCTAACGGTTGATTACATCGAAGAAGTATAAATAAGAAATATTTTAGGAAAACAATCTGGGTAAATATTTTAGGAAAAACATTTTAGGAAAAAGTCTGCCTGTCTGTCTATTTGTTTGTTTGTTACCTCATCACACAAAAACGGCTGGTCGAATTTTTATGAAACTTGCAGCATATCTTTAGACTGGTCCAGCTTAAAATATAGGCTACTAGCTGGAATGTCCGTTGAATTTCAATGGATTTAGTTAATTTAAAACTTCGACCGTGTAACATGTAAGCATCGCAAGAATAAGATAGTACACAGTTATAACCGTCGAATAAAGAAAAAATGCAAACCGCTCCGCATTTTCCTATTTGATGAATGATGGAAGAAAATCTTGCACTGTGAAAAATCTAAAATAACATATAAACTCCCTCTTCCTCCCTCCCGCCCCTCTCTCCCTCCCTTTCTCTCCCTCTCTCTTAAATGTAAGAAGGGACTCATCATCATCATAGGTAGTCTATCCGTTGACAGGTCCGTGATTATTCATGGTTAAACTTGGTTCTCCATATACAGTAAAACTCGTTTCATACGTATTTGAGGGGACCGACTCATTGCTTCGTTATAAGCGTGACTACGTTATTTACGAGAAACATGGTTTTTGGCCTATACATCCCATATAACACGTATACACATACAGTAAAAGCTGTGCTATCCGGCTATTTAGAACCGGCCAGCCTTAGATACACAAATACAATTCATTTTGTATTTCTTTTTCTTTTTTTATAAATTTTTGTGTGAATTGTATATGTGTAATACCACAACTTTCACTTTAAAATTTCTTAAAATATAAGATGTATATATTACGTATATACTCCGTATACTTCTGTGGCTGCCGAGTAAGCATGGCGTTTTCGGTTACGTAAGCCATTTGCATTGTCTAGATGTTTTGGTGTACTTCTACAATTTCCAGTTTTATCGCTTTTTATTATTTATTATTTAATCCAATAAATTCAATTTTGGGAACAGGTTCACTGCCGTAATCCCCAAACTTCCCGGACGCCCTAAACTTTTCAATAGTCTTTTTGTTTTGCATGTAAGCGTAGCAACGTATTAAATAAGAATGGGTAAATAGTGTCTATATCTAACTAGGTGTGGAAGAATTAAAATGGAAAATGCAAACCCCATGCATAGTTATGTTTGGGGAGTACGATAGTGAGCCTAAGCCCAATTTTGTATGGTTATTGCTAAATTTGAGATGTCAAAATCGAAAATCGCTCCCCTAACCGGATATTTCTCCTAATCGGCTTTTTCTCCTAATCGGCTTTCTACAATCCCCAAGATAGCCGGATAACACAGCTTTTACTGTATTTGCAGTGAGTCGACTTCAATGCCGTACTTAATGTGCAAAGAGATGCTTATCAACTTCGCGGCATGTAAAATGTTCGACTGCTATTACATACGATTTTTTAAATGGTCAATTAATATTTTTATTATGGTCATTAATTTACATAAACATTTCACATTTTTAATATCAATTTCAAAACAAAGGGAGCGTGGAAATTCGTATGGAAGGGGTAGATGGAGGAAGGGGACCTCTACGAACAAGTGCGCGGTAAACGGGCGGAAACTGCTCATTACTTATCGCTCTGCTCGCCAAAGTTCGTTATATATGGGGAATTTTTTGCTGCGGGACCAAACATTTGTTCGTTACAGCCGAGAATTCGTAAAATGCGTGTTCGTTACATCCGAGAAATTTAACAATGCCCTTATGGAGAAGTTCAAGGGACCGAGACATTTCTTCGTTATAGTCGAGATTTCGTTTTAGGCGTGATCGTTATAAACGAGTTTTACTGTACTCCTATTTTCCGCAAATTTCTTCATGTCTTGATAGCTCTCATTCCCTTTAAAGTCGTCTACCAGCTGAAACCTTTTCCTACCTCTTTCTCATTTTCCAAACAGTTTTCCTTCTAGCACTTCTTTAATCATGCACTCTCTCCTCAGGTAATGCCCAATCCAGTTCGCCTTCCTCTTTCTGATAGTCTGTACAATTGTTCGCTTCTCTCCTATTCTTCGTAGTACTTCCTCCATTTTCACCCTATCTGTCCATTTTATCTTCAGCATTCTTCTCCATGTCCACATTTCGAAGCTTTCCAAGTATTTAATATCAATTTTCCTTAGCGTCCATATTTCAGCCCCATACATAGCTATACGTCATACATAGCATTTTATCAACTTCTTGTGGTTATCCTCCTTTATATTCCCCGTTATTAGGAGTTTCTTTCTTCTGAAAGCGGCTTTTGCATTCGTTATTCTAGTCCTGATTTCATCGGTACATTTTGCTTCTCTCGTTATGATGCGTCCAAGCTATTTATAATCTGAAACTTGTTCTAATGGCTTTCCTCCAATACTTATATTCAAATTTTCTTCTTCTTTATTTGATATTCGCATGACCTTAGATTTTTCTTTATTTATTTCCATGCCGTATTTTATACCTGTTATCACTAGTCTATTTATCATTTTCTGGTGTTCCTTTTCCTTTCTTGCTAGAAGTACTTGATCATCCGCGTATTTCACTGTTCTTATAAACCTTCCTCCAATTTTGAAATCTCCCGTGCCTTCTAACTCTTCCTGCATTAGCCTCTCTCCATATACATTGAATTGGATCGGCTATAGAAAACAACCCTGTCTTATTCCTCTACCGCAGGGATGCACAAACAGCGCTCCCAGAGCGCGCGCGCTCCAAGCGCGCCCGCGGGCGCACGGCAGAGCATATACTGTGGTGGTAGCGGGAGAGGGGAAGCTTCTCTCTCGCACATATGTCTCACTCGGCCAGAGCGCGCCGTTTCCTCAGACGCTCCGCGCACTCTCGAGCTGTGCATCCCTGCTCTACCGATATTTACTCCGCTGGTGTCCGCTTTCTCCAAGCTGACGTTTACAACTTGATTCGCGTATAGATTCTCGATCATTACCAAATTTCATATACAGTAAAACCTGGTTAATTCGAACCTCTATATTTCGAAATTCGACGTAATTCGAAATTTTTTAACACTTGAAAGACCGAAAAAGCCAATTTCATACAAATGTGTTTCAGTAATTCGAAAATCTCTATAATTCGTAATTCGAAAAAAATTTTTGCCCGATTCTCGGCATATCAACGCATTTTTGTCGACATAATTCGAAATAAAACTTACCAAAAAGAAACTAAATGAAATTTACTAAAATATTTCTGGCACTATGTCGGCTGGGTTACAAACATTGTGCGATCGTGATCATACCCACTGGGCGTTGGGTATTGTCACAAGTTTCGGTCCATCCCCTCAATTTATCTACTTTTTGCGAGTTTTGTGTGGAAAACGCGTTCCAATATTCCTTTGGTTCGTTGTTTGTTTCGTATTAGATTGTATTTTTCATCATTGTTAGTTACTTGTTTAAATAATATTCTTAGTTTAATAACTGCAAGAGAGACTATATTTAAATTTATTGCTATAAAATATTTTTTTAAATATACCCTCCAATGGCTCCGGTTCGTGGTGCATATAAGACTTACTCTTGCTGAAAAAATGTCTTTGCTGCAAGACATTGACAAGAAGTTAGAATCGAAAGGAAAGCTGGCCTCAAAGTATGGGATTCCGAACTCGTCTTTATCTACAATTTTAAAGAATCGGGCGACGATTGAAGAAAGTTTTTATAAATTTAAAGGGAGCGCTACACGTCAGCGTTCACGGCCTACGAAAAACGAAGACCTCGAAGAAGAATTGTCCGATTTTTTTCACAAATTTACGAATTTACCTGTGACAAACATGTCATTACGGCAAACGTAGTAAGGAGCGTCTCACCGCCGCGCCGGGCTCTGCCCAAATATGGATGGGTCGAATAAAGAAAAACTTGTAATCATCGGAAAATATGGCAACCCATGCTGTTTCAAAGGTATTAATCGTGATTATCTGTCGATAATTTACGAGCATAACAAAAAGGTGTGGATGGGAACAGATATATTCAAAAGTTTTTAAATAAGAATGGAAAGACGTGTGGCGGTGCAAAATCGTAAAATTTTGTTGACACTAGACAACTGTTCTGCTCACCATGTGGCTCAGATAAATATGCCCAATGTTGAGTTGTTGTATTTTCCGCCGAACACAACCAGTGTTCTGCGGCCACTCGACCAGGGCATCATTCAAAATTTAAAGAGTCATTACAGAAAAAAACTATTGTCGTCATACTTGGTGCAAATTACAAATGGATGTTCGCAGGATGATTTACGAAAATGGACGATTTTAGACGCGTGCCGGGCCTTGTCATCGGCGTGGCAATTGGTGACTCCTCAAACCATCGCCAACTGTTTTAAGCCGGCAGAAGTGTTCCAAGGTACAGAAGTGGAGGAAGTAATCGACAGTAATGTATTGGGGCCTGTCAGTTTCGGAGACTTTGTTTCCTTTGATAATGACTTGGTTACGTCGGTTGTGTATGACCCCACGATCGACGAATCGAAAACCGTTGCGAGTGATAGCGACGAAGAAGACGATGTGGATAACGTCGATGCTAGGGTGGATGTGCCATTGCCATCTAAGGAGGATGTTTTAAAAGCTTAAGATACCCTTCAAAGGGTACCAGACGTGCCGATGAATATCTGTGAAAAAGTTGATGCCATTACGCAACACATTGCGCTAGGGAGTGTCCTGAAATTGAAACGGGAAAATAACCAACTTTTTCAAATAAATTTAAATTAATATTTTATTACACACTTTTGTTTATTTACTTTTAAGTTTAAATAAGTGAAAGACATTATTAACATTTTAGTGGTTTAATTATATGTTCATATATGTTTCAATGTTTAAATGAGTAATCCTAAATTTGACTTTTATTCATCGACATCATATTTTGAGGTATGCATGTGTAGTACATCCTTTTTTTCTGTATTTTAATATAGTGTCATATTCTTTTGTTTTTCTGTAATTTATATTTGCATTTTTTAAATTTGGTAAATCACGCTTTTTTGTAAATTTCGAATTATAGAGGTTCTTCGTAATTCGAAATGCTTTTTCTTTGGTCCCGTGAATTTCGAATTAACCAGGTTTTACTGTATAACACTTTAGCATGAGCACAGAGAACAGTTTTTGGACAATAACTGGTAACCCGAAGTCGAGGTTTATTCGAAACCTGATTCGGTTTTTGTGATTCTCCGATAATACGTCATTATTGTATACATTGACCATTACAATAAATGTAGAAAATATAATTTCCTAATCTTTTATTTCAAACAATTTTCCATAGCAGTTATTCTTTAGGAATTATTTATAAATAATCGGTGTTTTCGGTTTTTTCGAATATGTTCGTTAAAACGCTGTTAGTTACAATCTTTATAAGGAACAAAGTTATAGAAAATAATATTCCTTCCAACTTTTGTTTGAAACAATTTTTCGTAGAACCATCCATTTCGGAGATATTTAACTTATTCGTAATTTCCAGTATACAGCGCCACCACCATGTAGTGGTGAATTCTGTAAACATATTCAAAATATGTTTACCTAATTTACGGCAATAAGGAAGATTATTTACGATACGAAATAATAATTTTGCCTTATAATGCTATTCATAATAATTTAAATATCGATATCCCAAACATGGAGAAAGTCATGTGTTGGCCACATCAGATTTTTAATGTATTCCTATATTCTGGTGACCGCACGTCTTATAATATAGTGTGCTGTTCGTAGAGCGTTATCAAAAACATCGTTTCCTCGCTTTACCACACTTTGTTTGCAGCCATGGTTAAGTGAACTCGCAGATCCACTCGCAAAGATATCGAAACTGTTTCAAATTAATGTGTGAACTGTCGCAACAAGTTTAACTTGTGGTTACAAAGCACGTGGTGGTGTCTGGCGAGAACTCACTTTTTCTCGCGCATGTCGTCTCGCGGCAGTCTTTACATTACGGACTCCACTGTCTGACGTTAACTGGAGCGATTTTTCTCGCCAGTCTAACCCGACCTTAAGTAACTACACTTAAAATACTCAAGGTGATTGAGTAAAATGTGGAATTATCGCCACAATACATGGATACTCTTAATTACTTTGTACAGTAAAATAGATAGTACTGTGTGCATGTTTTCTTTAAATATTTTTTTTCGGTGTTGGGAAAAAGGCTTAAAAAAGTTTTTCAATTAGCCAAGAAATTGGTCCAGGGGAAAGCTTCATCTTTTGTGTCTGTGTAATAGTTGATGCATATGCTCAGTACACAATTACAATACTCTAATAGTTTAGAAACATCATATGGTTAGCTTCCTCACACAGCCATGAATATTACTGGTAATTAAATATTCTAGCTAATTTCTAGCTACCAAGAAGATGAAAGCTAGTTCCCAAGTGCTAAAAAATGCGGCAACACTGTGTATTAACGATAAAATCAACGGAAGATGCCTTTACTTGGTGGAACTCCATCATAAATAAGTTGAGAAAAATTACTTGGTATAAGTTCCACTTTATTAAAGTGGAACTTTTACCAATTAGTTTTTCTCAACTTGTTTGTATTAACGATGTTTTTGATGAAGTAAAAGGTTCATAATCACTTCGATACGTACCAGGCAGGTAATAGACTCAAAAATTATAATAAATAGCTGTGCAATATTTTAAGTGGCATTATCATTTAATCCAGATAAACCTTATAACAGATTTAATAAAATACTCAAGCAATTTGTGGATATACTACAATTAAATCGGCTGTGTTTTTTGTAATCAATTAAACTAAAAGTCTCCTTAAGTGTGTCCTACGACGCCTCGTTTTATCTACGTCGCGACATAGATAAAACGAGCTTTTCTCTTTTATTCGCCGTTTTAGTCTTTATTGAACCTAGCAACTTAGAATTTTACTCAGAACATCTTTATCCACAGTTGTTCAACTTAAAGAGGGAGGAAAGAGAGGTTTTTTATCGTTTCCATTCCTCTTCCATTAATCCCTCTGCGATTGATCCTAAGCTTATTTTCCATTCTACATACAATGACGTAAATGTGCAATCAACAACCTGCATAGCATAGGTTGCCAAACCGTGGCTCGCGGGCCTCATGCGGCTCTTTTTCCTTGTATTTTGGATACTTTATTCTTTCAGTAAAAGAAATTTTAGATACGCTGTTTACTGCCGAACAGATCGATACTGTAAAATTTGACCTTAGCGTGCATGCATTTTCTCAGATTGCTTCAAAGTGTTTACATAAATTAATTTGTAAAGGATGTTGTGTGTGTCTTGCGGTAATCGAGATTCTCATTAATATTGCATGCGGCAACGAAGTTTCGTAGAGCTATATAATGTTATACATTGTAACGTTCATATCCTTATAGCAATATTTTGCTGTCAATTATGTGAGAATTTTTCGTTTCCTCGAATTTTCAGAATTTCAAGTCAGGTCCAACCTATAATAATTTTCATGACTAAATATTGAGTAGAACGACTTTTGAGAGAGTTTATTCTTGAATATTTACATACATAAATACATCCTCATCTAGCAATCTATTCTCTTCCGCAGAAAGCGTTATTGCCACATAAAATACATATCTTTGTCTGAATAATAACCTATCTCAAAATACTGAAATATGTCATTTGAAAACTTAATAGCAACGAAATCAATAGTATGCGTTTTTAAAAGTGTATGCATTTTATTACAATTAACACTAAAAACTTTTAGTTTAACGTTTCCTTTTTCGAGTTTCGATGCATTTTCATTTGCAAAGAAGCTTGATGTCGTTTTCTTTCCTATAATATAAAAACCCAAAGG
Source organism: Uropetala carovei (assembly GCA_036926305.1). Lineage (NCBI taxonomy): Eukaryota > Metazoa > Arthropoda > Insecta > Odonata > Petaluridae > Uropetala > Uropetala carovei. The sequence continues at coordinate 2,652,111 of JAXCHB010000051.1, read as the reverse complement.
ATGTTGTCCCTGTGTTCATTTTGTTAATTTTAGACCACAGATACTTATTATATTGACTAAATATTTCGTTAAACGTCATTTAACCATCAAGTTATGGCTGTTCTGCTCTCAGAATGCCTTCTTAAATTATTTCCATATGTATTAGGAATATTCTTTATCATCTGATTCCTCAACTCTATTTGCACATTATATCTTATAATTTCACTTGAAATCATTTATAAAACTATTATTCGCTGTAAATCCAATGCTGTCGATGATTTCCTTTATGCCATTAAGGAATAAGGTTCTGAAGTATTAACAGAGAATTTTTTCGGTTTAAAAATATTTAGAACTATATATTTCCCATGGGTATGATATAAGCTATTATATTATAATTGAACGTTTTCAAATAAATAATATTTTCTTATTTTTATTCATTATATTCACAAAGAGTGACTTAACACTACTCGACAAGATTATCAGAAAAATTGCATATATGTACATCCAAATTGTTTAATTTAATGTAATTTAAAATCATTTTACCTAATTTTAACTTGTATTTATCATTGCATTATAAACCAAATAGATATTATCGCTGATTAAATTTGTCCAATTACGCATCTGCAAAACGTTCAATATCGCGTTTAAAAGAATCACAAAAACTACCAAGGCAGATTTCGTGTAAAATCATTTTAGCGGCAAATCAAATATATATTCTCCGATAAAAGTTTCACGTTTGTACGAGTTACTTTTGAAACATACTATATTCAAGTATTCGTGAAATGCCGATAAAAAGAAGTGGAAGTTACTCGGGTTTCAAGAACACTAAGCCACATTCCTCACCGTTTCCTTCAAACGTATTTAATTTTCGATAAAATGCTCGAAGAATTTCAGGTGCAGGAACATCCGATACGTGGAACAAAGAGAGAACCTGAGGACGAGGGATAGGTAATCCTCCCAATCTCTCGCTTCCTTTGCATTTCCTCCTTTTAAATTGCATTCTTATCTTTTATTTTATATTTGAACTAGATTTTTATGCCTAAATATTTTTCCATTTGAACTTTTTCGAAAGAAAAATATTTTGATAAAATAATTTCAAATGAATTGGACATGGTAACCATATCTGCGATGAAACTGAATTTACTAGGGGCTCCGTCCCTACTAGCTTCGCTCGCCAACCCCCTGGCGCGTTCTGATTTAGTTAAGCTTAAAGATGTGCTTACGGGAAAAAACAGAATGGGGAATTTTGGCAACAATGAATCTCGTTTCGTGCATGCCGGAACACTGCGTCCCAGCTGAATGAATGATAAAACTCAATGTCGCTGAACTTCACAGTTTATTTACATAAGCTCAGCTTTATTCTTTACTAAATTAAAATTTTGTAAAATTTTGAAAAATCTACACTAATAAAGGATTAAAATGGGCTTGGTTTCATGAAAATCGGTTGCACGCAAGGGATGTTATGGATGAGTAAAGAAATAACCTCTTCATATTAATATATATATAGATAGAAATACATCTTCCGTGTTTTAATCCTATAATATAAAGCACGTTCCGTGTGAAAGAACTATAGGTATTAAAAAAGTATTTTTTTTCAAATATTAGATCTCATTCACTTATTATTCGTGAAATATGAAACAATGTGCGCGTTTGTGTGCACGTGCAAGTCAAAGTCACAGGTGGCCCCGTTCCGCCAAAATCGCGTAGCATCCATATTTTTCTCCTCTGCGCACTTAGTCCGAGTGAAGGGTGAGATCGCGTCGTTCCCTAAGTCGGACGTCTGGTTTCCTTGCTGACGGTTGCGCCCCAATCTGCATAACGGATTACCTATGAAGGGGTGTTTTGCATTTACCCCTGGCACAACTCCATTCCTTCCTCTCACCTCATCGCTAAAATCAGAGCCCTTAACTGCCACGAATTTAAAAATATGACCTCAAAAATATTAAAGGGAGCGATTGTGGCGGCGGAAATGCGTATTTGGAGGGAATTCCACTCCTCTTCCTCTTCCCTCTTTATCCCTTTCCTCTCACTTCCTTGCCCTCCCTCCCTTCCAATCCTTTCTCTCTTCTCCCTTTGGCGATATCCCACTCCGCCTTCTCCTATTCCTTTGCAGCAACATTTTCCCAGTGGGAATAAAATGTCATTTTCTCCGCGATTCCTACGTTCCCTTGAGCGATGTTTACCGGAGATAACCTCGTTCCTTTCCTCCCTCCTCCTTATTTTCCCATATCCCATCTCTCTCTCTCTCTCTTCTATTTCTATGGCATGTTTTCTGGGTTTACACCCACCACGTCGCGGCTATATTTCGTTTGAAAAAATTCCCGTTTCTCTCCTTAGAGATGTGATAGAGTATGAATAATAAAGAGAAAGAAAAGAGAAATAAACATGCATAAAGAAACTTATGCTAAGATTTTCATGTGGGGATTCGAGGAAGGATTTACGGTAGGATGACGTGTGTTGACCATGGGGATTACTTTCTTAGGATATATGTGCGCGACGTCCAAATTCTCGCTTGTGTACTGAAATACGTGGAATATGAAGTCAAAACCAATTTTATAGGGATATGATTAATAGAGGGTGGGCCAAAGAAATGTACCCGATTTCAAAATGAAGTTACAGGATAACCATACAAGATAGGACTAAATTATAAAGTGGATTAATCAAGAAAAAGTCAAAAATATTTGTACTAAATGACACATTTTGTCACAAGTTCACAATGTGTCAGACAAGTTCACAACAACAGCTATAGTCAATATTAGGCGTGAAATCCTACAGCCTGTAATCAACAACTGCACTGCGCCCATTCGCTTTTGTGCTCAGAATGATGGAAGACGTTAAAAAAATTTTATCAATAGAAATAAATTTGAATAAATTGGTTTCTGATTCACACTCGTATCACAGTTCATTTATTTATTTATTTTGAAATTGGGTACAATTTTTTGGCCCATCCTGTATATGATATAGACTTTGGGAGAAATATTGCTCCGACACGACGTCATTTCTTCCACTAGTACATTTTCATGTCAAGTGGTGTTGATTTTTCTTGCATAAATTAGGATTAGGAAGTATGTACATTAATAATTGCGCCATGGCCCTTGTCGTTTCCCTCTTTTGCAAAGTAGATTTCAAGTGTATACATATTTATAACGCTGATTTATCCGAGAATTTGCTCTCTTAGTACAATTAATACAGTCATTGAGATGCATCACGAATAAGGACGGTTACTTATTAAATAGAGGTTTATTACATAAAGGTTTTTAAAAATGTGAATATTTTTGTCTACTCAGGAAACTGATTCTGAGTGATTAATTCACCTACATCTGCATAATACCCTGAAAGTCACCTTATTAGTGGATGGCAGGTTCTCTTAAAAATACTCTACTCAATCTGAATAATATTTTTCCTTGTTTATAGGAAATCGTGGTAGAAGTTGGAATTCTAAATGTTCATTTGCTTTTTCTATAAAATTAAATGATAACGTAACGTCTATATCCATGCTTGAAAGATTATTTTTCAAGCTGTCCGTATTCTCTTAGAATTAGGCAAATATTCCATAATGCCATTCATAACTAATTGTAAGCTTTTTATTGTGAAAATATTCCAAGTGAGCTGAGAGACACGGCCTTATAGTTACTAATATTCCTAAAATATAAAATTTGCCTTAAAAGTATGTGGTAATTTCTCGTGTATGCGTCAGTCATTCCCTCATTTTCCTACATACGATAGCCAAACGGAAACGCCGATGTTTTTATCTTTCATTATAGGTTAAAATATTCTCCTTTCGCCATCCAGAGACCAATAAACTTTTCAAGGAGCGCGAACGTTGTTGGGAAAGGGAGTAAGAAGAGGGAGACATTCCGTCCTATACTTGGCAGTGTTCATGCACGGGTTTAGAGAGGTGGAAGTGAGGAAGGGGTAGGAATATGGGAGATTAGGAGGGAGCAGAGAGAAGGGGGCGGGGGACGCAGGTAGGAGGCAGCGCTTGCAAATGGGAAGGTGGTGCGCCTTGGGCAGCAGGAGAGAGAACCAACGGCGGCCGCAGCACGCTGCCACGCCCAAGTGGAGGAATTCCGATGAAAAATGAACGATAAGCCTCTCCCGTAGGCTGATGGGTAGGGGGGAGAGTAACCAGTGGAGAGAGAGCAGAAGTTGAGCTCTTTGGGGGATATGGAATGAGAAATTCAGGATGGTTAAACAAAACTCCCTCTTTAGGAGAAGGGAAAGAGATCCGGGTTTCTCATACTTAGAATTAAGGAGCATTAAAAAGGAATTATTTACTATTTAATACTTATACAGCAGCAATGGTCTGACTGAGGAATCTTTCGGGCGTGAAAGAGAGCGGAAAAAATAAATTATCAGGACGTTATTAGCAAGTTTTCAAATTTGTATGAAACGAGCTATTTTTATCGCTTTGTCGTTCGTCCGTCTGTTAGTCTTCAGACATTCAACATTTTCGTTTTATTATTATTATTAAAAATGTACAATACAATTTGGCACCAGTCCTGGTGGCAAGGTCAATACAACAATGAGAAATATATAAAGGATTAAACGTATACAAACTGTTTAGGCCATACATAGGGACAATTTATAACCACAAAAGAAATATTACTCTTTTAGCAACATGAGTTGATAGTTTTCGAGATTCAAGGTATGTCTTCACTTCTACTGTTGTGGTCGAAGACTGTAATTCACCCTACTAAGCAATCCTATTACTTTTCCAACTCCATCGGCATTTGTCCTTGCTATACATATATTCATATATATATTTATTTAGACGTAATTCAATTTCAGTTGTGTCATGTACTTTAATTAAATATGTATATGCACTTAAATATTCTTACACTATTGTTTTGCATTGATAATATGAATCAAAATTTTTACTTTATTTTATTATTATTTACTCATTATAAATAATTTCTACTTATTTAAGAAATGCCTTTTGGTTGAAGGATGAGACTCAGAAACCTCCTCAGGTAAATCGTGCGGAAAAGCAAATTTGCAAACATTTGGTGCGTGCTAACAGACGACTTCCTTTAAAAATCCTTTTGGGAATACATTTTTTCTATCCTAAAATTGTGTTTCCCGACCGATGTCCCGTGTTAAAGTAGTTTGTCGTCGGCCATGAATAGGTGCGTCGCGGAATTTGGGGAGAGTCACTCGTGTTCAAGTTGTAGCGGAGAAATTATCTAACGCTAAAGAAGAGTGAGTGCGTGCTCCGTCGTAATTCCGGCGTGCGAATTGTGAGAAGTCTATGGCAGAGAATATTACGAAGCAGAGGATCCATACTCGAGTAAACAGCTTCTCACGAAGTTATCGACTCTCTGCGAAACGTTGAGTTACACTACCTGCAATTCAGGCCAGTAGAAAGAGACATTATATTTCGAGAACAGTTCATATCTCACATCGTGCGTGTATGCGACGGGAGGGAGAGTAGAGTGGCGGCGTGCTGCCAAAATGTTTTTATTGTGTGTAATGGAATGAAAAATGTGTTGGAAAACGATGTTCCAAAACAACGGCGGTGTTAAAAGATATAAAAGAAAAAATGAAGAAATATCGTTGTTGTTGTTACGGTTCCCATATCTAAATACTGAAATAAAACAAGCTAAAAATATGGCCTGTATCCAATATTATGCTCTCTCTTTTGCAGCCATAAAACGGTTGAGTGAGTCAGAGAAAGGAATAAGCGTATCAAGTGTTGGAATATTTCCTTTATCGCGTGTGTCCCTTTAAAACTCTGGAACAGACATTTATCCCGGGGCATGTACATACGTACGTATGAGGGCTGTGGATCCCCTCCCTCCCTCCCTCCCTTCCACTCTCTTCTCCCTCCTCCAAATCTCTTTCGCCCCCCTCCAAGTCTCCGTATCTTTGTTCTGCCTGGTTTTATATACTGTTCGGCGGACTCTTACTATAGCTTTGAAAAATCGCGACGTTTTTAATAATTTTTACATGGCCTTCGATATCTTATTTTATTAGACTTTTTCCAATCCGTCAATTATGTAAAAAATTATAAAAAAAGCAACATAAATGATTGGCGGACAAACTCTGCATTCGAATTTTTAATCTAAAGGAAACATTTATTATTTTACGAAAAAAATATTAAAGACTATATAAAAATAAATTTGAAAAATAATTTAAAGGAACAAATATCATATTAACACACAAAAGGAAAAAGTCCCAAACGAGGAATAGGGTTCTAGAATTTTTTCTCTTTATTTTGGAGTTCACGAGTAATCAAAAGCAAATATAGATGTTTAATGGATATTCCTTAACGTATTTCCATGTTTTGTAGAAAAACACCCAGATTTTAAGCTTGTTATCATATCGTTCCAAAAATGTAAGACACAGCCCACCTTTTCATTGGAATACCGTAATTTTGGAGTTCTCTTGAATACATTTGACTCAGAAATAAAACAACTATGTGTATATAAAATAATTTTCTCGTTTATAATTACAGTGTATCTGCGCAAATGATACCTTATGTTTATTATGCAAAGGCAAATAATTTTTAAATTGGATTTGCTGATGAAAGTGCAACTTTTTTCAGCGACTGCATTTATGATATGACTTCGCACACGTTTTATATGAAAATTGATAACATATTATGAATTTTCATGGAACATGATAGAGTTCCTCGATATTTTTATGGTAGACGCGAAGGTTTTCTCATTAACTTTGTCTCTTAACAGTTTACCATACAATTGTAATCACAATAATCTCTCTCCATTTTTCTTGCACACGTTTCTGTGCTGTTTACTTGGAATCCTAAAGATTGTGAATGAAATTGAATTGATTGACCTCTCCATTCCCGTTCTCTCTTTGCTCTCTCTCTCTCTCTCGTCCTGCCGCTGCAAGACAAATACCGCCCCAAATAGAGGAGTTTGAAATGAGCAGAACCGAGGAAAGTACCAGGAGGCTGCCGTTTGGGAAGTTTGACCAATCTATCTTTCTTTGTCATCCTTATTCGGCCTCAGCATGTCTCTTATATTTGTGTAGAGTAGACAAATACGTGAATAACTAGATAAAGATATATTGATTTGTAACGATTTACCCATAGGAAATGACGCTTTACTTGTGCGTAATTACTGTTTTTGGATAATCCTTTTTCCTTTTATAATTTTTATTCAATCTTACTTTATATCTCCATTATTATTAATCTCCATCAGTATATGATTATTTCTACAATGTATTCCCATGCAACACACTTACTATTAGCAAAAGTAAAAAGTTACAATCCACGTTGTAAGTCCACATTTTTCCTTCCTCTGCATTATAATGGCCTCGAGGAAGGTATTTTTTAAAATCTAAAATTTAATATAGAAGAAAATTGTGTTGATTTACTCGATAATAATATTACTTGTTTACTAAAGTAATAAACTTTCCTTCGCGGCGTATTTGAAGAAAACTGTTTTAAAAGCTCAATCATGTTTAATTAAAGAAAACTTAAATGAGAGTTGGCGTAAAAAAATAATAAGTGCAGTAGAGCTTCAATTACCCGAACGCCAATAATCCAGATTTCCAATTATCTTAACCAAATTTTAAAGTGCTGCATTGCTGAAAGTTTCTGAATGACGTTAGTATTTAACCCACAGTCATTAAAAACGTTCCTTCGGTACTTCTGCATCCGCAAACCCCTTTATTCATTTGAAATACTCTCCAAACACTTCCTGAATTCTCTCCTTCGCGTAAATACCGATACGGTGTGTTCCGAGCACTTCCCGTTGAGTGGAAAGACACGTGTTTGATGGTCATACATTCTATTTTTCCTACTATTATTTCTATTCATTCCCTTCTTTTTGAAATATGATCTTGGTTATGGTTTGAAAGGCATTTAAAATAGTTATATTTTGGTTATCAGACGAGCGTCACTTTTTTTGTACAAATCCGTTTTTCATCATTTATCTTTAGTTTTTGGCATATTATGAATTAATTTACATATTGTTTGAATAATAATGCCATATTTTTCGGGTTGAAACAGCTTTCGAGTCAAGTTGCGCATGGAGCATTTTAAGGCTCGAAGTTTCGTCCGCGTTACAGCAAACTTTTTCCTCACTTCGGATAATCGGAGTTCTACTTTATAATTTTATATACATATACTCAGACTCAGACGTAAAGACGTTTCCAGTGGAAATCGTCAATTTCGTGAAGCTCAGGTGATGCTACTTCGGTTGCAAGCTGGAAAAAACTGTTGAACTGGTTGAATTTCAAATTCTAATTGATAGAAGGAAATGGGTAAAAATGCTTTTAATTCCTATTTGTCCTATTTATGCTGTGGCGATTATGATGAAACTCTCCGTCAGATGAATTTTAAGGGAGATGAAAATATTTTTGGCGTGGTTATCTGATAATATTAGGATTGCAGATTTTAATTCTATAACGAGCGATTTATCTTGGAAGGAGAATATTCGACGGATAATAGGAGCAGCTCGTGAAAGGCTGGGATTTGTCCGTAGAATATTAGGGGTATGTGATGAAAAGACCCGCGAGGTTTGTTATTTCTCCCTAGTTAGACTGCTAATTGAATATTCGTATAGCTCAGTGGTTCCCAAACTACGGCCCGCGGGCCATATCCGGCCCGCGCCGTGATTTCATCCGGCCTGCCTTACCTCATAATTTTTTGTAAGTTTTGTGAAATTACCTTAGGAGTTTTTATTAGAAATAATTTTTTATATCTAAACTATATTTTAGATGTAAAATACATTTAATATAGGCGTATATCATATGACAGAATCAAAAAAATTCACGAAACATGCTCTTAGAAATTTTCACACGGCCCGATCCGTCATTTGAAAGGCGGTATGTGGCCCGCAGAGTCGTACATGAAGCCTCATGTGACCCCTTAAGTAAAACGTTTGGTGACCCCTGGTGTAGCTTAGGGAACCCTTATGAGATAGGCCTTATTCAGGAATCAGAAAAAATTCAACGAAAGGGATCGCGTTTCGTGAAACGTAGATATGGTAGGCGAGTAAGTGTCACGAACCTAATAGAAGAGTCTTCGGAGGAACGGCGATAAAGGTCTAGGAATCGTCCATTGCTGAGATTTACATAGGAAGATTTCAATGATGAATTATCAGGCGTAATTACGAGCCCAAGTTACGTAGGACCACACTGACAAGATTCGAGAAATTAATTGTAGGACCGATAGATACAAGGCATCCTTCTTCCCTAAGATGATAAGAGAGCACAATAGGAGAATAATATGATAGGTTTGAGATAACCTCCCCTTGCAACAAACCAATTGCGGTTGCTTGCAGGGTATTTATTCAGATTCAGAGTGATGAATCAGAGATTATCGTGAAAGTCACTTTGATCATTTGTTTATATGTTAACGTTCACGACTATTTCTTTTCAGAACCTCTAATACACTAACATGATAAACACGAAGAATAAAAATTTCGGCAGTATCTTGTTTTATTTCAACCAAATTTGAGAATTTTTCAAATAGTTGCATTAGAAGATTAATAATTTATCGGACCATAATACGAGCATGATTGCGAGAAATGAATGTTCTTAAGCAATTTTCATCGAGTGAAAACTACTTACCGAGATAAAATAAAAATACATGAAGACCGTTAGTAATTAAATAATTATGAAATACCTTACGGTCTTTAAACTTAATCCTACACATTTTCCCTTTCGATCAAAGATTCGTTGGGAACGACTTTGTTTTTAATGTTCCCTCCCCTTTAATTGCGGATGTCACAGCCTTGAAACAAGGTCAATCACTCCCTCTGGCCTGTTTTGAGAGGAGCGCAATGGCGCCTTCTCCTTTAGTCTTTATTAACCACTTTTTACTTTCTCCATATACGTAGTATATTGAGAAAGTATTGTAATCGCGAAAAAATTCGACCTCGAGATTTTTACGTGATTTTTTAGGTGTCGCTGAGTCTGAAAAGTGGTTTTCTCAATGCCGTCTGTCTGTCTGTTACTGGCTCCAGAGCAGTGCTTCTCAACCTTTTTTGCTCCATAGCACACCTTCATGCATGCTTAAGTACATCGCGGGACACCAAACCACCCCTAATTAATTTCACTGCGTAAATACTCATTTTTAACGATAAAAACTAGCGTAGCAAGTAATCGTCGCAGTTATATTAGATTCTTACGATTGGTAAAGCAATAATTGTATAATTTTATTGTACATCAAATACATACATAATTTTAAAATATCTTCGGAGTGTGCGGCACACTAGTCCCATCCTCGCGGCACACCGTTTGAGAACCGCTGCTCTAGAGCCTTAACGGTAGAGCGAAAAGAATGAAATCTTGTACTTAGACATTTTATCATACAGAGCAGAAGCTATGAGGAAACGGTTGACATTGCTTAATAATTAAGGGAAGTTTATTCTACGCATTTTTAACAACAATTTGATTTTCTCAAAAACGGCTCCAACGATTTTGATCATATTTCTTACAGTTACATGAGTTTACGTCTTCAATAATACCAAATAGTTCACATTTCTCAAAAAGATGAACATAAGGATAGTTTACTCTAGGCAAATTTAACAATAATTTGATTTTTTAAAGAACGACAAATACGATTTTGATAAAATTTCTTACCGTTACTTGAGTATAGTCTGCAATAATACTACATGTTTCATTTTTCTCAATGAATGAATATAAGGCTAATTTATTCTTGGGCAACTTGAACAAAAATTGGATTTTCTAAAAACGATTCTCATTTTCTAAAGATAACTAAACGACGCATTAATACATGAGAAAGTTTGTACAGTGTAGGTTGCGCCGATTTTTTATTAACTTACCGCGTTATAAAATTTATATATTCAAATTAGTTCCAATCTAAAAGCGTAAGTTTTAAAAACAAAACATCGATGCTTACTTTTTCTGTGTTATAAACTATACCGTGATATTGTATAAACGTCTATAAAATTGCATTATTATTCCATTAATATTTCCTTCATCAACATTGAATGAATAATGCAACAGTGCAGGCTACTTAAGTTTCGCACAACTTGAACTCGCAAATAGAACAGAAAGCTTGGAAATACTCGTCGTTGTGTTGGTAATATCAACCAATCGTACTTGTACAAACCTCAACTACGCAATCTTAAAAATGTGCAGTGCAGCGGAAATTTATAAAATCTTTTTTCATTTCACATACGATGCATATGTCCCTTGATTTATTCACAAAATTATTCGAACTCCAACATAGTGGAGAAGTTGATTTAGATTTTTTTGTTGTCAACATAATCTTTATTTCATTCCGTAATAATTCTTGCATCTTACAACTTGAAGAAATTTTTGATTGTACTTAAAAGATTTACATCTACATGCTTTAAAATATTCTCGTAATTACTAAGGAGTTGGAAAAGCAACTAGATGTTAAAAATTATAATTTGTATTTGTTGTGGTTGTCTAAACCAGTGTTTCTCAACCTTTAATATACCGGGGAGCACCTACAGGTATTCATTAACTTAGGAGCAGTGGCGGATTTAGGCCTTCTGGGGCCCATGGCGCTATAAAAATTGGGACCCTCAATATTATGAATTCTCATATACACAAATTACATATCTATTATAAATAGCTGCTTCTTACATAGTATATATATATATGTGTGTGTGTGTGTATGTATATGCACGCACACAAGTATACCCTCAGGATCTAAATGTTTAGGTACTTCTACAAATGTAGGAAGCTAAAATTTGGCAAGATGATCAGTCCAAAAGTGAAATAATAAATCTCAACATTTTATATTCCGAGGGAGTATTTTTGTTCCCAGACTTTCTTTTCCAAATCCCATAAGAAAATCATCGAACGTTTTCTGTAATTATATATTAAAATTGCTCACAATTAAGGTAAAAACTTGGTATTTGCACGATAATACGGAAAATAGAGTGAAAATTACTTTTTTGATGAGATAATAGGAACTGAAGCCGAGTTTGCATGAATATTTTAGACTAATAGCATTAAAACGTGAGTTTAAAAATCTGTCTCAATGGCAAATTCTGTCTAACGTGGCAAAATTGAATACTGGTCTCCCTCATTTAATCAAATGGAAAACATTTCTATCTGACATAATTTAAATTAAAATAATTTTATGCATCCTTCTGTATGGATTTTATATTATTATCTTAATATTTATTATTTTTTAAAAATTGCAATGATTGGAGATTGAAAATTTGTGGAATAGTTTTGCAAATATATATAATATAAATATAGGCAGGTATTGTATCTTTTATTGATTTTTAATTCCCTTAAAGAACATAGAATACTGAATAGCAAAAATAAGGGAGCATTTATAATTAGTACACAAAATTTATAGAAAAACAGCAGTTTACATAAATATCATAAAAACACTACGTAAATACAGGAAAACAAAATGCTAACATTTATTTTATTACATGCAAACATTGAACATTTTCAAAAGAGTTACAATAGTTAAAAAATCAAAACATCTAAAGCACACTACACAAATCATAAAAATTACAACCATGATTTGTTGTACCAAGGTGTGATTAACTAACAATTTACAAATTTCTTCTCTTAGAGTTAGATTTAGCAAAAATATCTATTATTAGGCTCGGGTCTATATTATTTAAAATATCATTCTCAATGTAAACTAAAGCCAAGCAATTCAAACGGCTGTCACTCATTGTGTTTCTCTGATAGTTTTTCACTCGTCTAAGGGCGGAAAATGACCTTTCGCCCGAAGCATTTGAAATCGGCATTGTTAATAAAATCCTTAATAGAATTTCTACGTTAGAAAAAGTTTCTTTTATAAGGGATGCCAATTTATACATTTCGGTGATGCTTTCTGATTTGTCTTCATCTTTTGCAAATAATAAAAATTGATCTACTTCGTCCTCTAAATTCACTGAATCTATGTCACTCTTGTAAATATTTAACAAGTCTTCAACACATTTCTTCTTCTTATCCACTTCTAAATTTAAATCGAAAAACAATTCAAATTTTTCTAAAACATCTGAATAAGCAAAACTCCTCATTATTTCAGAATACAAATTATCGCAAATAACATAAAATGAATTAAATATAAAATGTTGTCTGGGGCTGTTGATCATTTACTAATTTCAAAAATTTGGATAACGAGTTCCACTGTTGTCTGACAACTTCCTCTTTCTGTTTCACCTTTTTCCTCTTTTCTGCACCTGACTTGTATCTCTTCATTTTCAGTCTACAAAACGGTTTTAAAAAATAATTAAAATTTGCCTTTTTAACGGTGAAACAATATTATCAGTTTGTCAGTTATTTCAATATCATAAAAATAAATTACAACTGGTGAAAAAAGTATTGACTTCATTACAGCTACATTTTCACGGGGCTCTACGTAACCACAACATTTCATGGAGCCTAGGTTGAGAAGTATGGCCCCTACTACTCGGGGCCCCTGGCGAGCGACATGTGCGACACCCCCCTAAATCCGCCACTGCTTAGGAGGAGCACTAGAACAAACTTTCCAGGAAAACATTGTTATCTACGAGCTGCAATGTCCATCATAGTACACTTGTCAATACAAAAACGATCTAGGAAAAAAATTAACTCAAAAAATCTATATAAAATTAAAGTCGATCTCACACACATTATATATTGGTTATTTAATTAAAAAATAAATCCATACAAAATGATGGATGAAAAGCTTGCGGAGCACCTACCTAATGGTTACGGAGCACCGGTTGAGTAACGCTGATCTCAACTATATAAAAGACAGTGTCACTTTGTAACTTTGTGTGTAATGCTTTTTGAAGCATAATAACTCGAAAACGACTGAACCGAATTTGATGAAATTTTAAGAATAGCATTATGATATACTAACAAAACGTTTTAATGTATCAAACCCGATATCAGATACCTGGGTTCGACTCCGGGGGATAATTTCCATTTCCAATACGACAACACGTAAAAATCAATTTTTTGCCGTGCAGGCTTTCATTCCTTTGCAAAATAAAATTATAAATAAATGACCTACGATCTTCGGATCTGGATTATTTTAAAGAAAATGTATAAGGATTCTTTTTCTTATCTTCGATTTTCAAATACAATTCCAATCAGCCCACAAATTCCATTTCAACACGTTAACTTTATCATCAATTTTTATCAATGATAAATAAATTATTTTTCGTTTCCATGATTTCGTTTTTTTTAAATGAATATCAGTATATTTACGAGAAACGTTGTGTTGAGAGAGCTTTTGCAGTAAACAATATAGAAAACTGTATAATTATTTCATTATATAATTTTGAATTTAATTGTAAAAGAAATGCTGAATAAAGCTAGAAATATTAATCTTCCTGTATAAGTTTCAAATTTTCTCACCGTCATTTATGACGGGTTTCTAGCTTGTGAATTGATAATTATCACTTTCATGAATGTCGGATGCATTATAATATTCAAAATATATTATAGCATTTGTCGCCTCGACCTTCGAGCTATGCTCGAATAAGTCAGGGATAGAAGAGCTACATTTACAATTGTAATTAAGCGGGATCGCCCCGACAATATCCGTTGTCCCTTCCGTTGCCCACGATCACACAAGAGAAATAGTCCACAATCAAATGGCACATTATTAAATTTAATTACACGACTATCACCTGATAACGCAAATCAAAACATTCAACTAGCATGGCATGCGTCTCCCTCCAAGTTACAAAGCGAGAGCATTCACAAAAACCATGAAAATAAAGTCACATGCGCTCATAAATGCAACAAAATGCTTTCCATGCACTCTGAGAAAAATGGTTAACTTCACCAATGAAAAGTCAAAAGGAAATGGTGCTTCGACATTAAACAAAGCGCCGTTCAAGTTCAACTGCACTAAATAGATCAGCATGCATCAGACAATATATCGTCCGAACAAGCAAACAGAACGTGAACGCCAGAAATAGATAAGACTGCGATTTTTCTCACCGAGAGAATCGTATTAAATGGTAATAAGTTCAGGAATAATTAGGAACAAAGTCTCGTAGTATACTTAGCATTCGCCAACGGAGGCTTCACTTGGAAGTCACCTCATCACTGTCATCCGTGTCTTAACTCTCTACTACTTCACATGTCCACTCACTCACATCCCCACGCACACGCCTCTCTCTATCTGAAAACAAAACAGAACGCTTCTTCTTGTTCCGCAGCAGAAGACACGGTCAGGCGGGAAAATTAACTCCCACAGGTGATCGAGAGACACCGAGGCGAGGGCTGCATAACCGGGAAGGGGAACGCCCACCGACGCGTCCCTAGCCAATGTAATACCGGTGCGACGTTTGCCACATGCTACAATATAGATAAATATTAAAATTTGACGGTCTATAAAGAAAAATAAATACAAATCAGTTTTTATTAAAATAATCCGGCCAAACTTTTCTTAAGAAGAAATTTCTTATACCGTCGAAGAAAACTAGCTTCGAATATAAAAGTGTCGACTTTTTCAGAAACGAAGCCAAATGCTCTTGTATGTCATTGGACTCCTCCCAGATACTTATTCGCTCGTTCGCTCTTTCTCACTCCTCCATCTTACATCTCTCACCCTCCGCTTTTCTTCAGCCTTTCCTTACTCTTCCTCCTCCCTCTTAGACTCCCGCCTCGCCTTCTAAAGGACAAAAAAAAAGGACTGACGTCTGCAGTCGGCGTCTCCTCCTCCCTCTTATCTCTCCCTCTCTCTCTTCCTCTTCGCCCGCTGCCTCCCTCTTCCGCCGCCTAAGGCTAATTGACGCCTTGCTCGGAGCATTGACGGCGCCGTCTCCCTCAACATGGCCCTATCTAAGGGCGAGATTGTGATGGGGGACCTCGGGGGCGGGGAGGCGGAAGGGGAAAGAGGGAGAGAAGGTGTCCTCTTTTGAGGCGAGCGCTGTTGAGGCGAGTGCGGTGAAGGAGTTTTGGAATGAATGGGCAAGACGTGTTAACGGTGGGAAGGTGGTATTACGGACCACGCTTTAAAGGGGAGAGTAGAAATGTGGGTATCTGAACTATTCAATTGGGTCGGTATGATGCGGCTGCGTGGCGGTTTAACGACGGGGTGTACTATGCGGGCTATTTATCCCCTCCGACCTTCAGCTTTACGTTGAATAACCCAGTTAGTATCAGATCCTCTGGTAAACAGCTGTTTCATTAATTTTGCTACACTGGCATAAAGTCTCTTGGATACTTAGAAATGTGTTCTTTATAACAGGCGTATTTATAACGACATTCGAGTAAAATGTGTTATCCTGAATGTTATACGCCACGCGGTACACACTTGTATCGCTGGTTGTATGTATCTTCGGATTTAAATTATATTTCAGTCATAAGTGCAATTGAACCAAATGTTGCTAATTTGTTTTGTGTAAACCAGAAGTTTTAGTAGTTCAGGCCTTTTGGTGGACTACAAACCCTTCGAAATGACTTTAAATTTAAGACCGTGCAATTACATTTTATGGAACAATACAGATTAAAATATTGCTAGTTTGATTAATAATATATAATATGGCTTTAACCGTTTGCTATTTAGTTTTAATCCACACTTCGTTACTGTATTTTATTTGAATAAAATTGTTACAGACAGTTTGAGGAAACAAAATTCTTTATTTCATTCCAAAAACGATGTATTAAGTTCACTCTAATGCAGAAATCCTACTGAATTTCAGAAAACCGTGCGCATTTAGAGTAGAAAGCATCCATTCTCGTTTTTTATAAATTTACCACTATAGAAGACAACTTAGAAGCACATCTGTTTTATAAACCTTTTTGTGTATTTTATCTTTTTTCCATTGTCACCCAATTAGGCAGTTCGTCATTCTTGTACGTTTTGTCCAATTACACACATGTTAAACGACCCACATGCAGCCTGCCAGCAAAGAAATCACTCAGAATAAATGGACGGCCGGAGTACGTAAATTATTAAATTTACTCAAAACCACTACTGATAACAAAGTTTTATTCTCTTTAGTAGCTTATTCTCGCCTTAGTATTCACATATTATCATTATTTATTGATATTGCTTGTTAATTTTTTTGCACCAAACCATATTTTGTATTAATCAGTCTTACAAATCTCTGCTATATAATAGGATAATAAATTACTGCTAAGTGCTTACATGATTGTGCTAAAAATATCTTTATAAAACTCTTCTTTGACATTGATGATCATATTGTACATTATTTTGAGTTGTTCCATAATTGGAATGTTTTGATCCAAGGAATAATTATGAATTTCACTAAAATTTTAATTAGCAATTTATCTCATAAGATATAAATTCGTCTTCATATGCATAATAAATATAGAAATCTAAGTATCGATGATTTAGTTTTCTATGGTCTTCCATAAAGATTCGCGTAATTGACGTTTAACCCAGTAGACCGTGAAAGGAAAGAGAGCGGAGGATTCCTATATTGGCCAATTCCCATTGGCGGAGTTGTGGTGCGGGAGAGTCTTTTGGGAGAGCCCAGATTGTTTTGACTGTAGAACATCTATTGAAGGGTAGGGAATGGCTTACCGCATGATCGGCCACTGGAAGAGGACGTTTATGAGCGACACTGTTCCGATGACCGTACATGCGGATGTTTAGGAGTGTGGTGGTGAGGTCCACGTAAAACGTCGGGCATTGTGTGCAGTTTAATAAGTATATAATGTTTCTGGAGATGCAGGTTCCGTGGGACGTAATTGGGTGTAGGTGATGTCTGTTATCGGGCCGGTGAAAGAGGAGGAAGTCTCTATGATGGGGCAAATGAGGCACCGTGGTCTTTCGCATGGGAAAGACCCTGCGGAGGGCGGTGGTGGACCTGTGGGTAGTTCCTTGCGCCACAACAAGTCGCTGAGATTTATAGGTCGAAGGGATGATAAAATGGGAGGCTTGGGGAAGAGTGTAAGTGTGGTAGGTGAGGATGTGAGAATGGGGTGGGCGGCGGCAAGGACGTTTTTCAGGACTTCGTTTATCCTCGGGTGGAAGGATGTTGTGAGAGTCAGGGGGGAAGTCCGTCTGAGTAGGTGGGTGTGAGTTCGGTGTTTTCCCGGAGGGGGGGAGGGGGAATGGCGCGATGTATTTGGTATTGAATTCATTCTGGAGGATAGCCTCGGTTGAGGACTGCCTCCTGAATTTTCGTGCAATATTACGGTTAGCGAAGTGCTATCTGAGCATAGACTATATCCTCGGCGGACAAGGAAATAAGGGAGGGGTTTTTTGCTGTGGTGTGGGTGGCAGCTGGTAAAATGAAGGTATTGTTGGTGATACACACACACAGTAAACAGGACCCTACGCGATCTGCTTTCACATCGAGACATTACAGACAGGCAGACGCCAAAATGGAATTTTTTTTTAACGCTCCAAAAAGAAGGAAATTAGTTCTATTTATTGTACCTGCTGAAATCTCATATTAAATTCTTACGTATTTTAAAATGTAACATTATGATCTCTCTAATTAATTGTTAACCCAAAAATTTTGTAATATATAACTTTTGGCCTCTTGTATTTCCAGATGGAATGCAGCGAGGAATGCTGAGTGTAGTAGAATCCTTGGAAAAAACTGACTTTTTTGCGACTTGTAATTCGGGAGATGTTGCGAAAATCAGTATTTTTTATTTAGTGTAAATATTTTCAAAAGTGAAAACTGTGGACCCAAAGAACGAACAGTTCGTGTGCAGTGTTTTTTTTTTGTCAGTGCCAAATCAAGATTTCGGAGAGACTGCAAGTCGCATCGGAGGAGGTCGTGCGTCGACGCAAGGGGACTGCTGCTGAACGTCCAAAAGGATTCGCCGATGGAATGAATTTTCTCTAAGGTCAGTAATTAATCGACGCAGATGGCACTCCCACCGATGGACGACGGACGATGCTCCGGCCCCAGCGAAAGGTAGAAGAAAATTTCTGTACCATTTAACCTTTAACTAACGCTTTAACTAACTTATAGTAGCCTTAGTGTATGGCCGACGCTACAGAATATATATACGTGTCAGGCACTTTCGTATTTCGTGTTTTCTAGGCGCGAATTGTTTTCATGTTAGGCACGTTAGGAAATAATATTTAGGGAAACTTAAACGCATAATTTTGTTTTAGTTCTTTTTAGTTAGTTAGTTTAAACACACTAATAACTAACACTTGTGCATATTATGTTCACCATTTCTCATGCAATGTTTATTTTCGTTTCACAGCGCAAATGGGAGCCCATTACCAAGATCGCTATGAATAAGGAGAAATGTAATTATATTTTTATTGATATGTTTTCGAATATTCTACACCAAATTTTCTTAACAAAATTAAACGAGTTGTATTGTGTGCTGTTTTTCAGTAATCCTTTCATCTACTTGAAGCGAAAGCTTTTCCTGTTGTGGACGGTTTGCAAACAGGTGGGACTTTCATATGTTTATTTGAATTTTATCTTAATTTTGGAATTTTCGAAATTCCTTCCTGGCGGGAGAATGCCAGAAAGTAGGACGTCCGAAAATAATGAGAACGTATGGTATAGTCCCAACAACTTTTGTGTCGTAAACTATTTTTATTTTCTTGATCATTCAATTACGTTAATTTTAGATTGTTTTTCTTTTTACTTTTTAATGCATGAATTGGCGATTTCACCAAAACTAACTTATATTAAATTTTATTTTTCTGCTTTTAGTTGAAGGTATAAAATTTAGCTTTCGCAAAAATTTTCCTCAAAGAACATTGAAAAGTTCAATAATTTTAGTCTCTTTTTGTGACTTTATTAACAAATATTAATGAATGATTGAATATTTATTTATTTTCGTCGTATTATTTATCGTACCCGAGGAATTGCTTAAACTTAAAAAACACCTAATAAATTTCTGAAATATGTGGGAAGACGATGATACTAGCCAATAATCCCAGTCGATCATAAGAAATTACACCAAACTAGCGTAAGTGCCAGTTGAATTTCAACGGATTTACCATGTAACGACTTCTTCAGAGGTGTGGAAATTATAATTTGTGGAAAATCTACTTCTAATTATTTAAGTTACTTACGTAGTTTTAAAAACAGTTTTCTACGGAGAACTCTACTTCACACGAAAATATCGTTAAAACCGTTTATCTCTATTATAAAAGACGTGGGATTCCTTCTTTCTTGTTTGTTTATTTGTTTTCTTGTCTACACACTTTTGCTGCCACTCTTTAGACGTGATTTAGGATAATTTACGAATAGTTATGAGTTTTAAATTTAGCAGGACGACGTGTAGGCTTTCACTCTTTTGCAAATTAAAATGAGAAAAGATTGACCTACAGTCTCCGTACGTGGACTGCTTTAGAGAAGAATGTACAACGTTTCTTATTCCTATCATCGATTTTCGTCTTACGTTCGAAATCTCCACCACTATATTTTAGTAAGTATGTCTGTCGTCTGTTTCCACTGATCAACCTTGTCCCGCTGCCGGATATATTTACGCAATGAAAAGCTTTGAATTTAACACTGAACACAGTCATAGTAAGAAAGAAACCTGCGGTATTTCTTACAGTGTGTCATTGAAAAATTTTTATTCGTGGTGTGGCCCGCTCAAGCACTTTGGACCGGGCCCAGCGATTTACCATGCCGGCCATGTATGTATATGTATGTGTATGTGTGTGTATGTGTATATATATACTAGGGGGCAAGCCCCCTGCTCGCTGGCGCTCGCCAATCCCCCCCCCCCCCTTTGTTCGCTGTTTCTTCGTTCCCTTGTGGATTTAGATTAGCTAATCGGAAATATGTTTTGAATATGAGTTTTATGAATATATTTTATAAAGGATGTATGTTTGGTTTTTAATAACAAATTAAGAAAATTAGTTGAATAACTCGATAAAAAATAAACTTGGCGGGCTGAAATTCCCGGAGATTAAAAATGGCTGAGATATACAGCGTTAAAGAGAGAGAGAGAGAAACCAGAAAAAGGATTTTAGTAATATAGATAAAAAATATAAATAACATGAATACTGCGTTCGGTTTATTTGCATTAAATTCATATCTTCGGTCATTTCTAGCAAGTTTTAATCATATTTTCCATCTTTAAGACTTTATTTAAGTGCATATGCACTGAAATTATCGGGGACAACAATACCCGTAACCATGGAATCTTATTATTGAAATGTTAAAAAAATTACAAAATCATGAGTATAAATTCAAAATATGAGAGAATACGCATGAGATTGAGTATTCGACGATAATAATAAGAATCATTCATTTCGGCGTGCTTTAGCGTAAATTTCGTATCAATAACTTAATTTTAAGATATTTAAAAAAGTAAAAGAATGAAAGCCTTCAAACCAAAAATGTGATATTTACGTGTTATCTTATGGGAAACATTCATCCTGTGAGGGTCAAACCCGTGACCTCATTCAAAATTTCTTTAGTTATAACGTAGAGATTCATTAAGACTGAAATCCTGAGAAATTTCAGACACCTCAGTAAATTTTTAACCGAGTTATTCGCAAAATTAGAGCGTTACGCAGCATGATGATGATGATGATCACTAGGTTATATATATATATGTGTGTGTGTGTGTGTATATGTATGTATTTTGCAAGCATTTTATCTCACCTTAATATAAAGAGTAAGAGCCGACAAATATTTTTTAAACGCAAAAGTTTGCGCCTCTACACCGATATACGTATTTTTCTCTTTGGACAATATTGGGGTAAAAACAACCCCTAAAATTTATATTTATAAAAATGTTATAGTTTTTCATCAATTGTTAGGAATACCTCACATTTATCCGAAATTTCATCGATTTAACATCTCTAAAAGCGCATTTATATATATATTTAATTGTTTAAAATTTATAAATTTTTGAAAGCCAAAATAGTAAACTCTCTTGTAATTTTCAAGATTTCCGGTGAAACACCATTCTCTAATTTACTGAAAATTTTCAGCTCCCTATCTCGACCAAAAGTCCATAAACATTAGTCAATTTGTTTAATATTTATGATTTTTTACGGCCGAATGAATAAAAAATCTCAAATTTCTGTAATACCATTTTCGTTTATTGCAAATTCTACCGTGAAAAACAATTTCAGCATTGTAGCACATTTAGAAGTACCTAAACCATGAAATGTTTAAAGGTTTATAATTTTTAACGGCCCAGAAAATAAGCATTATTGTAATTTTCGATTTATCCTGTCGGTTTTGTCACCAAACCTACCTATGTACCAAATTTCAACTTTATGGCACATTTGGAAGTGCCCCATAATTTTGTATCCTCCTATATTAATAATATATTTTGAAGCGTGTGTTTGTGTGTTTGTTTATGGAACTCCTCCTAAATGATAAAAGCTAGAATAACCAAATTTGGTACGATTCTTCCTTACATCCTAACTTAGTGAATGGTCAAGGTTTGGTCAACCGGGATTAATCAGTGCTGCCAATATAGGGGATTAACTTTTTTCCATAAGATAACACCTGTGGGTAGTTCCTTGCGCCGCAACAAGTCGCTGAGATTTATAGGTCGAAGGGATGATAAAATGGGAGGCTTGGGGAAGAGGGTAAGTGTGGTAGGTGAGGATGTGAGAATGGGGTGGGCGGCGGCAAGGACGTTTTTCAGGGCTTCGTTTGTCCCCGGGTGGAAGGTTGTTGTGAGAGTCAGGGGGGAAGTCCGTCTGAGTAGGTGGGTTTGGGTTCGGTGTTTTTACTCAAAATTTTACATTTACTATTTGTTACACATTTTTAAGTGGAACTTAAAAAATTATAAGAAATATATTATGTGGGAGTGGATCTATATACCTTTTTCGTCGCGTACTAATCCTGGTTCCATCCTGCCGTAAGACACCGAGACAGCAGCTGCCTTCTCCTTCCTTCTCACTCTTCTTTTTCATAATAGTATGCAGCTGCAGATTTTCAAGTCTAGAACTTCTACGGAATTTTGTTAAATTAAAATGGAAATTAGGCAAGGTTTGGAGAGGTAAATAAAAAGTGCAATGTCACTTATTTATTTACGGATTATCCAGCTAATAACCGTAGATTATTACAAGTAATCAAATAACAAGAGATAACAAAATTTCAAAGTCTAATCATAAAAATAGTGCATAATCAGCGATAAAATAATTGTAGTGAAAAATATCGATAAATGACATATGATATATTTTTAGTAATGTTAAATGGCTAAAGTTACATCCATCAAAGTAATAGGAGTTTTACGAACGTTTATTAATGCGAGATCGTCTTTGGAAAGGAAAAGTTGTAGCTGACATAGAGTGTAAAGGTCGTAAAATGCTTCAGGGAGGGAATGCGTTTGATTGAAAAGCTTTAAGCATCAAATAAATGGCATTGATGGCTACTGAAAGATGTTCTGAGATTTTTAAATGGAAGTTTTAGAGATAGGAGATTAAAATCTTGAAGTTCGAGGTAGATACGTGATAGCTTTATGGATTAGTTGAAGATATTTTCTCTTTTTAACAGTTAACTATACTTTTAAATCTCTTCTTTGTTTCCAATTAAGAATTTTTTCAATGCATTAGGTTTAAATACTTTAAAATTAAAACTACTCCACCGATAAAAATCGAATAAAAAATATAAACAACTCGCTTTTTTTGTGTGAATTGTATGATACCATCCAATGGTAACATTATAAAATAACTATCAAGTTGCACAATAAAATAAAGCAAAATATTGAAATTGAAACTATATTAATATTAATCTGGTTATATAAATAGGAATGCAAAACTCAGTGTATTTACATAGATATATAAAATAATAATGAACTTTTCTCTTATTCCTCTCCCTATGACAGCTCTATAAATTTTCTATCCAAGTGGACGAATAGTAAATCTTACCATGCCGTTCACTTAGAGCAGGTGCGGGGAACCTCCGGCTTGCGGGCCGTATGTGGCCTCCGAGAGCATTTAATGTGGCTCGTGAAATTATGATGAGTAATGGGATAATGATCCGTAAATTTTAACACACAAATTCATCTTTTTTGGTAAAATTATTATAACAAAAAACGTTAATTTCGATATTTTTGCCCTAAAATCCTTATATAAACATGATTTTCACCTATATGATCTGTCAGAACCGGTTTAACTCTAATCCGGCCCGCTAAAGCATTGTCAACCATTAATGCGGCCCGCCGAAGTATTCGCAACCACCAATTTGGCCCACCATGGAGAAAAGGTTGCCCACCCCTAACTTAGAGAATTAAATTCATCTTCTATAAATTAATTAGTTTGATTTTTAGCGAAAATAATATTTTGTTTTACTGCTGGAAAATGTGGATGAAGGAGATTCATAACCTTACCCTTGTAAGTTAATGAACAACGGTAAAATAAAATATTAGTTTAACATTATATAAATATATTTTCTCGTGCTAATAATGCAAACTTTTTTAGAAAATTAAAGAGGGGAGATAAAAATAACTTTTGACATCACATAATTCAGACGGAGATATATAACAAAATACATTTAAAATACCTCTAACGATAGCATAAATTATCAATTAGTTTTTTGCTCTGTAAGTTGGGCCAATTCGAGGTGGAATGAAACATCTTCACAGAGGACCATTTTAGGCGTTAGATAAAATATGAAAGAAGTTTGTCCGTAAAAACGATGACGATGTAGGGATAAAAGAGGCGTCCTAAGATAAGGAAAAAGGTAGACAGTTAGATGTAGCGGATATTGGATTTCCGTGTCGTTTATTCGAATGATTTTATGAAAAGAATTAATCGTGCTAGCTTAAAAATAACTTGCGAGACTCAAAGAATGTTTCCGAACCTTAGTTTATCAGTAACGGTAATCGCATTTATAGTCCTACTCGAGGCATTTCTGCAATTAATGTGAACATGGTGACAAAGAGTTGGCTTCTTTAGTGAAACTAAAATTTAATTTCGGTACTATTTTTTCTGTGAAAAAGTATTAATAGTTTTAATTGGTATTAGATACTAGCATTCTGGCACATAAGCAATAAGATGAATCTAGAAAGAGCTTATTTTATTTTAGTAGAAATTTTAAAGCAAAACATTACAAGTCAATTTTGAAAGAAAGACTGGAGTAAAAAGAGTGATAGAGGAAGGAGTAGAATGCACAGGAGAAAGATTGAGAGACGGGGAGAGGGAGAAGAGCTGTTAGCGACGGCTGAGCCAGGCGTCGGAGATAAGGAAGAGCAGAGGCGTGAGTGGGAGGAGGGGGAGGTGGGAATGGGAGTGCCCAGTGTAACTGTTTCTAACGGGAGCTAAAGGAGGGGAAGAGGTGCAAAGAGGAGGCGGCGCCTTCTAGAGGGCGTGACGGAGAAATTGGTCCGAGGTGGAGGGGAGGGCGTTCTCTTCTGAAGAATGGGCGGAAGAAAGTGAGAGAGAAAGAGATATCTTGTGATAAAGTATCCTCTCTCCCAGATCCAAACCTTCCGAAAACTACGCCGATGTCTCTCGCCTCCACTTTAATCTCTAGCTTATCTCCAATCTCGCTTATTTTTCCCATTTCCACTCCTCATCCCCTTCCACTGCCTCCACCACCTCTCATTTTATTTGGTTATATAATTCTACTTCAGTCTCAGCGTCGCTTGGCCTATTACATATTATCTTCTTTTATTTAAAGCTAAATTCTAATTAAACCATTTTTGGGTGGCCTCTTAAATATAGCATCTCCGTTTTCGCGCCCAACGGGACCCTTTGCCTGCCTCTTCCACACTTCGACCCTTCATCTCCTTCGCCCACCGCCACCTACTCATCTATTTCCCTACTCTGTGGGGCTAATATTTGTCAGAGGCTTACTCCTTTAGTGCTTCAATATTTTTACTTTCTCCATACGTAGTATGGGATAGTATTGTGAGCACGAAAAAAATCTACTTAGAGATTTCAACGTAAATACACGTTTTGAGGTCCCTAGAACACGTTTAGACTATTTTCGGAATGATGTCTGTGAGTGTGTGTGTGTGCGCGCGCGCGTGTGCGTGTATGTTATATTTTGAGGTCCCTAGAACACGTTTAGACTAATTTCGGAATGATGTCTGTATGTGTGTCTTGTTTCGAATAAACGTCGACTTCCGGTTAACCGGTATGGTGCAGAAACTAACCAGCTCTTTGTATTCAGACCAAAGTGTTATATATGAAATTTGGTAATGATATGGCAAGTACTTTTTGAGTTAGAGCGCCCACAATCACATACACACACATTCCGAAAATAGTCTAAAAGTGTTCCAAGGATAAAAATATTTAGTAAACTATCGATCTTTTGAAAAATTCCTATCATATACACAGACAATATCGAGAAAATAGTCAAAACGTTTTCTAGGAACCTCAAAACGTGTATTTCCTTTGAAATCTCGAATTCGATTTTTTTCATAAATACAATACTTTCTCTATACTACATATATGGAGAAAGTAAAAACAATAATGGCTCGTTAATAGTCTTTTTGCAAATAATATTTCTTCATCACATGCAGAATCAAAGCAAAAACACCGGTTTATATAAAATTTTGAATATTTTTCTGCAAAAATGCAAGTGATGAAATTTATAAATTCATAAATTCAATTATGTAAATAATATTATTCATATATTTATTCTATTTATAAAGTAATTATGGAATGAATTGTTGTTTTCCTACTGACTGTGAATTACGTAGAAAACCAGTCCTTTGCTGTTGGTTTTGAATACCAATGTTTCTTCGATAGTCATAAAAATTGTGGGAAAACCAAATGCGTCTTTTCACTACAAAGCAACCGTCATACGTGATGATTCATCATTAGGCGATTCTATGTGGTGGCATTATAGAGAGTCTAGCGTAATATATACAGGAAATAGTGAGGCTCATTATGGCCTTCTGTTCTTCGTCATTTCAGTGGAAACGCCTCGTTGGAAGAAGTGTAAGTAAGCGACATTCACAGTTCCATTCCTCTCTCTCTCTCTCAGACCCCTTATTTCGTTCTTTCCTTCCCACTTCCTCCTATCTCCATCTTCCAGCGTACCCTATCTTCGCCCTCTGCCTCCATCTCTCTCATCCAGAAACCCTTTTTCACTGATTCAGGTGCGACGTGATAAACGGTCCCTCGCTTCCGCCACTCATCCATCCCTTTTCCCTGGATGTCACCATGTTACCCTATCGTGGATGTGCTTGTGCGTGTGTGTTTGGGGTCACCCAGGAAAAGATAAGAGAAAGGTCGGTCGGATAGAAGGGTTTCCTCTGAAAGTGGAGTGGGGGTTTTCGTGGAGGTCATGTTGGTAGGATATGCAGGGCACACACAGTCTACGAATTTCTCTCGTGAAAGGAGAGGTCAGAATGTGTCCAAGGATCACAAATTCTGATTTATAAAAGTCACTGAGGCCCGGGAGAGGGAATGCGTTTTTATTCAGACGGAAGTGGATGTGCGGAGGAGAAATACTGGAGACAAAATTAGAGATACAGAGAAAGAAAAGAGAAATGGAGAGAGAAGGGATACTGATAAAAACCGGAAAAGGATTTATTCTGAAAGACGTTTCTCATGAGAGAATTTAACTTTTATGAAGAGATTTTGAATGATTTGAGTTAGGGCATAAATTCATTGTTTTTCATATACGTATATATATATATATATATATATATATATATATATGTAAATTTTACTATTATTATAAAAATCATATGATAAATATAAACAAAAATACGATTTATCTCTCCAGTTCGGCCATACTGAAACAGATACAAATTTAACTTTTCGAAGTGCATGCAAACCTATAAATTGCGAATTTATTGGAATACTGGAATTGGATATCAACAATTTTAATAACTCGGTACACCTAAACTCCAAGGTATTTCCAACACATTACCCATAAATAGTATATCACTATAAAAATATAAGGTATTAAGCAGTTTATTGAAAGTTACTAATATTTCAATAAAGAATGTGTTTATTTTAATTTTTGAAAATTATTTTACAGCTTATGATATACTTCTAAGTCTTTCAGAAAGTGTTTTCTGGCGGTTTTAAAAAGAATTCCGTTGCCCATCTAAAAATTAGGCCTCAGACGTTATGTAGGACAAATGTTATATTTTAGTCCAAATTTCTGTCAAAGCATGTTATAATTGGATAACTCCGGTGAATTTCGACGCATTAATATTTTTTTAAAGTAAAGTATTTCAGTTGAACGTGATTATAAAATTACTGAGTGGTACATTTTTACAATTCATGAGATTCCAAGTACTTCAAGGAGTGAGAAAAAGTCCTCGCGGCGTATGAGACCACCGAAGCATTATACAGGAGAAACTCCGAGCGCGAGGAGGAGTTTTTGAAGAGTATCCAAGTTCGACTCGAGAAGAAGTTTGATCAACGCATCGCAAAAGTCCCTCCAGCGAATGAATTCGGTTTGCACCACCCGAATGGAAACTGTTGTATTCCGTTCCTTCGATCCATTATTTCCTCTCCCGAGAGAGTTCTTCAAATGAAACTTGCAAGAATATCTTGGTGGAAAGTCTTTTGTCCGTTTTGTTAACTTGTGTAGTTATTACATAAAATAGATAATATTTTAATGAATTTCAGTTTGCCAGAATAACTCAATTCTATCGATTAAAAATTATTCACACTTGAAGGTAATAAATAATTTATTTAATTCGCATTAACGCAAAAAAGATCATTTTAATAATTTCTCAGACATATTGTCATGCTCTTGGGTGTGATTACCCCGTAGAATTTACGGTGCAAAGGCCTAAAGGCCAAAACATTCGCACAGTTTGCACAACTGATATAAATGGTGGAGCGATAGAAGCCTCGTTTTCACAAATGTATACGCCTTAATAATCAATTGACTTAGTCATATTCATTACTCCGCCACCTCTCTACTTATTTATCCCCCTTCTATACAAATTAAATTAAATTATTGTTTCTCGCAGAAAACGCAGTTATTTTTCCCAAAAGTCGCTGAAATAATAATAAATTTGAAATTTACCCCTCGAATTAACTGAGTTGTTTTGTCACCAGGACAATAACAAACAAACTCTTTATTTTTATTAAGGTATTTAGTGCATTTCCATTCGATACATTGAAGATGAACCTGAAGAAATCGTTATTTTACGGACTCTTATTGGTGAAGCAGAAGGAACGTAGAGAGGCTTGAGCGAAATAGATATATAGGAGGAGATAAATGTAAGGAGCGAAAAGAAGGGAAAGGGGAGAGGGTGAATGGTAAACATTAAAAATAATTGAAAGGAAAATATAAGTGATGAAAAAAAAGACGAGGAGAGGAGAGTATTTTGTGAGAATTTCCACGAGGCAATCAAGTTTTTTTTATATTGTCCAGATGTAGGAGTAGTTTTCATTTTCTTGAGAGGGAGAGTAGAATGAGAGAACGGATAAGAACAGAGCAGATATTAAGTGGAGGAGGTGGAGAAGAGGAGAGAGGAAAAAGACGAGAGAGAGAGAGAACGGGAATTAGTGATAAGATGAAGAAATAAGTTGGAAAAGTTTTTTGTGAGGAAAACGAAAGATACGGTTTATATATCAAGGATGAAAAGTAGTCACGTGATTAACGAGCAAGTAACGAGAAAGGTCGGGGCTGATTGAGAAAGTACTAGATTGATTGAAGACTGGGAGAGGGGTGATCACTAATGGGAAGCCAATCATTGAGGGCTATAACGAACACCTGAACGAATTAGTTGCTGTTTAAGTTTGAAATTTTTAAAGCAAAACTTCATACGGCTAATCACACCTCTTGTTTTGTCAACGAATCATGAAGTATATAGAAATTACATGAATATCTTTATTTTGGTGGGAGAAGTTGCCCAGGTAATTCACAATAAACTCCAACTTGACTTTCGTTCGTTCAAACGACTTATCGTTTCCCTTTTGGATGAACCTTCTGATTAAATTCCTTCACCTAAACACATAGTTAAGTATGTACTTTAATTGCTTTGACGAAATTAATGTTATAAGTAATGCCAGTTACAATTAATCTCTCATATATCCAAGTGCTATTCTTCTGATTTATTATACAAGAGTGAGTCTTTGAGGCCGACGTTATTCTACTCTTAGTGCACTGTTTTCCACCAAGTTAATGTAAAATGAAACAGTAATGTTGTCTATAGACAATTTAATAAAACCTTAGAAATACAAGTTAAATTTAAACAATTGAAAAACCTTGTCCATGATTTAGGCATATGTGAGAGTGCCATTGAGTGACCATCGGAAAAAACATTAACTACCAAAATTATATGATCAGAATCGGAAGCGCCTTTAAGTTCTTGGTTTATTTCAAGCAGTCCCAAGCAGTTCGATTCCCAGTCTTAGCAGATTTTTTTCCTCTTCCCAAAATTCCAGCTTATACTTGTTTCATAAGGATCCTATGATCAAATAATTCCATCAGTTTATCACTTAACTACATATTAGAAGAGAAACTGAATTAAAAAGATGCAGATAAGATAGTTTTTAAATTTATATAGAAAATGCAAAACTTTTGACGTAAATATATGAACATATATTTATTATTTTAAAATTCGTAAAAAGCAATTCAGTTTCAAAAAAATTACCTTTGTTTAGTGTATGAAAAGTAGTGCTATCTTCCCCTTTACTCACACGGCAACTGTACGGATCGTAATTACTCAAAAATACTACAACCAATGCGCAACGGATGGCACTCGCAAACAATTTGTGTGAACGATGCAACTTACTGCAGTTAATGCATTCATCTCGCTGAAAAAGCTCATTCTTTTGTCCAAATACCCATGACAAACGCAAAATATAATTTTTTATTGTCATCGCAATATAAAAGTAACGCGAACATTCTTGCAGATGGTTGATTAAATTGTAATTACGGTGGTACAAATACGAGCTCAATTGCGCATAAAACATTAAACATTTTTCTCACTTCTCCTCATGCTGATAGTTCCGTGCGCCACCATACGTTTCGTTGAGTCCTTTATGAAACGCGACGAGTGACTCTTCTCAAACAAGACCTTTATCGCGCGCGTGCAGTTCCACAAATACGGCGCATTCAAACCGGATTGCTTGTATTATTTCCACCGACCTTTTATGTGAACTCGGCATTGTTCGAACAAAAACGAATTTCCTTCTCCCTTTCTCTCTCTCCGTTAACCCTCACAACTAGGTTTGCCAGACGTCTCGATCTTGATAATATGTTTCCCGCGTCCAGACTTATCCTTCGAATGTTCCGCTTTTTAAACACAACCATTAAACACTCAAAATGTTAATCGGAATATTTGGTAGGATACACTGTTTAACTATTGGAATATAGTTTTTCAATCACTTTGTAAATTATTGTAATAACGTTTGTATTATCCTAAGCGTCTTTTGGTTGGGGACGCGTCGCGGCCATCGAGTTTAGGGACGGTGTTTAGCGTACAGTAAAACCCCGCTATACGTTGTTTCGCATATACGTCGCCAATCAATTAAGGAACATGTTTTGTTATAATTTGTGTCGCTTGTGAATTACTAAAAGCAAAATCTCAGAAATTCCAATTGCGGTGCATAAATTATAACTATAACAATAAAAACCCTCTACTCGGCTTTTAATTTCATGTTTATTATTATTTATATGAATTAATTTAATTTCATGTTTATCAATTCGTGTAAAATCATACTCAGAATAAACATTTGCTGGCCATGTGTTTGAGAGATCACGATGGGTAAGCTACACAGGGGATAAAAGGGACTATCCCAATTTTAATGACGATGTGTAAAAACATATTTCTGAGCTTTGTGAACACTTGTGTCTATAATTTTGTCTTTACGTTTGCGTTGATATCTCATGAGATATTGGATATACTTTGGAATGCGAAATCTGCTTAAAAAGTACTCTAAAGTGCGTGTCAGTGTACGTGTAAGTAAAGAAACAATTTTTGTGTTCTATCACACTATAGACAATTTTTTTCGGTGATTTATGAATTTATTATTTCAATTGATTATTCGTTGTTACGATTAAATGTATATTAAACCCTAGTAGCAATGAGTGGTAAACACATAGTGGTAATATAATATGTCCAATGTACTGTATTGATATGTATTATTTGGGAAACAAATGTGTCACAAAATATCCGCCATGATAACTTTTATCAAATTCTAAGTAATTAAAAAATCCAAATGAAAAATAAGCTGCACTCATCCCTATGTTATTGAAATGGAGAAACTTAAAAAAGAAAATATTTTTAAATTTAGAAAGGTCTATGAAATCGGTATGGAAGAAGACTTCGCTTTGAAAATTGTACGCTTCTTTTCACAAAGTCGAATATCTTTTAGTTTAATGGCTGTGTTGCATGGAGAAAACATAGAAACAAACCATTGCTCTCCAAATTAGAAGCTGACCTTATGATTAAGGAGAACTATCAAATGAATTATAGAGAATTTTGATTATATCTAGACACAGAAGCTGGTAATAAAATTCTAGAGGAAAGCCAATCAAGCCTAAAATATTTATATTTAATTTAATTTCAAAATTATTTATTTCATGTTAAATGCTTGTTTGAACTTTAATGTTTGTAAAAATATTTATGAATAAATCAATCCTTTTTATGTGCATTTCGCTTCCAGCGTGAGCGCCTGTTATCGTCAGTCCGTTCGTCCGTATGTTCGTTCTTGGCTTCTACCTAACGGATTTTCATGAAATTTGATATTGACTTATAATCAAATATAATGAGAAAATCGTAAAAATGAATCACGTAAGCCAATCAGGGGTACCACTTTACTGGTGACAAAAAATTAAATTTTCATCATATCTCGTAAAATATTGCTCATATCAAAATATTTTTCAAATAAAAGTTGTAGAACTAGTAAAGTTGAATATTTCCTCTCCTGTACATTTTTATCGTAGGAGTAGCCGTTATTGAGAAAATCAAACAAAAATATCTTAATTCGAATTGAACAGAAAATTTCTTTCATGGTTGTCTTCATTGTTGCTAACATAAACAATCTCACAAACAAACGTTTAATTTCCTTACGTGTGCACGTAATATTATTAAATAGGAAGAAAATGGATTATTTGTGATGAAGAAAAGAACTTGAAAATGCTATTTCGCTTACGTACAGGTATATCATTTCTTTCTAATAGAATATGTACGAAACGTGCCCATTTGTGATACGTTGTACACTTTCCTAACAAGTTTATATAATTAGTTTTTGATATAATTATGTCTTTAATTTTATTTCATATAATTGTCCTATCTTAATATTTCAAAAATGCTTCATTTCATCTAAATGTCCCGATTTGTGATTTCAAAAATCTGGCAACCCTACTCCCAACAGATATATCTCTCTTTGTCTCCATTTTTCATTCTTACCTAATCTATGTGTTATTGTAGCCATGTATATAAATATATCTCCATTTCCTTCATATATGCCGGGATTTTCCCTTCCATATTACCTTCAGCGGGATTTTTATGTGAAAACCGAGTCTCATCTCTCGCGGTAGCGCCCGGAGACGACTACCCATTAAAATAAAGCGAGCCGAAGGCTCGTCAATATGTATATCCTTTCAATGTTGTATCCTCTTGACCCAGCGCGACTCGATCTCCAAACTAAGCGACTGTTTACAATAGTCCATGATTCCGTTCACAGAGGCACTTCCGATGCTGCGGTCGTGGGTGTCTTATATCAAATCTGTTCCCTTTATTCTTATATCATCACGATTGATGTTATGAAGTGCCTTATTCCACAGAAACATTTACAATTTGCACAGTATAAAACAGTCATGAAGACATTAAATGGTACATCACAGTGGAGGTTACTTTTTAATGAGAAAGGCAGATAATTGTGTTGGTATTAAGAGAAAAAATGGGTTTTATTTTCTAAAGCATTATTAAAAAACGTGTTTTATTTATTGAGACTTATTTAGAATTGTAATCTTAAAATTCCTTATATACTTAGTAATACAATTATAAGACAAAGTTATTAATCCAGTACTTAACGTAAAAATTAAAACTTTCTAGCTAAAGCCAGAATCTTAATTTGAAAATAATGGAGGCACCGCTGCCACCTACCAATTTTTCAGAAACATTTCTTCTGCAGTATTATTTTTGGAATTATAGGTCACATAGATATTGAAAATTAAACTTTCTTTGTATGCTCAGATTCTTAATATGAAAATTTTGAAGGCCCCCCCCCTGCCGCCCATCGATTTTTTAAAAAATATTTCTTCTGTAGTGTTATAGGTAGAATTAAAAGTCTCTCAAATAGTGACAAACTTAAGCTTTCTATCCAAAACCATTTATTCAGAATCTTAATTTGGTATTTGAAGGTAATTTATCGAAAAATATTCTTTGACAACATAATAAACGGCATCATTGCAGAAATGCACCTTGCAAATTTCAGCCTCCTGTCCCTTACCGTTTAGTTGATATTTTGATTTGTCGACCGCACAGAAGGAAAGACGGGCGAAAATTCTGGAGCGTTTATAGAATAAAACTCGCTAAAAAAGATTGAGGGTAAGAGGAGTGTACAGTTAATACAGCAGGTGAGGTATAAGTGAAGCAAAGAAAAAACTGAGAGAAAACATGAAACGTTTTTTAATAGAAAATTTATACTGAAAATAAAGTAATTTATATGGTTGATGGAGTGAATATTATAAGAGAGGATGTGTCAGAGTATGTAGCAATAGACTGCGAATAAATTTTTGTACACGTATATTTTTATAATGCATCTGTATGACTGATTCACGTTAAGAGCGAGTTTTTACAGCGTGCACTGAATTTAGAAAACAGAAATTTTTGTCGAGGCAGGTGAGAGTTTGAGAGGCAAGTATACACTTAATGTGGAGAACTGGATTTTCCTCTGATTTTCTAAGGCTAGCCATTCTGTTTGAAAACATAGCTTATGTGAAAACATATCATTCAAATGAAAGATGAATGTAACGCAGGAGATACGATTCCCTTTGTAGCTCAGTAATGGCATGATTTGAAAATGATTTGTCATTCCTAAATTTGTAAGAGACTAAGATTAAGGTATTAAGCTAGGATTTACTATGATTGACGATTTATCTAATGGACTCAATAATTTAGAATCGCAAATAATGATTGTTAATGACATGGCAGACCATAGCGTTAATCCGTTTATGACAGTCCAAGTAGCAATAGCATTTATAAATGTTACGATTTATTTCAGCAATATTGGTTTCGGAGTTGAAATGAATTTGTGTGAATATCATCTGTAAAAACATGATAAAATCAAAATTTAATGGAATCTGATATACCGTTTATTTTAGAGGGCATCCGCGAGCGTCATGTTTCTAATAGTAGTTAGTGTTGGAAACAGTGGAGACAGAAACCATTTAGTCCTGATTTTATATCGTCTTAAAATTTTGTACCGCTGAATTATGCAGTAATGAGTTGCCCCTGAATGCATACCACTCAAACTACACGCATGCCCCTGCAGCACATGCATCCCAATAAACATTTGTATGAGACTTCTTTTAGATCTGATGTTTTTGGTCAAATTTTTTACTAGGGACGAGTAGAAGTTTCACAGCTATGATCTTGAACCAAAGACCAAAAGTTTGTAATAAAAAATGCCGACTGACTCCCCGACCTAATAAAACGACTGTTAGTCAAGGTGACGGAAAAGTCGCGTACATATTTATTTCGCGGGTCGTATAAATGTACCATGCGGCCCGCGAGCCACGACTTTAAGATTCCTGGTATAGTATATTCTTACATATTACCCAGCATTGTGACTATGCATGCCCTCGGTGGGATTCAAACACTCAACCTATCGTTCTTCGGCAGATATCTAGCAACTTCTCTACAAAGACTGACATCCGTCTACAAATACCGATATTCGTTTACCAGAGCAGAGTAGAGAGCAGCCCGTTTGGACTTCTGATTGGTCTTTAATGCTTAGAGTAAATTAAAAGAGAGAGGTATCACTGCAGGAAATCGTAATAGGTTGTGAAAATTGCATTAATAAGTACAATCTGAAGGTAACAAAGGCTCAATAGTTTGGAAGAGATTTTATAAGAAATTTCCAAGGATATCTTTGAAAAGGTCAAAAAAGAATGGAGGAGACGTTAGGAAGAGTCCATTGAGTTTGGGGAATATAGTTTGAAGAAGATCGGATGAGTAAATGACATTAAATGTATGCAAGTAATTTTCTCCGTATTTCTTATCAGTTATATCGTTATTTCTGCAACCCTCTCTCTAACATAGTGCTCCTTTCTCTCCTGCACCTAATCCGCTTTAAAATGTTTGCATGCTTTTCAGGTAGATACGAGCGGATTTGGAACCAAGTTTCCTTTTCCTCTTCTCCCTCAAGGCGCTCTCCGGCTTTTAAAAGAGCCTTTCCAGCCTTAAATACGTCCTTCTCCTCCACGAGAAACTCCTTCCCCATTTAAATAGCTCTTCCACATCTGTCCTACCTCATACACCTTTTCATCCTCTGCTCTCTCTCTCTCTCCTTTTCCAAATCCGTCGTTTTCCTTATGCTGATTTTCTTCTTCCTCACACTGTTTCCGTTCCCACATATAACACTTTACCGCCTCCAGATGACGTTCAATTTCCCTACCTCTCATCTCATCCGCAGCAAACTGTCTCTCCTTTTTCTCACTCTCTTCTCTTCCCCCTGTTCCAGTCCGATTGCTCTCGTCTTCTTTTTTTATGAATGGAATCGATGAAGCAAGAACGTGAGAGTTAGTGAAATACCGATGCATACAAACATGAATCGCTGTGAAGATAATAGAAAGTGATAGAGCAAGTTTTGTGTAATAATTAAGCAAGACTGACTGAAAAATTAAAAGAGCGAAAAGGCGCGAATAAGATTTAATAAGTGGAACAAGTTAGAAAAGTGTAAAGCGTCTCACAAATGTGCAATGGAGTATTTGAAAGAAATAATACACGTTTACGTAAGGGAAATAGCGTTTTAAAGATCTTTTCTTCGTCATAGGTAATCCATTTACTTCCTATCTTATATAATAAAAAGCAATTCTCTGTCTATAACGCTAACTGTTCTCTGTCTATAATGCTAACTTTCTCTGTCTATAGCTAACTTTCTCTGTCTATAACGCTAACTGAAACGCTAATAACTCGAGAAGTAATGAAGATAGAAACTCGAAATTTGGCAGGGATGCTTGATTAACACTTTTTCAGGTGATGGCGAATTTAAATCGCGAAAAAGTTCCTTGGTTCGACTCCAATGGAGGCATTTCCATTTCCCATTACTTAACATGTAAAACTTGATTTGTCGACGTGCAGGCTTTTATTCTTTTGGAAATTAAAATTAGAAGGAATTAACCTACGACCTTCGGATGCGAACCATTTTGAAGAAGAAATTATAAAGTGTCTTATTCTGTTCAACTTTTTTCTCCCACAGTTCGAAATATCCCATGTGAAACGTTTAATTTACATATTTTATGGAAATCTTGCCATTTTAACGGAATGTTGCCATGGTGACTAATTATATCGTTAGACCTCAAAATCCATTTGTTATATCAATCCATATGGGAATATAAGTGCGCTTTGAATGATTTAATACGAGAGAGGTAGGAAGGAGAAAGAGAGGGGGAAGAGGGGAGAGTGAGAGGCAGAGGGATGGACGAAGGCAATAATATAAACTTAATTAAAGATAGTCTGTATTATGGATGGGCTTTTATACTATTTATATTACTACGTTTTAGTGATATTTTTGCATTGCGTTGTGTTCTACAAAGCAAACCGTTTTTAAAACAACGTAAGTAACTCAAATAATTAGAATTAGATTGTCCTCAAGTTGTGATGGGATAAATCGTTTCATTAATTCCAAACATTTCTTAAACGTTATGTATTTAATTTTTTCTTTCGTTAAATTAATTAATTTCTTTTGTTCATTGATTTTCTGTTGATCATTGTGTTCTTGAGGGTTTTAAACACAATTTCTTTTTTTTAAATTATGATATAATAACAAAATCTTTTATTGTATCGAACTGGAGATCAAAGACCCGGGTTCGACTGCAGGGGATAATTTCCATTTTCTACAAGGTAACACGTAAAAATGGACATTTCGACGCGTAGGTTTTCATTCTTTTTTAGATTAAAATTAGAAAGAATTAACCTACGAACATCGAATGTAAACCATTTTGAAGAAAACATTATAAAGGTCCTTATTCTGTTCGTCTTTTACCGCCTACAGTTCGAAATCGCTCAACTTAAACGTTTAATTCACATACTTTGAGGAAATATAGCCATTTTAAGGGGATGTTGCTTTGCTTAGCAATTTCATTGTTAGACCTCGATATCATATTATTATTTCAGTCCTTACGGGTGTAAACGTGCTTTGATTGATTTTAATGCTAGATAGAGGGAGAGAGGGGACAAAGGGGGGAGGGAGGGTGAGAGAGGAAAGGAGAGGGATGTAGAGGAAGGGAGCGGGAAAAGAGAGAGTGGAAGAGAGTGGGAGAGAGGGAATGAAGGAGAGGGAAATGACTTTCAATACAATTAATGTTTCTGTTGCCAATTTGATCTCCATAAATAGCTTGAACAATCGAATCTTTACTCCCGTTGATATTTCAACGGGCATTACACTAGTTTAATAATATTACATGCACACGTAAGGAAATAAAACGTTTGTTTGAGAGATTGTTTATGTTAGCAACAATGAAGAAGTAACCATGCAAGAAATTTCAAGTTAAACTCAAATGAAGACATTCTTGTTTGATTGTCTTAATAACGGATACTTCTACGATAAAAATTTATGAGAAAATAAATAATCTACTAGTTCTACATGTTGTATTTGAATACTAGCTTTTCGTACCCGGCTTCGGACTTCAAATAGATATACTTTTTCCCGCTTAGAAGACAGCGTGAGAAAATGATACATACTAAAACTTAAGAGCACCTCTCTGTAAACTACATTAGGAGTCTTGTTTTCGGGCGGCAACAGTATATTTAGCTTCTCCCGTTGCCCAACTCTAGACAGCGCTAAGTACAGCTGACCGTGGGAGAAACAGCCACTGCGCAGGTCGACACCGACGACGTTGTTTATTGTCATAGCAAAGCATAATTTGACTGGAAACTGAATTCGCTTGAATAAGAATGGCAAATTAGAGGGAATCACAAGTATTCGAGGGATGTGAACGATTTCCCCCGCTGCAACTCCGGTTAGGACTACCGCTTCCACCAAGTTGTTTTTGAGGTCCCGAATTTGCAACCTTGGGCCATTGCATAGTTTGGCGGATTCAAATTCCTTAATAGTATAATCGGTGCACCGATTTTCAAAGTCAACTTATGCGGGGGAAATCCAGACGGGTTTAAAGAATTTAAGAATTCTGTCGGGTAATGAACGGCCTCGTCGGTGTCGACGACTGCATCCACAGAGAAATGTTTTCTCTGCGTTGTGAAATTTAGATATAATTTGTTGATTAATCTCTTCAACTTCATCGTTTTTCGGAGATACAATCATTCGTTCACACAGCCAGGATAAATTGATGAAGGGGGGGGAGTAGGGGAAGGGGAAGGGTGAGGTGGAGAGCCAGTGTCGTCACAGCTCGAAGGTAAGTAAATAAAATATATAAAACAGGTTTTTTACAAGTTTATTTTAAACAAAATTAATTACATTAACATTATCTTCCATGCCTTTGTAAACAAGTTTATATTTAACACTTCCAGAGTTATACTGATGCAGTTCTTCTGTCGTGAACTCGCTGGGTCTGAATCGTCGTGGAAGGAACACTTTTATTCTTTCTCCGTTGTCGTCCAATATTGCGATGATGGTTTCTCCGAACCTGGTGTTGATAGTTTCTAAACAGACTACTAAATATTCCTTGTCGATCACTAAATCATCCAACTTTTTCACGGCAGGTGTTGCGGATAGTTTGTTCAGCTTTAGCTTAAGAGACATCTACGGAGAAGAGGAATACGAGATAAACAAAGCCTTACGATTGTTTAAACAAATAAAGGTACAAAAGAAATCAGCGCTTACCTTGCAAAAACACGTATGCGAGAGAGATGGTTAGAAACACGTCCTTATCCTACCGCTGCAACGAAAGGACTGCGCGGAAACGAGGTCAGCCGCTGCTAGAACGGCGCGAGGGGCCGCGGTGCAGCGGGGAGGATAGAGCTTTGCAGCGCGAAGGTCGGGCGAACGGTGCGCTCTGGCCGCTGCTGCTAGGCAACTGGGCGAGGCCTCGCGGTGTAAAGGTCGCTTCCGGGTTGAGAGCTTAGGGTGGGCCGAAGGACATTCACGGGGAGCGCGATGGAATATGATTTGTAAGAGAGTTCGAAGCCATTGTTTAAGCAAAAGGTACAACGAAGAAAATAAGCGCTTACCTTGCAAAACGTGTGCGAGAGATATGGTTAGAAACACAACACACAACTGAAAACATCGGAAAAAATCTTTCACCCCCTCGGTAAGATGCATTATATTTTTTATTAATTATCAGACCGCCTCACCACCAAAGTCGAGACAGAAGAGAAAAGTGTGCGATACACCGCAGTTGCTACTGGAAACTTTATACTTTTTAAACATTAACAAAACTAAAGGTGTCGCTGTCGGTTTCGACGCTTATACGTGTGAAGTGTGTGTGCAGTTAACTCATTCGGGCAAGGGATCAATTAATCTAAAGTATTCAGATTGGCATGATTTCATAAAACAAAAGGAACCCATCTCCGATTATTTTAATTCCGGTAAGAAAACTAGTATCTCAACCAGTTTCCCCATAAGTTTGGCAAATTACTTTGGAAAAAGACGTGCTCATTAAAGTCGATCGATGCTCGATAACCTTGAATGAGGAGGAATGGGATAAATTGTTGCTATGTGCGAGACCTGTGGGTTTGGCTTTGGAATTTTTAAACAGCGAACGGGCAAACGTTAAAACATTTTACGAACGGTATATGAACACCGCTTGCGTAATCGGCATTAATAACGTCGATAACGTTGAAAAACCTGCAGGAAGTAAAATCGACTACGAACGCTTGAGGCTTGAATTTCCATTGCTCTGCTCAATTGGTGAATATCTGATAAACTGTATGTAACGCAGTCACTGGCGCGGAATTAAAACTCCCGTAAACTGCGTGTGTTGGTCCCTGGCGCGGGTTTAAACACCTCGCAAACCAAGTGTGTGCGTGTGTGTGTGTGTGTGCTTCGGAGTTGGTCCCTGGCGTTGGAGCTAATAACTCTCGTAAACCAAACTCCGAACGATGGAAGTTATACCGTTGAAAAGGTGTATCGTGGATTTTCAAGCCTATCGCGATTGCGAGAATAAGTTCGTAGTCAGAGAGCTCGCTATTTGCGACATCGATCGCGATTGCTATCAATCGTGGGTTTTTCAGCCCCCGAGCGATTTACAATTTGAAAAACAAAATGCTTGGCTCACGCGTAACTATCACGGAATTAGATTGTCGGATGGTGAGGTTCCTTATTCAATTTTTAAAACCATGCTATTGGAGTATACTAGGGGTTACCGCCTTGTCTTTGTTATGGGTTTAGAAAAATGTAAATTCATTTCGTCGATTTTAGGATACAAAGTGATAAATCTACAGGTCTTTAGATGTCCGTCTATGAAAACATTACCGCCTTTGGACGCGCATTGCATGTTACCTCAGCATAGAGGTAGCGAGTTCGTCTGTGCATTGAACAATTGTCATAAACTTAAACTGTGGTTACTGGACAGTGTGAACACTCAAAGTGAGAACCAAAGACTTTCTACATTCGAAGGTTTTCCAAAAAATAATTTATTTTCAATGTGAACAAGATGGCTGCCGTTGGATTTATTTATGCTGGGTTTTCTGATGTAACTATTTGTTACAAATGTGGCTTAAATGTATATTGTTGGAAAAGTTGTAGAGTAGCGTAGCTACTTGTCGGTCTCCAACACTTGCCAGGCTTAATTAGGCTCCAACGATGGGTCATGTTCTGACGAAGACCTGGGAAATTCGCCCACTTTATATACAGCAAATACCCCATCCTCCTCTCCCCCATTCCTATTAGTTCACTTACTAACAGAGGCGTTATCTTTTCGTATTCTATTTACTGCATCTGGAATGTTCTAGAACCTTGTCAAGGTTTCAGCCTTTCCCTGAGCAAAGCTCTATCCTCCACGCTGCAACTAGGCCTCTTCCAACCCGGGCCCCTCACGCCATAGCGGCTGACCTCGTTTCCGCGCAGTTCTTTCGTTGCAGCGGTAGGATAAGGACGTGTTTCTAACCATATCTCTCGCACACGTTTTGCAAGGTAAGCGCTTATTTTCTTCGTTGTACCTTTTGCTTAAACAATTGTAAGGCTTCGAACTCTCTTACAAATCATATTCCATCGCGCTCCCCGTGAATGTCCTTCGACCCACCCTAAGCTCTCAACCCGGAAGCGACCTTTACACCGCGAGGCCTCGCCCAGTTGCCTAGCAGCAGCGGCCAGAGCGCACCGTTCGCCCGACCTTCGCGCTGCAAAGCTCTATCCTCCCCGCTGCACCGCGGCCCCTCGCGCCGTTCTAGCAGCGGCTGACCTCGTTTCCGCGAAGTCCTTTCGTTGCAGCGGTAGGATAAGGACGTGTTTCTAACCATCTCTCTCGCATACGTGTTTTTGCAAGGTAAGCGCTGATTTCTTTTGTACCTTTATTTGTTTAAACAATCGTAAGGCTTCGTTTATCTCGTATTCCTCTTCTCCGTAGATGTCTCTTAAGCTAAAGCTGAACAAACTATCCGCAACACCTGCCGTGAAAAAGTTGGATGATTTAGTGATCGACAAGGAATATTTAGTAGTCTGTTTAGAAACTATCAACACCAGGTTCGGATAAACCATCATCGCAATATTGGACGACAACGGAGAAAGAATAAAAGTGTTCCTTCCACGACGATTCAGACCCAGCGAGTTCACGACAGAAGAACTGCATCAGTATAACTCTGGAAGTGTTAAATATAAACTTGTTTACAAAGGCATGGAAGATAATGTTAATGTAATTAATTTTGTTTAAAATAAACTTGTAAAAAACCTGTTTTATATATTTTATTTACTTACCTTCGAGCTGTGACGACACTGGCTCTCCACCTCACCCTTCCCCTACTCCCCCCCCCCTTCCCCCCCTTCCCCCTCCTCCCCCTCCCCTACGAAGATAGGTTAAACCCGCGCCTGCGCATTTCGTTGCGCTTTTGTGTTTTTTGCTTGCGCATTTCGTTGCGCTTGTTTTTTCCAAAATCCAAGATGGCCGCCGCGCGCAACTGTGCTGAAAGCCTTACTTTCCTACTACTGATACATCTCCCGAATTGTTGTTGACGCTGTGAAGAATGGCATCATAAGCAAGTCGCTGATCAGGTACTAAAATTGGCTCTTTTTCTTGTACATACGCATTTAAAAGATCGGGATCGTAGCTAATTTTCCTTAATTATTCCTGATTTAAAATATCTGGGTCGCTTCCGTGAGGTTCAGGCAAGCCAAATTCAACTAATCGCTTGTCGCCAAGCGCCAGTACCTGATTTTCCGAAGTTATGAGACCTTCATTGAAAATCCCATCTGAAAATTGCACATCCATATCTGAGAACCATTGCCGTACACCGTGTAGAATATCTTCCTTAAATCGGTTCCATATAGATAATGGATCTGCTATATGACAGAACACCAGTATAATAGCGAACAATTGCGCCCGCCCCTCTTTGAACGTCATAAAGTAAGGTAGGAAAACGGGTGTTCGCGGAGGCGAGAGGGGAGGGCGGGGATAGGAGGAAGGTCCTAGTTTCTACGATCGCCACCGGGAAGATGTAGACAGCGCACTAAGTGGCGCACGCCGACATCGCCTGGAGTTGCTTTTCTCGCTGACGGAAAATGGGTGTTCGCTATATCTTTGAAGCGGCTTATGTTAAAAGAATAAAATTAAGCCTAAAACCTATTCGAGATACCGCTAAATCTTTCAGTGAAAGTTTTGTGAAAATCA
This sequence comes from Uropetala carovei, assembly GCA_036926305.1. Taxonomy (NCBI): domain Eukaryota; kingdom Metazoa; phylum Arthropoda; class Insecta; order Odonata; family Petaluridae; genus Uropetala; species Uropetala carovei. The sequence continues at coordinate 2,608,486 of JAXCHB010000051.1, read as the reverse complement.
GCCCAGTAGATTCGGAGATCTCGCATTGCAAACTTTCAAACTCATTTATCATTAAGCCTTTTATATATATAGAGACTAGTATTTTGATACGAATAATACTTTACGAGATATGACGGAGTTCATTTTTTGCCACCAGTAAAGTGGTACTTCTGATTGGCTTACGTGATTCACTTACGTGTTTTTCTTGTCTCTCACTGTAATTCCTTAATATCAAATTTCGTGAAAATACGTTCTGTAGAAGCCAAGGACGAACATTCGGACAGATGGATGGATATGTCAGCGCTGCTGTGAGAAAAGATAAATGTAACTATGTTTTGAATTTAGAAAGTGAGGTCAGAGAAGATAAAAGGAGGAAATAATACAAAAAAGAACGAGATAAAATACGTTTGGATATCATAAAATGGAGAATTAAATCTATTAGTAAGATGTAGACAAAGAGAGTGAAAATGAGGAAATAGTGCAGATAAAGAAAGAGAGGGAAATATGTGTAGGATGAGGGGATCCAATGAGGTAGAACGAAGAATAGGAATCGAAAATATATATATATATAGAGAGAGAGAGAGAGATAGAGCAATGATACATGTACAGATATTTTATAGTTTTAGAGAAAAAAAGAATATTATTTCGTTCTTAAAGGAATTATAAAATTATCACCTCTGTTGATCTCTGGTATTCCATGGTCCATTACTGTTCATGTGACATGCTCTTTACGAAGGGATGCTGCTCTTTAATTCGGATCAGCTCTTTCAGTTATCATTTTAACTTCCTCCTCTAGTTAGATTTAAGCTTGAAGAATTGGCACGACTAGTCCGTCGTCAACTTCAACTTCAGAAAAATATTTCATTCTAAGGAAGATTACTCCGCCACGGTAGTTCAGAAATGGAGCGTCCCGGCAAGTGGAATACTCGGGTTCGATTCCCAGTCACTTTTCTCCAAAATTTCTACTCCTACAAAAGATTACGCGGAACAACTTCTTCTATTTGGTTTTTTAAGTTATTACAACTTATGAACTTTATAATCTCGCGATAGCTTTTGATAACTCCAATATTCTAAAGTAGATTTGGAAACGTATTTAATCATGATGGAAAACCGTTAGAATCGGGGATTACTGTGCCGAAATGTAAATTCACGTACCTAACACAAAAATTTTGTTTCTGTGTCCGTCAGTAATGTCTACCAAGTAGACATCTCTAAAATGCGACACTTTTTTAAAATTCATATCTATCTGTAGAACCAAACACACAAATATGTACTGTGCATCAAAGTCTCGTAATTCGGTCACGTCGCGTCTAAAGCGAGCTTCGGAGCACGCGCGGGCGCCTCTGGAAAGGCGTCGGCTGCAAGGGAAATGAAAGCTGTCATCCGACCAGGAGAGGAGATGGGAGCGACGCAGATGTTCCAAGGAAACGCCCCTCACCCTTAACCCTCTCCTATCTATAGGCCTTTCTCGAAAAACGCCTTCGCTATAATTCACCTCTCCTTCCTCTCTCTTGCCCTCCATTTCTCTCCTTCCCTCTCTCTCTCCTCCTCAGCCTCTCTAATCTATACTCTTCGGTATCTCTTTCTCTCTTTCCCTTTCTCCTCTCCTCCGCTGCTGTTCATTCTTCCCTCCATATCTTCTCCGTATACAATATCGCACAATACAATAGAATGAGGGTGGACTGTGTGGGGAGAGTGACGCTTTTTTATACTCTGCGAAATCATTGATATTTCCATATCGTGCGGAAAATTCACGTTTGTATGTAAAGCAAAAATCGAGTAAATAATGTATTATTGTCGGAGATCCAAATTGAACAGAGATATACGGGAGCAATATTACGACTCTTGCACAAAAAGTGTTTCTAAAAGAATTTCCAACAAAGAGTTGTTTCGGAAACATTTCCGTAAACTGAGAATGTTACTCCATTACCACCATCAATATCTATCGAAAATCCTCATATATTGCCACGCGTGTCCCATACACGGCAATAAATTCCATCACTTTTTCTGCATTAAAGTTGTGATGACTCTTTGCTGTCGAAACTGGGTTATTTTCTCAGATGTGATTTTTATAAACTGATGTTTCACTTAAATATATCCTAAACAATTTATGCATTTCGTCATCTCATTTTGTCTTAAAGTAGTAAAATATACCAGGGGTTACAAGATTATCTGTCATGGAGAACTTTAAAGATATTATTAGAGCAATACTCAACCTCGTTAAATTGACTTTATAAACAATCACATTAAAGAACTTTTGTTATAACAGTACCTACCTAAAATTAATTTGTATTGTGAACTAATCTTCATTCCATTGCATTATCTTCAGCTAATAAATACATAAGCATATCGGAGATAAACGCCATTAGGGGAATTGGTAGGCATGGATTAGGATAGTAATGAGGAATGGGCAGCGAAATGGATAAAATATTTAAATGGCTGCCGTTTAGAAAGAAAGGAAGAAAAAGGAGAGAGTAAGGCGTCGACATTTGCATCTAAATTAAGGAGGAGAGGAAGAAATTCGTGCAATTAATAAAAAGAATGAAAACCTCCGTGCCTTCCCCTAATAGGCTTATAATAAAACACGACCGGACTCAGTATCTTCGTAGCATTGTCAGGTGACATTTTATAACCAATAGTTCAATAAATAGGGAGGAAGAAAGAGAGGGTTGGAACAGAAAGCGATTGGATGGTGGTTTGAGTGGCGGTTAGGATTAATTTAATTATGAGTAAATTCCACAAAGTCTAGCCTAGTTACATTAATATAGAATTCATGCACCACAGCGTCAGTACATCTTTCACCAACCCACTTGGATATTTTTCACCTTTCTCTTCCCTTTCTGTTGCTATAAACACAAGAATTAAATTTGCACTCTTTGCCTGAAGAAGTTGCAGTGCCACAAAACTGAGTACGTGATCAAAATCCCTGGTAAAATGACTCACAGAGCGTTTCCTCCAGTGTTTTTGGATTATAAAACCTTGTCATAATAACTTTTTACTTTCTCATATACGAAGTATATTGAGAAAGTATTGTTATCGCGAAAGAAATCGACCTCGAGATTTTTACGGAAAGATACGTTTTAGGTGTCGCTGAATCCGAAAAAGTGTGTTTCGCAATGCCGTCTGTCTGTCTGTTACTGGCTCTAGAGCCTAAACGGTATATCAAAAACGTATGAAATCTCGTACTTAGGCATTTTATCATGCTGAGCAGAGTATATTGACATTGATGAATAATTAAGGGAAGTTTATTCTACGCATTTTTAACAACAATTTGATTTTCTCAAAAACGGCTGTAACGATTTTGATCAAATTTTATACAGTTACTTGGATTTACGTCTTCAGTAATACTACATACTAGTTCATATTTTTCAAAAATGAATATAAGGCTAGTTTATTCTAGGCAACATTTACAATAATTTGATTCAAAAATGACTCTAACGATTTTGATCAAATTTCGTACAGTTGCTTGAGTATACTTCTGCAATAATACTATATATGTAATTTTTCTCAATGAATGAATATAAGGCTAGTTTATTATTGGGCAACTTTAACAAAAATTAGATTTTCTAAAAACCGACTGATACGATTTTCATTTTCAAAAGATAACTAAACTACGCATTAATATATGATAAAGTTAGTACAAGGTATTTTGTGCCGATTTTCTGAATACTTTTTTCGAGAAGAGGTCATATACTGTTGTCGAATGTGGGCTGAATATATATTACTCTCCATTTCGAGAAAAAGGATTCGACATCCAGATAAAAGGGCTTTTAGCACAGTGTACCTAGACAACGTTGTGTATTGAATAGCGAATGGGAAATGGAGGAGGAGAGGAGAGAGAGAGGAAGTTGAGAGAGTTGTGTGCTGATTGAGTCCTTTGTCTCTCGGTATCCTATCTGAAGTCGGAGAATGCTATCCATCGAGATCCTTATCCCTCAGTCGTTACAGGCGAGAAAGCATGAGGAAGTTGGTGAGAGAGCGTGCGTCCAAGTTACAGTGCGTGATCATGGCGGCCATAAAACTAACTAGCTGACGTGATCAATAGCACGGTGACTGAACTGGTTACTAAGTCATTATTTTCCTATTCTGTTTCGGCCAAACGCCTCTAAACTTAGCATTATAGCTAGCGAAACACTATGAATTAATTAAAAAATTAATTTATCTACTAGTAGTGAATGCAAAGATTTTAACCCAAAAATCTGCTGTAATAATGATGATATATATATATATATATATATATATATATATATATATATATTTATTTATATATATACAAGCTGAAACGCCCGGCTTCGCTCGGGAAAGAGTTTTCTTTTAAGTGGCAAACGAATTTTACTGCTCGGGGCAAACGTTCCCCATTCCTTAATTACGCAAGCGATGCTTATATTAACATTTACTATTTTATGTATTGTATTGTAAAGTTTTACCATTAATATAATTACGCATTAACGTATTACTTCATATTCACATGGATAGATGCACCGAAACCTTTAAGGCAGCAATGAAATTCTGTGGATTATGTCAATACTGTTAGCCAAAACGTAAACAATAAACAACATATTGGTTACCGAACAAATGTAAGTAGATGTATCGATTTATGTTGCGGTAAATCTTTAATATTAATGGTAAATGATAATAGTGTTCTAATATTCCTTAAAAATCATTTGACTCACTTTAAAAGTATTCATAGGCTATATTTAGGCATGAATCCACTGTACCCTTTATCCTGGAGTTAGATATTCTTCCTCTACGGCGCGCCACGGCGTGGATTTTCCTTGCATTAATCTTTACGTGGATATCTCTCTTTAAAGAAGAGAACAATTAAGAAATTTAACTTTGTTGTCGCCTGGAAAATGCTCATCTAAACCGACACATTTTGCGCTTAAAGGAAAATTTCAAGCGATTTAGCATATAATACGACAAAACATGAACAGAATTAAAATATTCATTCTTTCTTGCGTAAGGTAAGCCATTTTCCGTGATCATAAGTTAATATTTAGGTATATTTATATCCACGTCATTGAAGGGCTGCATGGCATTTTGAAGTTTCTCCACACCATTTCCCATGCATTTTTATGGAAAAGTATTTTGTTGAAGCCATGAGGTATAAGACACCCCACAGTCTGCAAACCTAGACCTCTTCCTTTGATCAATAGGATCGCCCATGAAACTTTTGAATTCGATAGCTTCAACGGTTTCAAAACGTATAAAGAACATACACACATACACTCTATAATATTTATAAGATACTAGCTGAAAGTACTCGGCGATGCCCCGGTTATGCCAGACACGTAACCAAGTGACCAAGAGAAAGTCGCCTTTACACTGTATTCCGTAAATCTTAAGAATTTTAACTTGTAAGAACATTCAAAATGGGATCGAATCTTTAATAAAGCATACTTACCTTCTAATTACAGCAAATGCCCCATATATTGCTGTGCGGTATGTGTGTCATTTACGAACCAAAGAAGCATTTGTCACTTTTTGGGGAAAAGTTGGCGTCCTAGAAAAACTTGTATAGATTAGACGTTTTATTCACAACCACAAACTTATGTCGAGTGACTTCTATGGAGAGTATTATAAATGTGCGTTAGTAAACATTACAGATGTATAATATAAAGGTTTTACTTACTAAAAGGTAAGATTCCAGCATACACACGATGAATTGTCGTTATAAACGCTTCCCATACGCAGTCAACAGAATAATTATCCTTAACTATGTACGTTGCTATACATCATTAATTTCGATGCTTAAACAACAGTTCGAAGCGAATAACGCTATTCTTTCACCTATTTGAAGGTTTAATTGGCATTAATTGAATGGGCGGTAACAATTACGGTCACCTTGACAACGTCCGAAAAGAGTACGAAATATCCACAAAATTTCGGAAACAATTGCGTATTTCTGAATGATTCGACCGTGTAACATGTAAACATCGCAAGAATAAGAAAGTATAGAGTTCTAGCCATCGAATAAAGCGAAAACGAAGAATATCGGTCTATATTTACATATTTTAACGAATGAAGTAAAAACAACCTTGCACTCTGAAAAATCGAAAATCCCGTGTAAACTGTTGGGAAAATAAAATTGTCTCCTGTCGATTTTGGAAATTCCGGGTACCCTATGTTACTCGTAGAGTCATATGAAGTCAATTTGCAAAGTTTGGTCCCGATAGCTCAACGGGCGTGGGAATGTTTAAGGAACAGACGGACAGGTAGATGGACAGACATTCAATTTTATTATATAAGTGAAACCTGCGAGTGGCGGAATCTCACGGTACTGGCATATTTTTCCGACTTTATCAGGTTTTCCTTCTTATTGTTAGACAGGTTAAAAGAAATTAACACGGACTTGTATTATTTATAGACTTTAAGTAGAATATGGATGTTTTCGTGGGTCTCAAGAGAAGGAAAAGCCTTAACACCGAAATAGCATTTAATACTAATAATAAATGAGAAATTAAACGAAAGTTAATAATTTTCCCTTTAAAATGCCGGAATCTTTTAGAATAGAAAAAATAAAAGCTACATAGTTACAAAAATACATATAGAGATTACTTAAAAGTCAAAAATATACAATAAAAATAAAAAGTATCGCAAAAACTTATTCAAAGAAACTGTCCAATTTCGCTTGTTTTGTTTTTCTCTGGGATTTTCTCAAACAATTAAAAGAAAACCCTAACCTAACAACCTTGTCATAAAACTCATTTTCACCCTTCATTTTAGCATAATGTTTTAAAGCATTAATATAATCTAAAATTTGTGATGTTGTTGGCACTTCAAGTTCTTCACAATCCTCCTCACTCTGTTCATCGTCTGAATTGCGAACAGTGTCATTGCTCTGAGGTTCTACCACAGTCTGTAAGTCAATTTCTGTAGCAACACTTTCTTCAATATTTACAAAACTTTTTGCATTCACATCACTACCCTCATCTTCATACATCTCATCAATCAAATTTTGAATTTCAGAGTAATCATTATTACGAACAACTTCATCACATTCAATGGCATCATCAAAAATAAAGCCACAGTTTCTAAAACACTTTCTTACGCATGCTTCCTCTACACATTTCGCTGAACGACTGAGAAATGTGATTGCATCTAACACATCAATTTCTATTGTCAAGTTTGAAATTGAATATTTTGAAATGGTGCAAGGAGAGAGATGAATGATCACAGCAAACGAGGTAGCTCTTGGAAACAAAAACACTCGCTTCGGGCTTCAAAAAAATTCATGGAAAATCACAAACACGGGGATTTCTCAAAGACACCAACGCAAACACTTCGGGCTTCAACCAGAGACTGAGTTCACTCTACGTAAATTTCTCTGACTCCAGTTTTTCTCACCAAAGATGCATTGGCACTAGCATTTCGATTTTTCCCAGGGGTCCCCATGCTCGGGATTCCACTTAACTATGGAAATCAAGGACAATAAACTGTGCAAACTAATCCTTTTGTGACGATAATAAAAGAAGTGGAAATCCCTGCTGATTGAAAAGCATGATGACTGATTCCCATGCCACAGCGACACCCTATGTGTACGGATCTTAACTTCTCAGAAGAGATAAAATGTGTATGAGTCTTCTCTCCTGCCTCATTTTTACACTTTTCTAGGGGTAGTTTTATGGAGTTACAAAAGCACCGAAGATTTTCTGAGTTTTCGGATGGCAGCAGATAAGAAAGGACACGATCTAGAGGGGCGGTCAGTTACACTTCGCTCCCTCCTGCTGAATTCCATTATCCCTGGTTTTCCCAAACTTACCAGATGGGACAAAGAGCCTTTAAAACAAAAGAAGTGTACCACCACACGCTATTGTGGAAAATGGTAAACAAACCGAGACCCTAACCAGAAGACCTGAAAACTTGTCTTTAAGGAAGATATTTTTCTTTTCGCCTTTCACAGGTTCAAATTGTGCTGATTAACACAAAAATAACAAGAAAAAATGCTTTCCGTCCGCGTCTCGCAGGTTCTGCCTTACAGAGGGTCATTCCTATGAAATATCATCAAACTTTGAACACATATGTAGTCATCTCTAACAAGCTACGTTAATTCGTTGCATAAAAATGAATCGCTATGCAAATTACAAAATCCCTAAGAGACATTGTCGCAAAGCATTACCTTATTTACCTGGACAAAAAATAATGAATTTTAAAGAAAAAGTAGTAGCGCAATCAATCAGTCCTCTACATAGCATAATGAATTAAATTAGGATAAAATATATGTCCGGTGATTCAGGATTGAAACTTTACAAATGGCGTTAGTTGATCAACTAAAGCCTGACGTCTGACTGAACTCAGTCCATAAAACGAACCACTTTCGGAGAGGAACGCCGCATGTCAGTTTTCATTTTACTTGTTTTGCACTCCAAAGCAATTGTTTAAGCCGATTGTCGCGACTCCCACGCTTGAAGACTAGAACCGGTCACGTCGTAAGTTTGGAGAGTGATCACTATTTCAGATGTTCGTAACAGTGAAAAGTCATTACCCGAGGGTAGTTTTCATTATGAAAGTGCATATTTACAATTTTTTATACTCTAAGAAGTAAGCAAAGGCTAAAAATACATTTTCGTTGTTAATATATCAGCGCGCGTAACTTCTTATATTTTCCATTCCTTCGCTCTAACGCCTTGCTATCCTCCTGAAACCTTACGTACGTATGCACAATATTTTCCTTATATTTATAGACGTAATCGTAACTTTTATAGTCTTACCGTTAGGGAACCGCTCCCATTTTTCCTTCTACAAAGGACATTCGATTATCTGAGCACTGCCCCCGCCGCCTTCCCCTACTTCTCCTACGCACCCCCGCTCTTCGACATTTTCAGACCGCCTCTTTCAATTCCACAATTGTGACCCAATATGTACTTCCGCAGTACATCGAAAGTCGCTTTCCTGGAACCCTTTCTCTCCTCTAAAACTCCTTTATCTCTCCCCTACCTCCCCATCTCGCCCCCAATCTCCCGCTCTCCCTCTTCCTGCACCATCGCTCTTTACCCCAAAAGTCTTTTTCCCTTTACCCACATCCGCGTCTGGAATCTTTCGAAAATCACTTCCACTTACTCCAAGAATAACTCGACAAAGACCGCATTCACTCGAGTGTTCTTCCCTCTCTCGTCTGAGAAACTCCGTCGTCATTTCTTTTCATTGGTCGGCGCGAACGCTCATGGAAGAAATCTTTTTCTCGTGTCGCAAACGATGAACGTGATTTTAACATTACACCGATTAAAATCTCTTAATTTTAGCCGTGGAAACTTTTACTTCACTAAATATCAGTACTAACACATAGCGACACTAGCGATCTAAATTCATCCTTTCCGGAATTGGGTATTACCTCGCCATACTTGCCCAGAGTCAGCGGCTCTGCCCGAGATGCGAACCCCGTACGCCGCTCACAGAAGTCACCGGAAAGGCCGCATTAATGCCGTCTCGGGATTTGCGTTATGACTGGGGATGTGTGTGAGCGTGGGACAGAGGAGAGCAGAGGTGGGGTAAAAGCAGGCGATGGATGGAAGAGGGGTAAGGGGAGAGAGGGAAGGAAGACGAATTGTAAATGGAAGGGTACATAAAATGTATAACTAAAAGGTAAGCGCGGAGAGAGGGGAAGGGGAAGGTGGAAAGGGACGGAGAATGGACAACAGTGCAGAACTATAATACCGCTGCTATATTAAACATAACGAGTTATGAAGGGACCCAAAAATCACTTTTGTAGAGGGGAGGCGAAAATTTGCAGTTCCGTTAGTGAGGGACAGGAGAGGAGGGTGGGGTGCAGTGGTGTGAGGAGTGGAGAGAAGAGGGTGACAGAAAGAAGAATGCGCTGACGTGGGCGTCACTTTCTGCCAGACCCACCAGCATTGCGTGCTGTTTCATCCGTCAACTGCTGCGTATGTGAGTGGACACGGGCAAGCCTGCGTTCGAGATAGAAAGAAAAAAAAGAAAGGGATGGTGCGTGGACCTCTTGGAGGAACAAATAACATGGTTTTTTGTTAAGCCGTGAGGACCTACATTCAGTATTTCGGGAGTTGTTTTCTGTCACTGTGAAAGCGACTCTTTTAAAAGAACCCTTAAATTTATGTTACGCTAGCTTTTTGGAAGGTATGTCTAACGATTAAAAAAATATATATAACATTATTTACAAAATGAATCGCCTATATAGAAACACACCTACACACACACACACACACACATATACACACACACACCTTCTGCATCCAGGTCGACACACGTTATTCTTTACCTCAATGGATTAAGGCAAATGTAGATGTTTAATCCGATGTGATCTTGTGAGATAGTGACAATTTTCAAATAAAAAACAACAAAATTTTCAAAAATGAATAATAAATTATAAAATAATTTATTTTGGGTTAATGTGGCTCCAGCAGCTCGTGTAACGCTCAAACCGAATAATAACTACGTAGACAGTCTGGACAAGAGCTTGGCCGGCGAGATACCTGCCAAGGTGCAACAGGCTTAGGGAAGAAACAAATGACAATTTGAACTTTCATGTGTAACGTTTTATTTTATAAAACATATTTTATATATTTCATTTAACTTTTAGTCTGTAAATAAAGTATTGTTTTAAGAGGTAAAATATCGTACGGTATGCCTTCATTAAGAGGGGTCGTAATCTTCAAAATTTGCCTATCGCGCAAAAATACTTTTACCCTGTTCTGCTTAGACACTATTATTCTAACGCCTTCGCTAAATATATATGGCAAATCAAAAGCTTTTTATATAAAATATTAAAGTTTAGATTTCACCCAAACTATATTATCAAATTAATTCGCATCTACGGCAGTATAATTCTGATAGGATATGAATAATACAAAACCTGTTGCACTTTTGAATTCATTGTTAGCTGAAATATTCAAATTAGTAATTTACATACTTTTAAAATAGAAGTTCATCCATAGGTATTACAAAATGGTTTAATGCACCAGTTCAAATAAGGTAATATATAATATGCATGGTTACCTTGTTAATTAATATATCCAGTTTGTATTAAAATGAGCTTTTTTGGATGAAATATCAATTTTCGGACCAAGTTGGAGTGTAATTGATTTTCGCTGATATGTAAAATGTCATATATTCAGCTATGAACCCATTCATGTCCAGAGTTGTTTGCTCAATTTTTAATTATGAAATTCAATTTCATAATGCCTTTTGCCGTCTTCCATGATTAGGAAAAAGAATGAAATAGCGGGATCAGGAAACTTCCTAAAATGAAATTGTCTGGAATAAGAACTTGAATTGAATGATTAGTAGGCATTTTTCTTCAATAAATCACTTTTTATCAATTTTTAAAATTGCGAAAATATCCTTGCAGTACGTTTTTCGGAAATATACCGATATCAAGAGCGTTCTTCATTTGTTTTTTAAATTGTCATCAATGGTGAAACAAAAGCCGTTAGCCAAATACTCCGCCTGTAGATGGTGTTGCTATCGACGAATTTTCAGTCGTTCTTTCCCGGAATGAAATAACGTATAATTCAATGATGACAGGCCTTATTGAAGATCACCCTCCAATAATGCGATAAATAGTAATAGACAGAGGGGCAAAGAGAGATGAATAGGTTTAATAAGTTTCGTGAGTGTTCACTGGAACCAAACTTTGCTTTTCCTTTTTAAAATAATCAACTTCCATAATTGATTATCAGAGGAGCAATAAATTAATATTGTTTTTCAATATTAACTTTCCAGAGAGATGGCGTCTACAATACTGTAACTATCGCTTCGTTCGACGAAAACTTTTCATTCGTTGAATCCATTTCTATCCTCCGAATTCTGACAAAAACCTCTCCCCATTTAGTTGTAGGAATAATATCTTAATATTTTTCGGTTTGCTTTTGATTAAACGATTCGCGTTCTATTTAATCGTTATTTTTGCCTCTAGAGTAAAAAATCCCTTTCCCACTTTTTTGTGGCGTATGACGAACTTCATTTGATGAAATATTGATTTTCACATAAAAATATTCGTTCGATTTAAAACTCTCATTACAAATGGTATTGTAAGAGGGAAGGATATGAATAATCATTCGAAGGAAAACATGGGGAAAAGTGCCCAACTCCGAATAAAAGCGAATTCGTCGAATTTTACCTAAACAACTCCGTCCGAGGTCTTCTCAAGCGAATTCTTACAGCGGCCATCCCGATCTCTCCGCGGCGCTTCTTTTGCTGCATTTTTTTTTACCTGCGTCTCGAATCCTGAAACCACGACAACAAAAAGTTTAAAGAAAATCAACTTTTCCACGTGAGCGGAGGGCGAGCCTGGGTTTGAATCAGGAGACGATATGCTGCCCTCAAAAACATCCAATAACATTCTCCTCCTTTCCATCAAGGGCCTTCTCCGTCCAGCGGAGAGAAGAGAGAGTGGATTCCGGAAATAATTGATTCAAAGCTGCAGGAGAAAAAGAAGAGGTGGTTGAAACGAGAGAGAGAGGAGAAAAGGAAAGGAAGGGTAGGGAGGAAAGAGGAGAGGGAAGAGATAGATAGATAACGTCTTTCTTTCTAGGCGAGATTCAGAATTCTACTATCTAACCCAGGAGTTACAAACTTTATGTGGACAAGGGCGCATTCAACTTTAAAGCGAAAGAGGCTGGCGCCAGTATCCTTGCTCTGACGAAAAAAACTGCGTGTTAAAACTTGAAAAACAATGTATGAAAATTCTATTAGACAGAGTCATGAAGTCTTATTACATCGGTACTTTCCAGCATTCTGTGGAGCGTCAGCACTGTTAATCACAAGAGCTCAAAGTGCAAAGGAGGATAGGAATGAATCCTGGTGAATGGAGGGCGGAGAGATAGTGAGGGCCTTTCGGACCGTTGCTGTCCATCGATTAACTCGAAGCACCATAGCCCACCCGAGCGACCGGTGCCAACAATCCGTACCTGAATTACCACACCCCTTCAGTCGAATGTATAGTGATTAGTAGCTTTATTTTTTGTTTCACGTGAGTTTAGGAAGTGTCAGATTATTCGGAAGATAAACTTCGTTTTATTTGTTTATTTTAGTTTCTCCCTGTGCTTAAAAGAGATGCATTGGAAAATTTTCTTAAAAATTGGCACTAAAACCTTTATTCGTCATGTCTGCGGGAAAAACGGTATTATATTAAACAAGTGTAATGCCCGTTGAAATATCAACGGAAGAATTATAGATAGATTGATTATTAATATTTGCATTTAAAATAATTATTAGCACACTTTTACATATGAAATATTTCGTCATATATTACATTTCTAGTGAATATTCTGTTATCGTTTAATAAATGCCTTTGGTTTTTATTTTCGGCTATAAAATTCTGTTATTCTTCTCCCACCTTGTTCTCGTCAATGCAGCATATAAATGTCGGTGTGCAAAGACCGGGAAATAATTATATGTATACATATATAACGTAGGGAAAATAATTAAATTTCGTGCACTTAACATTATGATTGTTTTTAAATTGTACTCTGTACTTACGAAGAAAGAAAACTTTCTCGAATGCTCAATAATGTTCTCCGTCGTTATGTATTACATATTTAAAATAAAACTCTTTAAAATATTTAAGTTAAAAACTAACTAATTAATCAATCAGCGGAATAATTTCTTTGAATACTATCTGAACAAAAACAAATCAGTTTATTTCAACATTGTAAACTGTTCCCTTGGCGATTGAATGGATTGTTGTATTGGAGATCCATATTAACAAAAAAATAAACTAATTATTTATCGTAGAAACCCTTACAATAGTTTTAAATTGATTTCTGCTTTGAAATATATGTACTTGAGTCAATTCAGTACAGCCATTGTTACGAAATTAATTCGAGGAATAACAATATAAATTCGTAAGCACCTATGGTTTACAAAGAATTTAATTTAAGAATGCTTTTTATTTCCAGTTTTTCTAAAATGACACTGTTGATACTTAAAATTTTTTATATTTACGTTGATATACTTATTTTCCACAAAACACGCCAATCTCTCTCTCCTATTGAAGCACTCAAGGCACGCTTATTCCCAGAAGGATGTATACAATAATAGTAATTTGAGGTGTAACAATGATAATGGTCGACATAGCAACATCACGTTAAAATGGCGAGAATTCCACAAAATACGCAAATTAAACGTTTAACATGGAATATTTCGAACTGTGGGCAGAAAAAGACGAACGGAATATGAAACTTTATAAATTTTTCTTCAAAATGGTTCAAATCCGCAGGTCGTCTGTTAATTTCTTCTAATTTTAATTTCCAAATGAATAAAAGCACGTCGAAAAATCGCGTTTTACATTTTAAGTAATGGGAAATGGAAATGCCTCTCTTGGAGACGAACCAAGGAATTTTTTTCAGGATTTAAATTTGTCATTCTCTGAATAAGTGTTAATCAAGCATCCCTATCAAATTTCGAGTTTCTATCATTATTATTTCTCGAGTTATTAACGTTTGCATATCGTGACCAACCAACCGACGACGGCTATTATTATATAAAATTACGGAAAGACTTGTTCATAGCTAACTGATTAAATTATAAAGATATTTGAAAAAATTATATTCCTCTTATTAGTGCATATATCCTTTGACTCACGATAAATAAATTTTTCTCTAAAAATCTGTAATAATAAACATTCACAATAAAAACAATGGCTGAAAATATAAAACACTGGTATGTTTAACCGTTTTGTGGCCATAGAAACCATCTAAACCGATTTGTTGATTTACAGGTTGGGCAAGCCCGATAGGTCAGTTTCTGAACCGAAATAAACTGTTTGAATCATGCTGAAAATATAAGTTAGGCTGTATGTAACCGTGTCCAACAGCCACAACATTTAGCTCGGATACTTTCGGTCGCTATAAAATCCTCGTCCGGGAAACATATCCTTTGGTGGAATGGGGCGATGTGGCGAACGCCAACCTAAGGATCTGCGGTTGTTATGCCTGCGGGCGACCAAGGCGGACGAAATGAAAACGGCGAAAGGCATGTAAATGGAAGATTTGTCAACACAGTAGTGGTCGGTTTCGCAATTTCGTGCGGCTTAAATATCGACGATTCAGTCAGAGGCTTTGGAATGGACACAAAACTGTACGGGAGGCGACCGAACCCATGCTCTGTGATCCGGCGTCATTCATTTTTTATTTCTTTCTGTTCTACGGTCGCGTCGCCTGAAAACTAAATTTAAGGCTTATATTCTCAGGGCTGTTGTTCCAAAAAATCTTTCTTTAAATAGAGGGAGAGAGAGAAATAGAAGGAAAGAGAATATTTGGCGACATCGTAAAGGTTGGACCTCGCAATTTCTTGCACCATAACTATCGAAAATTCACCCAGAGGCTTTAGGATGGACAGGCGACCTATCTGATGTTGCTGTCTCACCGGTGATTCGAAGATATTTGTTTTTAATCCTTTTTGTTCCATGTTAATTCCGCCGAAAAATTAAATTTAAGACAATACGTCTTAATGGCAGTTTTCACTTATTAACGGTCAGAATAAAGGGAGAGAGAAAGAGAGATGTTTGACACACCGAGTACGGAATGTGATTTCGGTTATGAGATGTGCAATGTTCATTCGCTTTTCTCCTTAATTTAAACGGTTTTATTTTATGAATATACCGTTATTATCACTCGCGGAATTCTTTCTATTTACAGATATAAAGAACATGAGTACTCGAAAGCAGAAAAATTATTTTCAAGACCGTTCGCTAATTTATTTTTAGCTTTTACACGTATTTAGATTGAAAAGAATGTCAACATTTTCTTAAAAGTTCTGTGATTGAATTAAGAAAATAACATAAAGGAGACATTTAATTTTTCGGGCAAAATTTTCGCGAATGAAAATTAATGCTCCCGTAATTTGCATAGTCAGACATTCCTTCTTTTATATCGGTTTGAGAGAGAAGATATTTAAGCGCCCCTCTCTACACTCCGATGAACACTTGTTACGGGCACACAATAAAGGTTTTCTCCATCCCTTTTTCCGTATAAATAAGGAATAAAAATTAAGATAAGAATGTTCCATTTGTAGAATCAGCGAGAGGTAAATTACCACTGGAGAGGGCTGCTTTGTAGCCGAAATACTCATGTAGTTTACCAAACATTTTTATTGCTATTCGATTTATATTAAATGTATATTTTATTCCATCCATAATAAGGGCTCAATAGTTTATTTTACAGAGAGACAGCCAAGGTAGTATTTTTTCTCATAAAATGGAATACAAAGAATATATTTTTAGTTGATCACTTCTGCAATAGTTCCACAACACGTTATTTTTTACTTGAATTTCATGGAATGATACAATTTATATCGAATAAATGTAATAGTAGATGATAATAATCTTACAATCTTTTGTTTGTATCTTAAAAATTTTTACTAAAGTAAATTTATTTCCTCGTAAAAACAAAAAGCGTATAGGACTACTTCATACTTATGACTTTTATTATTCACTCGTGTCCAAAGAACGCCCAACTAAAACTTTATGGTTCTGCGATTATTTTCTTATTTTGAATTTTTTAATATTCTCGAAGACTCCATACAGTCTAAGATAGTTCTTACACCAGGGATGGAAAATGATTTTTGTGTCGCGTACCAAGAAAGTAATGTGATTCATCAAAATTTTTTTCGCGTGACACAAATTTACACATTCTCTTTAAGGACTTCATATTTTATAGGTAAACAAAAAATATAAGCCAAGTGCAGTCGCGCGCGTGTCACAATTTGGGATCGCGTGCTACGTATCTGCCATCCCTGCCTTAAGATCCAGTCAAAAGAAAAAGATAATTGTTTAGCAATCCCAATATTGAATACGTGCTTTCCAGTAGGTTTATTGATTAATCGATCGAACAAATCTGTCGATACGATCGATCGGCCCCGAAATCTCCCTCTGCCACCTTAATCTCTAGAGAGGATCGCCGCTCTTCAAGACTCGAAAAAGCAAGTTGGATAAATAAGAGGAAGACGAACTTTCGTGGAGTCCGTATCGCCATGTTTGCTTAGGACTCAAACTTGGAGAGGAAAATAGAAGGGGTTCGGAAGGGGGGTTTTTGAAGGCGATTGTGAAGGGTAGCGAAGGGCGGCAGGGCTTAATCTAGGACAGTGATGGCGAACCTTCTATAGTCCGCGTGCCAATATTACAGAAATTGTCGAATCTTTTCCGCCTCGCGTGCCACAAAAAGTCCTTGATTTTTTTTGGGTGCCAACTAAATTAAATTCGAGATCAATAAATAAGACTGTAACCTAGGGACCTGCGAAGCTTCGTGATTCGATTCGACTTCGAATTGGGGGTAGGATTCGGATTTAAGGAGACCGATTCGTAAATGTCGAATCAATTGCAAGACCGTCTTTATACTTTATACAGGTCGGAACATGTATATTTGCAAGGTTGCGCAGCAGTGCTTTTTACTACTACTCTAGAGCAACCATCTTTATATGGTGGCACGAGCTTAGGCGGATTAAGGTAGGGGCACAGAGGGCACGTGCCACTTTACCACAAGTAAACAAGGGGATAGATAAGCAAGGATGAATGTCTTAAATTACAAATTTCATTTCCATTCTTTATTGTTTTTCCTTCGAAATACTTATGATGGGAGAATTTCCCGAGGTACACGATTTTTCAGGGTACCTGCATGAAAATATTTAAATGTCGAAATTAAATGGGTTAATTTTTAAATTTGAACAAGAGGATTTGCAAAGATTAAAGTTACTAAACTACCGATTTCTAGTTTTCTTTGTTTCAGTCTAAACTGCACTGTAGCTTAATATGCATATCTCTATATTTTCAAACTTTATCTAAAGGTCGGGTGAGATCATAACGGTTCTTAATTAGCAAACACAACCGATATTATAATAATTTATTTTAACAATAATTAAACTATCTTCCAATCAAATATCACTTGAAAATAAAATTCACACTAATGTTGTTAGCCACGACATTAATCAGTTATATCACCATTCAGCATATGCATGTGACACGAAAAGCATGCATATTTGTAATTATGTAGGTGTTAGTATATAAAAATGCATAACTGTCTTATGCCCCTCCGATTCGATTCGAATTCTGATTCGAATTCGAATCGAGATTGTCGATTCGATTCGAAAGAAAATTAGCGATTCGCAGGTCCCTACTGTAACCGTAAAACTAACGTTTACAATAGTTAACTAAATAAAACCAATGTTTTTGCGGCGTTAAATCGGTACGATAAATGCTTTGTAGGGTTTTCGTCTTTCGTTGGCGTGCCATAGGTTCCCCATCACAGATCTAGGGTCACACCGCAAGACGCAGCCTTCCCCACCAAGAACTCAAGGAGTTGGTTTCTCCTTGTCCCATTCAGTTGGCAGTCTTCCATTCTCCCTCCCATTCAGCCCCATTTATGCCTTTTCGTCCTCAATGCCGCAATCTTCCGACCCCACCCTTTCCCCTCTTTTTCATCAGTTCCTCCTTTTCTCACTCTCTGCCGGCCTTGGTGGAAGGGTGGTTAGAGTATCTGCCGCCGAATACTAAGGTCGCGGGTTCCAATCCCGCCGAGGGCATGGATGTTTGTGTTCGTCATGATGGTTTCTATGTAAGAGTGGACTATATAGTCTAAATATCGCCCTTGAAAATAAAGTCGAATTATTATTATTATTATTATAAGTCGTCATTCCACCCTCTGACATCATACTAACCTCCCGAAGGACAAAAATCTTCTCTTTTTCTTTACTGACGTTTTTCTCCACGTCGAGACATGAAGGAATTCAAATCCCCATGTTATTCTTTCTCTCTCTCCCTCTGTCCTATTTTCATACCTCTCTCTCCCTATCCCTCTCTACACCCGTTTCATTCCACCGTCCTCTCGGGATGTCGCAAAGTCCTTAATTTCGACGTCCCCTGGAGGTGACCCAAACAAATTGACTTTGCCTCCCGAAGGATTCCTCCTCCTCTTCCGTCTCCCACTCTCTCCTTTCTCCCCCTACTTCTCTTCCGTCTCCCACTCCCTCCCATTTCTGCCCCTCCTTCTCTTGCTTCTCCCTCTCCAACCTTCCTGCTTTCCCTCCACAGCCTCAACGTCTTTCCTCTTGAGAAGAAACAGACATACTTCACCAGAAATAAGTTGGCCTCCCAGATGTTTACGCCCACGAAGTAGAGGGGGAGCTACGTTGTCGGATTAACGCTTACAGTCCACGCCCGTGCAACCCAAAGGCTACTGAATGAGAAAAAGAAGCGACGCTACTAAGGCACAGTATGGCAACGTCGCAAGACTCTGATAGGCGCAAGCCTGAAAAGTATCCTTCTAATGCTCCCACCCTCCACTTCCTCAGAGGCCATCTTACGTCTCGTCTACCATAGTGTTTATATCTTTCTCTTGTTCTCTTCCCCCTTCTCCATGCATCTCCTAACTCCCCTCTCTAATACTGTTCCACTCCTCTGCCATTTATTGTCCTTTCCCTCCCACTCTCTTTTTCCTATCTATTCCCCTCGTCTTATTTTTCGCCACATTCCTCTTTTTCTACCTTATCGCCATTAATCCGTTCGTCTCAACGTTCCGAGTGGATGGGACTCTGTCTCTCTCTTTCTCTCTCTCTCCTCAGCTAAACTGCGCTGTTCTAATTTTTCTTATTTCACGAAAGAGAAAAAAAGAATTAGCAAGTTCGAATAGAAGATACGATGCCGGCAATTCCTTCACATTGGACCGTGCACTTCTAACCACCAAATATGTTTGTTTTTCCGCTTACAAGATCATATGATCCGTATTTAAATCCGGTCAGACATATTTTGAAATATTTAGTAAATATAAAATTTTATATGTATATATCAACTCAATTTTTAATCTCTCAATTTAAAATTTCCGAAAGGAAGGAATATATCTTTGAGGTCGAGGACGGTCAAATTAAAATGTTAGAAAGAGTGATTTTCCCCCGATTCCTGCTTTTCCAATGGCATGCTAGCAACGGACGCAATATCCATCTCCAGACTCCACATAAAATACAACTGAGAATCCCGGATTCTCGTGGAGAGGGTCTTGAATTACTTCCAATTTAAACGAGTTTCATACGAAGAAAGAATTTATTCCATTTAATGTTGCATCGACCTACTCTATATTTAGAAAGGCAACTTATCCTATCAAATTTATATTCTCTATGTACGAATATATTAATCTAATTGATACGGAAATTTATTTGAACAATATGTAACGAATAGGAAGCAATGTGTACTATCGTCGATGGAAACGCACTCCCAATTTTGGCCGTGACGTTTGCAAGAATCTGAGGATATTTATCGGTAAACAGTTCCCTTCCCTAGCATTAAGTACCGCGTTATAGGTTTCCGCTAAAACTATTCACTCATTTCTTTAGCTTTGATCTCGATGTGTCACATCAATCCTCATACAGTTCATCGGCTCCGGCAATCATATGGCGCGGGATGAAAGAGAGCGTTCGTTATACTTTGGGAGAGAGTAGGTCCTTTTGGGATAAGTATAGGATAGAGGGGGAGAACGGAGAGAGAGAGAGAAAGTGGTGAGAGAGAGAGAGGAACAAGGACGACAAGGGAAGAAGGGAGAGAAGAAGAGGAAGGAAGGAGGTATAGAGAGGAAGAAAGGAGAGAGAGGGGAAGTGAGGGAGAGGAAGAGGTGAGAGAGAGGAAGAAGGGAGAGAGATGAAGGGAAAGGGAGGAAGAATGGAGAAACGAAGAAAGGAGAGAGAGGGGGAGAAGGGAGAGAGAGGAAGAGAGAAGGGAGAGATTGCTCCCCCCTCTCTCTCTCTCTCTACCCTCACCTCTCTCTCCCCCTTCTCACTCTCCCCCCTCTCTCTCCCTCCCCTCTCATTGAATTACACTACTTTCATTTTCTGTGTGTCTTAAAGAGGTGCGCATGTTCAAATTGCTTCTCTTCTTCTATTTCATTTCTCCCCCAGCCAGGGTAGGCCAGAGGTGCGGGCGAGCAGGGCGGCTGCCCTGGGCGCCGAAGTCTCGGGGGCGCTATACCGATCATATATCTATGCATTACTTGCAAGTGGGCAAATATTGGATAACATTTTATATCTCGAAACAGATTGTCATCTTGATGTTATCCCTTTTATTTTTTCATCATCAATAATTTTTACATAGCGATTAATAAATATCATGCACTTTTTAAATATCTCAACAAGCATTTACGGAAGGGGCGCCGGAATGCTATTTCGCCCGGGGCGCCAAAATTCCTCGGGCCGCCCCTGCCCCCACCTCCTTTTTCCCCACTCTTCTCTCTCTCCCTCTCTCTCTTTTTTGTCTCGCCCCTTACACTTCCTTCCCTCGTTTGGCCATAACAACTTTCTCACCTTAGGTTTTCTCGATTCACGTTTCACAGAAATTTCCCTTGCTATTCCCGCTCTCATTCTTTTACTCGTTTCTTTCTCGTATTACCTTTATCCATTCTCCACCCTTACCCATCGGCATTATAATCATGTCTTCACTTTCTATTCTCTTATAATTTCTATCTCTTCCCTCCAATTTCTTCCTCCCTCTTCTTTCTCTTCCCACTTGATTATGGATTCGCTCAACAGATTATCGTGGAGTGAGACCCTTTAGCCTCTGTGAATTATCGCATCCGTTACGCGATTCATTCTCCTTTGCGTTCATGGCTCTCGATTTATCAAAATTCATACCATCATTTCCATTAACTTTAATCAAAGCGGCTGTTAAACTCTCTAATTGTCCCTATTTCTCTATCTCCTCCTACTCTCTCAATGATTAATTAATAGCCGGTGATCGCTCAGTATAGAGTCTTAGCGCTTAAACGTAAAACTATAAATATTCATACCATGGCTTAATACCAATGGCCTTATATCTGATGATTAAAATATTTAATAAGTTAATTCATCAATTCGCCCTTTTATCCCATGTTTTTTAAATAGCGATAAAGTTTTATGATAATTAAAAAATTGACAAGTCTCGCATTTAATTAATAATTACGGATTTACTATTTTATACTTTTTCGTTCGTATTAATTTGTAACTTCGTACCTATCTTCCTATTTCTCCTATTGTTGGCGGCGTATAATCGCCAATTATGATTCTCCGCCTCTTTTTACACTCTCCTCTTTTTACACTCGCCTCTTCTCCCACACAGCCTCCGTAAATTACGACGGAAGACGGCGTTAATCTCTAAGGCCTGGAATAAATCGGCGGCGATCTGTTCTCGTGTTCACTCCGTCGACCCATCGATTTCCATAATCACTCGAGTGAAAGAGAGAGAGAACGCATTCCAAATCAAAGCGTGGAATCAGCACCTATCTCGCATTCGCGAACCTACGTGAAAAGGTTCGATTTCAAAGATATAAGAACTGTCCTTGTGTCGTTCCATTTTCCATTAAATAGATGGAAGAATGAGAAGGGGCGAAAGAGGGAGATGGAGTGATAAGTAGGATGGAGTGAGTGAGCTTTATTCCGGGCAATCTCATCCATCTCTTTGATATGTGCATTTTTTTAGAGCGTGACAGTTTTTCAAGGGAATTGCTGATTTTTTATGCGCACGGACATCCAGGAAAAATCTTTTGAAGCTTTTGTGACATTTTTTCGGCCACCTACAATATACATAGTTGTCTTTATCTCTGACACATGACAAGGGTAATTTTTCTTTCACTATCTTCTCAATATGTTCCATGGACACTTAATGACAATATTTCTTTCTTAAACAATAATTTACCTCCGAACACACATTTAGTTCAGCATCACTTTTCATGAAATCGAGTTTGAAATACGTAGAAAATCTCACGAAACAGTCGAATGCAATATTAGCTTTTACAAAGAACTACAAAAAACATTAAAATGTCAATATAGCGGTCTGTAATAGCAATCGCGTTTTAAAGGTAGATTATTCTTCAGCTTTTTCATTCAGTGTGGCCCGAGACTCAATGCAGTGGCGGATCCAAGGGGCGCTTTCCTAAATACATTCCGCGCAAAAATCCTCAATTATACGCCGCAGACTAGGTCTGTATAGCAAGGAAAAGGATTCTGATAGGAGTAGGGATTTTCAAAATATAGGGTAGATGGGAGGGGCGGATTCGATAGGTGAAGGGGCGATCGCCCCCCCCCCCCCCCCCCCCCTTGAGAAGTTTCTGGATCCGCCCCTGACTCGCTGTAATAATATTTGTCTTTGAAAGAACATTTCCCATAAAGCTAAAGAAATAACGCTATTTTCCACAGTCTGCCAAATTGCTCATTATGTACTATTCCATCTAAAGAAGGTCTCTAATCGACGCGTCGCGTCGAGACCTTCTTTTGATGGACGACGTGTACTTAACCGCATCCTCCTTTCACGCTCTCTTATTTAGCGTCTCTCACTTTTACCCTCAACCTTCCCTTAGAAAGTATTCCCACATCCGTGTATTTCCCTCCCTTTCTCCTCTTTGTCTTCTGCTCCACTCCACTATGTCGCCTCTTTAGGGATCCGCCTGTTAAGTTGTTTGCCTACCTCAAAGGCGCTCCACTTCTCAACACTTTGGGTTACAAGAATCTCTGTCGTAAAATGAGAATTCCTTTGTGTGCTAAAAAAAAGGACTTTCCAAATTATATCTCACAAACTTTATGACGACTTGATTTGTCGAATGTAATGCTTATGAGGCAACGTAAGCATTACTTTTCTTAACTCAGCGGTTAAGAAGATTTTCACCAGTTTGTTTGGCAGTTGGAAATGTAATTCCCCTTCTGTTTGTCATTATTTTTTCTTAAAGATGCTCATATCGGCCCATATGCTAGCTTTATCGTCCATTAGAATACCGAAGTAGCGTTGAAGCGAAAAATCTATGCAATCTTTTCTTAACATTTAAGGATTCCTCATATAAAAGTAAGGGAGTCAGAGTATTAGAAAAGAAGAGAGGATGAAGGTTTAGGAGAGGTTGTGAGATAGAGAGTGCGAGAGAGAGAATCACCGGAAGAGCGCCGAAGGCTTTATAGAGAACGTGTGTCGAGAGAGAGAGAGATATTATGTGTATCGAGGGGATTAAGGAGACCTCGTAAAAAAACTGACGGTATTTGTGGTTTTATTGGTTTAATCGTGGAGGAGGCACACTCTGATGGATCGGTTTCCAAGATAAAATTTCATTAGCTCAGGAGAGGAGTGGAGGGGTGTGTGGGTGTCGGGGAAGAATTGGTGCGAGGGAGATATATATATATATATATATATATATATATACATACATATATATATATACATACATATATATATATATATATTTAGGGCAACTAGATGTTGAAGGAAAATCAGTTGTGTCTCTCTTGTGCTGAAGAAGGAATCATCCCGAAAGCTCTAACCTCTACAAATGTCTCTCTCCAACACCCCAGCGGCTCTACTTAAGTGTTCACTGGGTTTCCTTCAACACCTAGTTGCCCTAAATATCCATACTAACCTTTCCTCTTCCGTAGTATTTATATAGTTGCCCTAAATATATATTGTCCTTTCATTCTATTTGCCTAAATTAGTGAGTATTCCGATGATTCTACTGCCGTTAAAACCTCTTCTCGTGTTCTCAAGTGGAAGAGTTTATGACTAGGTTGTTATCTGATATTCATGTGACGACGTCGTATTTCTCATCATGAAAGGTTTGAATGGATGTTCCTCTAACATTAATTTTGTAATGTCGTTTAAAACAGTATTTCCTCGAAAACAATGAATCATAATGTCCTCTCTTATTTGTCCTACAACATTCCAAATCAACCTCATCAGCGTATGAAAATGTTTCTGTTGCATTTTTCGCTATAAAATTACACAGTTCCTCAAAGTGCATTCTCGAATCAGCCAATAAAGTCTTAAACAAAATTCAAGCAATAATTGAAATTTTTATTTTATGAAAGGTCAACATTAATTAGATATTTAAACGGCCGTATATAAAAAAAATCTGATGTGGCCAACACATGACTTTCTCCATATTTGGGTTATAGGTATTTAAATTATTATGAATAGCATTATGAGGCAAAATTATTATTTCGTATCGTAAAAGAATACAGTCGTCCTTATTGCCGTAAATTATACTTTGAATATGTTTACAGAATTCACCGCTACATGGTGCTGGCTCTGTATACTGGAAATTGCGAAAAAGTTGAATATCTCTTAAATGGATGGTTCTACGAAAATTTGTTTCAAACAAAAGTTGGAAAAAATGTTATTTTCTACAACTTTAGTCGTCAAGAAAACATCACCAATAACGACGTTTTTAAGGAGATATTTGACGGAAACCGAAAAAACCGATTATTTATAAATAATTCCTAAACAATAACCGCTATGGAAAATTGTTTCAAATAAACGTTGTAGGAAATTACATTCTCTATAACATTTGTATAGAATTGTATATTTGATAATAGCAGTTCTATCTCGCCTGCCGAGTTATGACATTGCTTGTCTTACATTAACAACATCCTTAATTTTAGCATCACTTTCACGGTATGTGGAAAATCGGCGTTTCCCAACTGTAGGTTCTGTCTGAACTCGCGAGATAATTTCGAAAGAGTTCGCGTGATATATTTGGCAATAGCGCTTTTCTCACTTTCTTGGATCTTCATGTTTTACCAATAAATTAATTAAAGTTTTTATTTTCAGTTGTTTCTTATGTTTCAAGAGTTATAGTTTAATTTTACTGGTTCTCGCTACAAACTGATGATCACACCAGAGATTCTGATTCTATATAAACGTGTTACACACTGTGTTGTATGTACTTCTCATTTTTAATAAATAAAACACCTTCAAAGAGTTTTTTTCTAACGAAATTTATTCGCTGTTGTAAGGGGTTTGCCGCACACTATTACAAGGTTCGCGAAGTGAAAGAGATTGGGAATCACTGTAGCTGTGATAGTTATCCTTATTTCACATCCTAAAATTTAATAGTGGGGAAAGTGCAGACCAGCTACGTATGGACAGTGGAGACCTTGATATATGCGCTTTCAGGGTTATTTATTCAAGGGGTTTTAACCTACTCGTGACCTCCTTTTGCATTTAAATTTTCGACCTCATGTTTGTTCAAAGTAGGTATTCTGCTTTTTTATCAGGGTGAGTTGGGATGGTATTTCTGCGGAGAAAATTCTATAACCCCTCAATTAACCAAGATATTTTCATGTTAAAAACCCGTTTTGAAACTTGGCTCTTATATAATCCGCTCCGCAGTATATTCAGGGGGCCGGTTTTGTAACTTTTCACTTTTCGATCTTTGGATAATTTTCGATCGAAATGAAGTTTGCGATTTTGTAACTCAGGATTTCACTTTCGATCGAAATCTCTCTCGATTCCCGTCGAAATCCATTTCGATTTCCTTTTGCTTGGTGAAATCCGAGAAATCTGCTCGAAGTTCATACTATAAACCTATTATTCAAAGAATAATTGAAGATTTAAGTGGCAATACCCATACTAACTGAAAATTAGCAATTCGTTTTGTATATTTTATATTTAATACTGTTAATCATAAAACCTCTTCAGTTTCATTATATGTTTAAAGAGCATATTTAATATTCTCTTATATTATTTCATATACCAATGTTATACAATCTTCTCCTTTGGCTATTTGTAACTTATTATATCCTTTACCTATTTCAACTCCTTTCATTTTAATGACAGGAATGATTTTTCCTTTTTTGGACAACTATATTTCTTAATTGACTGTGCTGAATCAATAAACAATTTACTTCAATACCTATTTTCATATTTCATATACTTTTGTTGATTTATGATAATATTAATTATCATTTAATATATTTTCTTGTACGCCTAATGTTTCTCATTTTCTGTTGAGATCCTCACTATTTACTTACTAAATGTGTGTATCATCATTTTGCATATAATATCTCCATACCTAAATGTGGATTGTGTCTTATCGATTTTGACCATGTATTTCTAATACATATTAATGGGCATCGCCCATGAACTAATGAATAAATAAGTTAAATATCAATGATCATTAATTATACATGTGACTGTTCAGTAAAAACCTAAACTGCGTAGGTATCAAATAGAAATTATAGAATAGAGTCCACTGTATTATTTAACGTAATATAGAAAATCACAATAATGAAGACTACATTACCTTCAGTATAAAGAAAGATTTTTATGTGTACCTCCTATAGTACCAGTACTTGAAACATATGTCAAAAGGAACTAACATCACTACGGTCCAAGAAATGCAGGTTTTTGGAAACTTGTAACTATTTAACAATACTCTCAAAATATTTAATAACATTCATTAACGTTGTATTCCAATATCAATAAATGATACAAACCAAATTAAATGCTTTCTTAAAGACATTTCTTACGAATTATAGAACTTGCAAAACTATGCTGACAAGTGTTATCAAAATCTTAGACAGTCTAGTAATCATAACAAAACAAACAATGTTAACCTCAAATAAATTCATTTACGAAAAACGAATTAATATCCCTCGTCTTGCGTTCCACATTATACATTATATATACCAGCCAATATTCAGCTATATCCTTCCAATTTTTACGTTATAACCTAATGTTTCTGCCGTAGTCAATGATACTAATGACAAATTATTCATCCAATGCCGTAAACCCCGTAAACTAATATCCATTCGTCGAAATAATAATAAATAAAAACTTCAACATTTGAAGTAGCAATGCATAGATTCGATAAACACAGTACGTACAAAAATCATCTAATATTTGCTTAACGTATGCTGTATTCGTTTTATTTAAGATATTATAAGGATACTGTATTAGGACTTACGTTGAATTACTCATTTTAATTAGGTTTTTATCTAACTGAAATACATAAACAAACCAAAACAAACTGACTCTCAGAGTCAACTGCGCATGCGCCAACCCGGCCGACGCATAAATTTTGCAACACTGTTTTCGACCGAGCTCACTTCCTTCGATCGAAATCGAAATTAGTTACAAAATCGCATATTCCCTCGTAATTTCATTTCGATCGCCTACCAGCTTTCACGTCGAAATGGGGAGTTTTCGATTTCGATCGAATCGAAGCAGTTACAGAATCGGCCCCCAGGACATAAAATAGGCTAAAAACATAATTTTGGTCTCCACATGCTGCAGTTTGTGGGGAATTTCAATCTCTCCATGTAAAGCTTTCTTTCTCTACTTTCTATCTCCAATATTCGACTTCCCTCCCCATCCCATCATATTCCACACATGGCGACGGCTTTCGATGAAAGGTGCATCCACTTCTTCCAAAAGAATGCGGAAATTCTGCAAACGAGCTTTTTGGCGGATAATGAGTCTCGTCGAATGACGAAGCTCTACTCATCAGACGTAGAAAAGTGTAAACCATGTTATTTCGTTATTGCGGCACTTGTTTAAATATCCCCCTGCGTTCGATAACATCAGAGCGGTTAATTTCGGTATTCATCTTCAAAAATCCGTGTTATCCGATAGGGTCCATCGGTTTGGACGTGAAGTTTCGCCAAAAGAGCTCCCTGATGAGGTATTTGTTCGCTATCACGCTGTGGTAGACTCGCAGTACACCATCGAGTCTACTCGGCGCATTTTCACAATTACACTCTATTCAAAACAATCCAATGCTGCATAAAGGCAAACGGCAAAATTTAATTGGTCACCTCTTTAAAATTTTAATGTTTACAA
Source organism: Uropetala carovei (assembly GCA_036926305.1). Taxonomy (NCBI): domain Eukaryota; kingdom Metazoa; phylum Arthropoda; class Insecta; order Odonata; family Petaluridae; genus Uropetala; species Uropetala carovei. Next base: position 2,579,985 of record JAXCHB010000051.1, on the reverse strand, counting down.
ATCATAGCCTTGACAATGACATCTTGGCCACATATTCGCGGGTAAATTCAATTGGAGCAGCCAGAAGTTAACGCTGGTGCATTAATTTAAATTATCCGATATAATTACGGTTCTTTATTTCAAGTCCCATTATTCTTGAGTGCTACTAAAATCTGAAAAATTAATATCATAATTTGATTCAGCCAGAGAGAAATATTAAAATAATAAAATACGTGTAATATATAATATTTAATACCTATGAAATAATTACCTTTTAATGGAAATATCAATGATAGGTACAGGCAGTCTGTAAAACAATTTTATTTAAAAACTGAAGTCTTTCTAATGTGTTTCGATTAAGTAAAAAATGTAAATATTTTGAATAGAGTAAAGATCATAAATCTTCACCGATATATAGAATTGAATGTTAAGATAAACGTGGAAAGATAAATGTTCGCCCAAAATTTCCATACTTGCCTTAGCATAGCGGCAACTGAATGTATCCTAGCTACTTGAGAATTTTTCCCTGGGGTTCTCAAGCCGCACACATCCGAATAATGTTGTGGGTGACGAGAAGTTTCTCCTTTCCGTTCCCCTTTCCATCAAGTACGTACTCAGCGAGTGAAACGCACCTTCTTTAAGCCTTAACACACTTTTCCGTGAATCTGCAACAAACAGGATTTAAAGTTTGGCCTCAACATTCATAGCGGTATGTACTTTTTCAGTTAAGTTATACTTTATCTTTTATTCACTCTTGTTCGTGTTCGTGTTCGTGTACGTGTACGTGTACGTGTACGTGTACGTGTACGCGTACGCGTTCGCGTTCGTGTACGTGTTCGTGTTCGTGTAAACACGAACATGTACACGTACACGAACACTTTTTGTTCGACAGATAATTTTAATCGCTTTTTAAGCGTTACAGAATATATTAAGGTACCTGATGTAACATAAAATGAAACCATCTATGTAAATTAATATGTAAAAGCAAAAGGTTACAAATAAACCGTTACGAACCCATCGTTCGTACGAAAAATCAAATCGTGTACGTGTATGTTAGTGTGGGCGCTCTAACTCAAAAAATACGTGCCATATCGTTACCAAACTTCATATCTAACACTTTAACATGAGCACAAAGAACTGATTAGTTTTTGGACAATAACGGTTAACCGGAAGTCGAGGTTTATTCGAAACCCGATTCGGTTTTTGCGATATTTCTCCGTTAAACCATCATTATGATATATACAATTCTATACAAATGTTATAGATAATGTAATTTCCTACAACTTTCATTTGAAACAATTTTCCATAGCAGTCATTTTTTAGGAATTATTTATAAATAATCGGTTTTTTCGGTTTCCGTCAAATATCTCCTTCAAAACGTGGTTATCGGTAATCTTCGTAAGAACCAAAGTTGTAGAGAGTAATATTTCTTCCAAGTTTTGTTTGAAACATATTTTTGTAGAAACATCCAATTCGGAGATATTCAATTTTTTTCGTAATTTTCAGTATACAGCACCAACACCATGTAGCGGTGAATTCTGTCAACATATTCAAAATATAATTTACGGCAATAAGGACGGCTGTATTCTTTTACGATACGAAATAATAATTTTGCCTCATAATGCTATTCATAATAATTTAAATATCTATACCCCAAATATGGAGAAAGTCATGTGTTGGACACATCAGATTTTTGGTATTTTTTTCGCGACAGTCAACGTGGAATTTTTCTCGCGTGCCCTCGTGATATGTGGGGATCGGCTTAAAATCGATTAAATACGATATTTGATGTTATGGTTCAGTATGCAAATCAGTACTTTTGAGTCTATTAGAATGAATTAAAGTCGTGAAAGGGATGCAAAACCCACAGAATTGAACAGAAATGAACTGAAGGCGCTAATTGGTATTCTTTATTTAGCAGGAAGCCTTCGGAGCTACAGACAAAGTTTAGAGGAATTATATTCTATTGAAATATTCCGCCTACTGATGCATCTGATGCGTTTTAAATTTCTCGTAAAGTGTTTGACATTCGTCAGTAAAGCAACATCTGAAGAAAGAGGGCAACACGATAGGCTTTCCACAATACGAGAAGTTTTTTACTCTTTTTGTAGAAAATTGTGGGAAATGCTACTCGTGGGGAAAAAAGTAACCATTGATGAAAATCTGTAAGGTTTTATATGAAGACGTAGATTTCAACAATATATTCCTTCCAAAACGATCAATTGTGAGATAAAAATATACGCATTAACGGATGCTGTGATGTGCTACAAATATAACCTAGAAATATATACTGGAAAACTACCTGAAGGACAGTATAACATAGTGACATACCATCAGATATTGCAAAAATCTGATGTGGCCAACACATGACTGTCTCCATATTTGGGGTATAGATATTTAAATTATTATGAATAGCATAATGAGGCAAAATTATTATTTCGTATAGTAAAAGAATACAGCCGTCCTTATTGCCGTAAATTGTATTTTGATTATGTTTACAGAATTCACCGCTACGTGGTGCTGGCGCTGTATACTGGTATTAAGAAAAAGCAAATTATCTCTTAAATGGATGGCTCTACGAAAATTTGTTTCAAACAAAACTTGGAAGAAATATTATTCTCTACAACTTTGGTCCTCACGAAGATTATCAATAACGATGTTTTTAAGGAGAAAACCGAGAAACCGGTTATTTATAAATAACTCCTAAACAATAACTACAATAGAAAATTGTTTCAAATGAAAGTTGTAGGAAATTACATTATCTATAACATTTTTATAGAATTGTATATACAATAATGATGTTTTAAAGGAGAAATATCGCAAAAACCGAATCTGGTTCCGAATAAACCTCGACATTCGTTTACCCGTTATTGTCCAAAAACTAATCAGTTCTTTGTGCTCATGTTAAAGTGTTATTTATGAAGTTTGGTAACGATATGGCACGTACTTTTTGAGTTAGAGCGCCCACAATCACATATACACAGACATCATTCCGAAAATAGTCTAAACGTGTTCTAGGGACCTCAAAACGTGTATTTCCGTTGAAATCTCGAAGTCGATTTTTTTCGTGAACACAATACTTTCCCATTACTACGTATGGAGAAAGTAAAAAAGTCTTGCGCTCCTAATTTACGAAAGTGGACGCAACATAACCGCAGATAGCTGGTTTACGGAAGTTACGGGCTTCAGAAAGAAAAATTATCTCATGTTGCTACGATAAAAAACAACTAACCTCAACTTCCGCCGGAGTTGGTGCCGATCAAATAAAGAAGTCTACTTGGATTTAAAGTGGATTAGACGATTGTTTCTTATATAGCCCAAAAAGGCAAAATCGTAGTATTCAATTCCAGCACACATTTCGAAGATGCGATTGATGAAAACCGGAGATTATATCCAGCCAGAAGGGATAACATTTTATAATGGCATCAAATCTAATGTAGGTGCAGTAGATAAATGTGCGTTACGTAAAGTGTCGCTACAACCGTCGTCCTTTGCCAATGGTGGTTTTTTATACAATGATTAACATCAGTTGCCTAAATGAACAACTTCCTTGGAAATTAAAATCAAGTAAAAAAATCCGGTTGCCAACACGACTTTCTCCATATTTGGGGTATAGATATTTAAATTATTATGAATAGCATTATGAGGCAAAATTATTATTTCGTATCGTAAAAGAATACAGCCGTCCTTATTGCCGTAAATTATATTTTGAATATGTTGACAGAATTCACCGCTACATGGTGTTGGTGCTGTATACTGAAAATTACGAAAAAAATTGAATATCTCCGAATTGGATGTTTCTACAAAAATATGTTTCAAACAAAACTTGGAAGAAATACTACTCTCTACAACTTTGGTTCTCACGAAGAATACCGATAACCACGTTTTGAAGGAGATATTTGACGGAAACCGAAAAAACCGATTATTTATAAATAATTCCTAAAAAATGACTGCTATGGAAAATTGTTTCAAATGAAAGTTGTGGGAAATTACATTATCTATAACATTTGTATAGAATTGTATATATCATAATGATGGTTTAACGGAGAAATATCGCAAAAACCGAATCGGGTTTCGAATAAACCTCGACTTTCGTTTACCCGTTATTGTCCAAAAACTAATCAGTTCTTTGTGCTAATGTTAAAGTGTTATTTATGAAGTTTGGTAACGATATGGCACATATTTTTTGAGTTAGAGCGCACACAATCACATACACACACACACGCACACACAGACATCATTCCGAAAATAGTCTAAACGTTTTCTAGGGACCTCAAAACGTGTATTTCCGTTGAAATCTCGAAGTCGATTTTTTTCATAATCACAATACTTCCCATTATTTCGTATGGAGAAAGTAAAAAGCAAAACATCTCCAAAATGTATGGTTCTACGAAAATTTGCTTCAAACAAAACTTGGAAGAAATATTATTCTCTACAACTTTGGTCCTCACGAAGATTATCAATAACGATGTTTTTAAGGAGAAAACCGAGAAACCGGTTATTTATAAATAACTCCTAAACAATAACTACAATAGAAAATTGTTTCAAATGAAAGTTGTAGGAAATTACATTATCTATAACATTTGTATAGAATTGTATCTATCATAATGATAGTTTAACGAAGAAATATCGCAAAAACCGAATCGGGTTCCGAATAAACCTCGACATTCGTTTACCCGTTATTGTCCAAAACTAATCAGTTCTTTGTGATCATATTAAAGTGTTATATATGAAGTTTGGTAACGATATGGCACGCACTTTTTGAGTTAGAGCCCCACAATCACATATACACAGACATCATTCCGAAAATAATCTAAACGTGTTCTAGGGACCTCAAAACGTGTATTTCCGTTGAAATCCCGAAGTCGATTTTTTTCGTGAACACAATACTTTCCCATTACTACGTATGGAGAAAGTAAAAAAGTCTTGCGCTCCAAATTTACGAAAGTGGACGCAACATAACCGCAGATAGCTGGTTTACGGAAGTTACGGGCTTCAGAAAGAAAAATTATCTCATGTTGCTACGATAAAAAATAACTAACCTCAACTTCCGCCGGAGTTGGTGCCGATCAAATAAAGAAGTCTACTTGGATTTAAAGTGGATTAGACGATTGTTTCTTATATAGCCCAAAAAGGCAAAATCGTAGTATTCAATTCCAGCACACATTTCGAAGATGCGATTGATGAAAACCGGAGATTATATCCAGCCAGAAGGGATAACATTTTATAATGGCATCAAATCTAATGTAGGTGCAGTAGATAAATGTGCGTTACGTAAAGTGTCGCTACAACCGTCGTCCTTTGCCAATGATGGTTTTTTGTACAATGATTAACATCAGTTGCCTAAATGAACAACTTCCTTGGAAATTAAAATCAAGTAAAAAAATCCGGTTGCCAACACGACTTTCTCCATATTTGGGGTATAGATATTTAAATTATTATGAATAGCATTATGAGGCAAAATTATTATTTCGTATCGTAAAAGAATACAGCCGTCCTTATTGCCGTAAATTATATTTTGAATATGTTGACAGGATTCACCGCTACATGGTGTTGGTGCTGTATACTGAAAATTACGAAAAAAATTGAATATCTCCGAATTGGATGTTTCTACAAAAATATGTTTCAAACAAAACTTGGAAGAAATACTACTCTCTACAACTTTGGTTCTCACGAAGAATACCGATAACCACGTTTTGAAGGAGATATTTGACGGAAACCGAAAAAACCGATTATTTATAAATAATTCCTAAGAAATAACTGCTATGGAAAATTGTTTCAAATGAAAGTTGTAGGAAATTACATTATCTATAACATTTATATAGAATTGTATATATCATAACGATGGTTTAACGAAGAAATATCGCAAAAACCGAATCGGGTTTCGAATAAACCTCGACTTTCGTTTACCCGTTATTGTCCAAAAACTAATCAGTTCTTTGTGATCATGTTAAAGTGTTATATATGAAGTTTGGTAACGATATGGCACGTACTTTTTGAGTTAGAGCGCCCACAATCACATATACTCACACAGACATCATTTCGATAATAGTCTAAACGTGTTCTAGGGACCTAAAAACGTTTATTTCCGTTGAAATCTCGAAGTCGATTTTTTTCGTGAATACAAAACTTTCCCATCACTACGTATGGAGAAAGTAAAAACAGGCAACGATTTTTGAAACAGCTTTCGGTAGAACTCGTATCCGAAGAACATAGCCAAAGTCGTATGAAAATTAGAGGAATGCCTACTTTTCTCCAACCAAAACATCAGCAGTTCAATCGTCCAAGCAGACAGTATGAAGGAAGGTGTACTTCTTCAACCAGTAAAAAACGAACACGTTGGATGTACCCACCTGCTCAGTTAAAAAAAGAAAACTCGACTTTCTGAATGTTCCTGCAAAAATTTCTTTTGAGTCTTTTGTGTATAACAAACCGTCATGATGTGTAAAAGCTGCTTTAATGTGAAGTTCAAATGTTTTGATGCTAAATACGAATCCGAATATTTTTTATTTTACCTTTTTTTGTATTTTTCCTAATACAATTGCTTGTTTTATTAGTTTTAAAATATTTTAGGATATTTTGTTTGTCTGTAATGGAATTAGAAATTTTGGAATTTTTAATAACGTTCTTTTGTAAAACTGACAGTAAAATTACCAATTTTTAAATAAGATAGTTACAATTGAATGCACTTCTGGAAAATAAAAATAAATACATTTTAAGAGCCACTAACTCAAAACAGTAAACAAAAACTCAGTGTATCTCCTAGATATTATAAGTATTTTTCCCGCCGGAGCAATAAGACTGCATGATGTATTTTTAATTTTATACTGTTTATTTGACTGAGAAATGAAATTATATTAATCTTTGCAATGTGGACTTGCATTAAAACAAATTAACCATATACATAAAAAATCTGATATAGCCAACATGTCTTTCTCCATATTTGGTGTATAGATATTTAAACTATTATGAAAAGCTTTATAAGGCAAAATTATTATTTCGTATCGTAAAAGAATACAGTCGTCCTTATTGCCGTAAATTATATTTTGAATGTTTACAGAATTCGCCGCTACATAGTGGTGGCGCTGTATACTTGGAATTACGAATAAGTTAAATATCTCCAAAATGGATTGATCTACGAAAATTTGTTTCAAACAAAACTTGGAAGAAATATTATTCTCTACAACTTTGGTCCTTATGAAGATTACCAATAACGACGTTCTTAAGGAGATATTTGACGGAAACCGAAAAAACTGATTATTTACAAATAATTCGTAAACAATAACTGCTATGGAAAATTATTTGAAGTAAAAATTATAGGAAATTGTATTTTCTCTATTTTTTGTAATAATGTAATAATGCAATAATGAAGTATTATCGGAGAAATATCGCAAAAACCGAATCGGGTTTCGAATAAACCTCGACTTCCGGTTAACCGATATAGTCCAAAAACTAATCAGTTCTTTGTGCTCATGCCAAAGTGTTATATATGAAATTTGGTATTAATATGACAAGTACTTTTTGAGTTAGAGCGCCCACAATCACATATAATTCATCCATCCACACACACACAAATACATCATTCCGAAAATAGTCTAAACGTGTTCTAGGGACCTCACTACGTGTATTTCCGTTGAAATCTCGAAGACGGTTTTTTTCGTGATCAAAATTCCTACTTTCCCTATACTACGTATGAAGAAAGTAATACTCAATTCCTCTCATTCTTCCTTCTCTTGTTTTAGCGGCTGAAAATCCTCTTGTAGCATTTTTACTTTCTTCATACGAAGTAATGGGAATGTATTGTGATCGCGAAAAAAATCGACTTTGAGATTTCAACGGAAATGCACGTTTTGAGGTCCCTAGAACACGTTTAGACTATTTTGTGCGTGTGTGTGTGTGTGCGTGCGTGTGTTTGTTTTCCATAGCAGTTATTGTTTAGGAATTATTTATAAAAAACCGGTTTTTCGGTTTCCATCAAATATCTCCTTAAAAACGTTGTTATTGGTAATCTTCGTGAGGAAAAGTTGGAGAGAATAATATATCTTGTTTGACACAAATTTTCGTAGAACCATCCATTTCCGAGATATTTCGCTTTATCTTAATACCAGTATACAGCGCCACCACCATGTAGCGGTGAATTCTGTAAACGTATTCAAAATATACGTAATTAACGGCAATAAGTACGACTGTATTCTATTACAATACGAAATGATAATTTTGCCTCATAATGCTATTCATAATAATTTAAAATCTCTACCCCAAATATGGAGAAAGTCATGTGTTGGCCACATCAGATTTTTTCACAATCCCAAAGCGTTTGTTGAATTAATGTTACTTATACTGTTTCCGCGATTGTTTTAAAATGAATTAATATTTATTGTCTCCTCGTTTGATAATACAAATTACACACAAATGTTTCACAGTTTGATGACAAAATCCTTCGCCTTGAATGTTTCTGTATGCCCTCCATTCATCGGATATGATTATTGATCAAGTCGAATTCTATCATTAATAATAGGCAATTCAGCGAAGTCATTACTCACGGTTTATATTTATTTTCATTGTTATAGTGTAATAATAGAAACGTGATTTAATTAACAAAACGTGTAATTTACTGTTACTTAATATAAAATAAATACATTTTGTATTGTTGAGTTGTGTTGGGTGGGTTGGGTAAGTCGAGTTCTAGATAATTACAAGAAATAATTTGTGGGAGAAAGCCTTTTTTGGGAGTTTTTAAGGGACAATAAATTTGCGGGTGTATAACAGTACAGTACCGTATTTATTCACGTAATCGCCCAACCCGAATCATAAAAGTAAATTAAAGATTATACTTTGCATCATATAATTTCCTGTCTATACTTTGACAGAAATTCTGTGGATGTACATTAGGATGGGCTGAAAATGGTTTTAAAACTTTTTTTCGAAATACAATTTGTAATACTGAGGAAAAGTTGCCTACTGCGTCGAAATAGCTCAATATCTAGCCGGGCCCCTCTGGCCAAGAAAATACCGAAAATAGTTTTTTTTTTATTTTCGAAATCCAGTTTCTAACAGTGCAGAATAGTTTCCCAATGTGTCCCTTGTTACGCACAACAAGGTTGAGCGAAGTAAGCATTACCTGCAATCACCTTGTCAATTATCTTCTTGAGGTGGCCTGGAACTGCCTTGAAAGTCCTATGTTCTTCTAAAAGCGTCTGGTACCATTTTGGCACGATGGGTTCATCTTTATCTGAAACCACATAGGAGCTTAAACCTTCAAAACAAATTCTGCGAGTGTGCAAAGACTTTCGGGTGGGTCGGTAGTACTACCGATGTATCGACGTAATAGTCGGTTGGCGGTTGTCAACCACCTAGCATGAGCTAGCTTTCCTGGATTTTTGTTCGCCAAGCTGACAGGGGATTGACCATCTCTTATAGCACAACAGATGTGATATAAACCAGTTTGCGCTGGTACAAAATTCCAGTAAATATTTTATATAAAGTTATCGTTATACTTTATTCTGAAAACAGCTTTCTTGTGATAAGGAGAAAACACCCTTGCTTCAATGTGGAACAAATCGTGTGATAAATCACAGCAATTACGAGCGTGTAAATACGATATACAACCCTACTTATTCCAACTTTTTCCCGCATCCACAGTTTCATTTACCTGAGAACTCCCATTCTTTTACGTCTCAAGACTTTAGTTTTCCTCCTTTAATTTTGGATTTTTATGTAAGTAACTAACTGGTCTCTAAAGGCCCTGTTTCAGAAAGACAGTCTTTTAAATATCAAACAAGGATACACACAAATTGATAAAAACCAATAATTTATTATTGATTTATAACATCAGTGAATCAGACAGACATATCCTACGCTCGTTTTTAAAAATAAATATTAAATCTTTGTCGAAATACAGGGAAATATTATAAACTAGCGGAACAACCCGTTTTATACCCGGGACATTCATGGTTAATAACTTGAATAGATTCCGAATGTAGGTACAAATGATCTTTCATGACTTAAAAGTCATAAATGCGTATTATTTTACCTTCATCACTTCAAAAACATGCCGAAAACCCTTTTACAATTCTTCCTTATTGTTTATGTTGACGGTGATTCCACTTATTCGAGCATTCTACGTAAAACGACTATGAGAAAATCATTAATATGTAAATCGACCCGAAAATTTTTAATGATTTACCTTGGGCTTTATTAATAGCCATTGTAAAAAAACTTTTGCTGAAAATTGAAAATATTAGTCGCTACGAACCGTAAGGTACATTGCATAAAAATACTCTGTCGTTTTTCGCAGTCTGTCAATATAACTATGGAGATTTAAAGTTTGGTCCTGCAAACGCATCCCATTACAGAGTATTGTAGCATTTATATTCGGTAACAATATCTTTAGTATATCAATCATAAACACCAATTTATGAGGAGGCATCCCTGGAGGGTTCTGTGAATTTAAGAACTTAATTTACTGCTTCCGTCACAGACTTCAGCTGCAAACTACTTTTAAAAAGTCTAATTTAGTTAATCCACCGCTTCGCTTCTGGGGGCGAGAATAGCTTTTCACGTAAACATATAATCTGAATTTTCACTCCAATGAGATATTTCTAGATAATCTTCTCTTTGCAGCTCTTCATCCGATTTCGGTATATAATTTCTTTTACCTGGTATTTCAAGTCTGTTATTTAAATTTGGAATGTTTCCATGATATAGTAGCAAGAATAATTTCGAAAATTCACTTCCTCTTTTAATTTTACTCTCATATCCATTGATGGGCTTAATTTTCCCGCTTTACTTAAAGTCGATGGCGACTTTATACCGAAACTTCTTGGAGAAGGAAAATTTGATGTCTTGTTCAAAACTGGTGTTAACATAGCTTTTTGAAATAAAGCGATATTCATTTGTAAACAATCCGTTCCAAAGCGTATACTGACATATCCTACATGCATTCTCATATAAATTAAGTTATACGATGTGAATTTGAAACAATTAGGCCCTTGAATAATGGCGTTCTAAATTTCAATCATAATGAAATTCTCATATTTATTTCTTTTGAAGGTAAAGTGATTCTATAACTTTCGTTGACCGACACGGTCCTTCGACGACAGTTGTTCCGATACCTTCCGTTTAAAGATATTTTTTTTTCCGTTTTTTAGGCCTATTACCGCTTTACCAAGCGTTAGAGATACTCCAATTTTTCATGTCCATATGGAGAAATATCTATGACCTTGGCCGCCCATGCGTCATGGATATCCACTCAGGAAACAAAAGCCATGTAAAGGCAAAAGATGGTGCATCATGGTCTCCGGCTCAGATATCCTCTTTCCTCTGACGGATTGAGGTTCCCTGGAATAACAGGGAATGCTTCAGTATGAAAATGCACTCGAACTCACGACCAGTTACCATAACTAGATGAAAACTCTGATGGTAGGTCACGGAATATTATTCGTAATTTATAAATCAAAAATGTTTCAAAGTATTAAATGAAATAACAATGTAATTATTACTACGAACATATATTGCTAAGGGGAAACTTATAAGTGCATTTATTATATTAGAATGCAATTCACTACCCGAATTTCTCTAAATAACAATCTCATGACAACACCAAAAAGGTAAAATTTTCTTATTCAAAAGAAATCCGTGCATCAAATCCAGGATAATTCGGAAATCGAAAGCATAACAATGAATGTTCATTTTCTTAGGAGTTACTCGGTTCAAGTTAAAAGGTTTTGCGGTTATTATTCTTAATTTTAAGTGCAAATCCTAAACACCATTTCAATCAAAATGGAGGAAATAATGCGGCCCTGTAGTCTAATTTGGGCCTTTTCATTACTCTAGTACATCTTGTAATGTGCACTATGTATTTTTATCCATTTATTATTATTATTTTCTCTCTGTTCTATGTATATACCTGCATTTTCTTTTTTCTTCTTCCTTTTTTATGGACGTATTCAATGTCATTTATGACCAAAAGGAATTAATAAATATTATTATTATTACCTTATAGGCTTATTTAGGCGTCAGTCTCTTTAAATATGAAGGCACGGTTAAATAATTACAGCATTTTCCAAGTTATTCGACATTATATCACGCCCTCAGCGACGATAATCTGCACGATGTGGACAATATCCGACTTTAATGTTTATATTTCATTATAAATGAAGCATAGATGATCGCGCCAACTCTAGCCGATTAATGTTATTGCCATATAAAAGATTAAAACGTTATTCAACAAGCAGAACAGGGGAAAACAACTCATAACTTACCAGCAACTGAGATTTCCCACCACGATCTTGGCGGGCATAATGGCATTACTTCCATGCACCCTCTGCATCTCGCTGGTTAGAACCACGTCGTGGTCCAATACCTTCAAGAGGTTGATCAATCCACAGTCGCAATGGAATGGGTTGCCGTCCAATAAGATTTTGGCATGGCCGTACGATTTGTCGATACAAACTGTAGCCTTCTTCAGCTGACAATCAAGGGGAAACGTGGAACTAATATCAACGTCTAGTGTGTACGTATAGTTACATATAAATATAAACGTGTATGTGTATATATACTTATGGAAGAGGAAAGGTAAATAAGGATATTTAGGGCAACTAGGTGTTGTAGGAAACCCAGTGAGCATTTACCGGAAGTAGAGTTGTGTCTCTCTTGTGCTGACGAAGGGATTATCCCGAAAGCTCCAATAACTTCTACAAATGTCTCTCTCCAACACCCCGGCGCACAGTGTGAAACTTGGCCAATCAAGCTGGACAAAAGTCATTTTTCGACTTGTTAAATTGAGCATCAAACAATAGTTAGTATAGCTCCTAAAAGTCAAAAGTAGCATGAGTCATGTTTCATTTGGCGTTTGACTACATTGTTCGGTCTCTAGGAGAACGTAAACAACCTCATATTATTGCGATGACGGTTCTTATCGGCAGTCACATTATTGAGTCAGAAGAAAAAACACGTATAAGTCTGGAACGCAGTGTGATACTTTGAAAAGTATAAAATGTAAATTGCAGACCCAGGTATGTTCTTTAACTTGGTATGCAATTTCATAAATAGTATTAAGTTATTTGCATATTTTTGCATGTTTTTGAAAGGCATCTTATTTTAAGTGTTTTTAATTTTTGTTTCTCATTTGACGAGACCTACAAAAAAATCCCCGGCAGTCCCCGCTCTGAAACTTATGTATTTATTTAGTGTTGATCTTTGTCTTTAAGCATGCAAAACTCTAGAATGCGGAAATATGGGAAACATATGTCTTTTTAATTTTTCAGAAGCACGCGCATCAATTTCAAGAAGGCAGCTTTTCGAAGTATGGCGCAGAAATTCCAAGGAAACAAGGAATAACGATATATTGTTGTCAGTGCTTGCGTTCTTTGAGTTGAAGCAGTGCAGTGAAGACACCCTTCATTGTATAAAATCTTTTCTATCGAAGATTTCATCAAAATTTAATGAAAAGTAGGTCAAAAGTGGAATGCGTCTGGAATATTTTTTGTATAAAAACTCCGACTGGTTGGATAGAGATTTAGATTTCCCTGAAGAGGTGTGTAATGAAATTGAATTAAGACGTATTCAAGACTTAAGTCAACCAATTACAATTGTGGGTAGACCTGCAAAAAGTTTTGAGAAGTGCAGTGAAAGAAGTAAAAGACGGAAAGTGCAAAATATTATCCAGGAACAAACTCAGGGAGAAATTTTGTTGGCAGCCGAGTTAAGTTTGAGGACTTCAGTGAGAAGAGATGCTGCCAGCATAGTCCACGAACTCTCGCTAGCCTCACCAACACGAGCTACATCCATCAAAAAAGTAAGAAAATTATTTCAATAAAAATCAAAACAAATGAATCCTGAACAGGCATTAGCATTTTATGTTAGCGCTAATTTGACGAGCAATCAATACAAATTAATGTATTCAAATGCAAATGAAATGGGTTCAAAATTGTATCCTTACCACGTTTTGCGTGAAGCAAAAAAAGCATGCTATCCCCAGAAGATTTTTGTTACAGAAATCTGCGCAGAAATCAACCTGCAATCCATACTGGATCACACAATTCAGTGTTTGATAAAAGTTCAAGAAGAAGTTTTAAAAACTAAATTTAAGAATTTGTATCCAATGTCTTTCACATTAATATGCAAATGGGCACAGCCAGTATAACAGGCATTCACCGAAGAAGGCTACAATGATGAATATTTGTCCATCATATCTTTTGTACCAATACAGTTATTTACTGAATATTCTGATAAAAAACTATTGTTTGGCAAAACCCTAAAACGTCGTCCACGAAATGTTGTCGCCTCATTAAGTTATTGTTCGCAAAAGAGTCTAATACACTCATCAATGAGGAGGTGAAAAAAATTGAGGACCAAATAGCATCTTTGCGGCCGACTAAAATAAAAGTTGGGGTGCACGAAATTTCTGTGACACAAACACTTTTGATGACGATGGTTGACGGCAAGGTATGTAACGCTTTAGTAAGCAATGTATCATCACAGAAGTGTTACATATGTGGCGCAACTCCCAAAGAGATGAATTTGGAGACCAGTCTCAATCGAATTGCGGACCCAAATACTTATTCATTTGGCATATCTTCCATACATGCTTGGATAAGGTTTTTTGAATGCATGCTTCACATCAGTTATAGACTGCTTATCAAAAAGTGGCAAATCAGAGGCGAACAGGACAAACTATTTTTTGAACATAGAAAAAAGGAAATACAAGAATTATTTCGAAAAAGAATGGGACTAATCGTGGATAAGCCAAAACCGGGTTATGGATCAACAAATGAAGGTAATACAGCCAGACGATTTTTTCACAATTCTGAAGAAAGTGCACATATTACCGGCATAGATAAGACACTTAATCATATGTTTTACGTCATATTACAGACCGTATCTTGTGGCTTTGAAATTAATATAGAATTGCTTAAAGTGTATCTTAATGAAACAAGAAGACTATACATTAATTTATATCCATGGTACTATATGCCAGCTACCATCCACAAGATTTTGGTCCATGGTCCCGCTATTATAAACTCTTTTATGTTGCCAATAGGGTAACTTTCTGAGGAGGGACAAGAGGCTCGAAATAAGGAATTTCGAAGATATAGAGAGCAACACACGAGAAAGATGTCTAGATTGTATACAAACAGGGATATTCTCTGAATGTTATTAATATCATCTGATCCTTTAATTTCGAGCCTCAGGGCGGGGCAACCGGGGTACGTGCCCACGGCGCAGTTTCGTAAGGGGGCGCCAAGTGGAAGTCTTATTACACACTTGATACATATGTACGATGTGTGCGACTCACAGGGGTGGCCGAACAACGGTGGCGGCCGATTTATCGTCAAACACATAGTATTTTGAATAGTAATGCGAATTTTATTATAATATGCCGTATATTCTTTCATATTTATTGGATACGGAAATTTATCAAACCCTAAGGCTGTTTTTCGAATTTTTATAAAGAACGTCTAAATAGGGCGGCAAATGAGAGACTAGCACACTAGAGGTCAATAAGAGATTTGCACACGGGCGGCCGTGAGGCGCCCTTGACTTGCTAAGATGTGGTTAAGTTTTGTTTTTTCGATCTCTTCGCAACTACCAACCCGAGGTTCACCTGAATGGCCATGACTGTACCAAGTAATAGGTTAGAGAGTTAGAGCAAACTTAATTGGGACCTTTCAGCTGCCTCTACCTTTTACACTCAGAATGTAATCTTTTATTTATCCTAGTCCCCAAAAACGTGTGCGCCCTATCGCATTGCATTAGTGGAGCAGAATTTTCAATCACCGATAAAAAAGTAATTATTAAGGCCTTTGTGATTTTTCTTGCTGTCAAATCGAAAAAGATGATGAAATCGCGTCAAAAATAATAAAAATATTGGAACAGGATGAACTAGATTTACAAATCATAGCAGTTGAAACATATGAAAATGCTCCTAATATGACCGGTAAACTAAATGTTTGCAAGGAAATAATTTTAAAACATAACCCTCTTGCACGTTTCATATCATATACACAGCATTCGCATAATTTAACTTTTTGTCACTCCATTGTAAAACTAACCGTCAAATTAGGAAATTTTTTGCTAAGGTAGAGAAACTGTACCTTTATTTCGCTTGTTCCACGTCAAGATGAGTTGCACTCATGGAGGTCCTTGAGGTGACGTTGAAAAAACATGGCACAATACGATGGTCATCAAGATTAAATGCTATGAATTCATTGAGGTTGCAATTAAAGCAAGTTTATAGGGTTTTAATAAAAATTAAAGAATGAACATGAATTCACGGATGCTGAAGGTTTGCAAAAGACAGATCGACGTGCAATTGATATATTTCTTGTTATTTTGAGACGTTTATCTCCAGAATATCAACCGCCTCACTAAATCACTTCAGGGTACCGAAGTAACTGTGGATAGAGCCGTTAATATGATCCGCAATTTGGTACCAGACATAAAAAGTTCAGAGTCACGACTGAAAGAGTACATGGAAGAGGCAAAGAAATTTTGCAATGAAAAAGGAAATTTCATGATACGATGGAAACTGAAACACCCACAATACCTGAAACAACAGAAAATACTATCTACTATATAGTACATTCTCTTCCAAACCAACTGTCATTTACATTTCTATACGAAATTGATAATGATTTTAAATTTCTAAGTTGCGTTTATATAATATGTACTGAAGATTAAATCATAAATTCCTGTAAAAATACTGCTAGTACGTATATAAACAATGTGCATGAGCGCGAGGTAATCGAAGAAGTTCGCAGCTTGAAGCAACACCTACCATCGATAAAAATTTTTAAACTCGTATGGGGAAATAATGGGGTGAAACAGCCACAATAAATTAAAATGTTAAGAATTTTATATTTTTTCCAATGTTTCTTACGAATAAAACGCGTTTCTGCCAAGCTTTAATGAAGTAGCACCTCTAGAAATGCCTTTCTATTGATTTGTTTAATATCAATGAATTTTTAACGGCCACAATAATAAACTTCATTGTAACCTTCATTGTTAATTGCTGCTATAACACCAACCTCTAACTTCCTGAAATTTCTCAGCTCCCTTGCTCGACCGAAAGTACATAAACATATGTTTAACATTTATGAATTTTTAGCGGCCAAATAAACATATTTTAATTTCTATAATCCATATCTTTTTTTTCTGAATTCTACTGTTAGAAAAAATTCAGCGTTTTAGCACATTTAGAAATACCTAAACAATTAAATATTTGTTTAAATTTTGGAATATTTATAAGCTATTGCTTTTTTAGCAGTTAACCTGGAGTTCTTGGTATATTCATCATCACCATAGGTAGTCTGTCCGTAGACAGGTTCGTGATTATTCATGGTTAAACTTGGTTCTCCATATACTCCTATTTTCCGCAGTCTTCTTCATGTCTTGATAGCTCTCTTTCCCTTTAAAGTCGTCTATCAGCTGAAACCTTTTCCTACCTCTCTTTTTTCCATCCAGTTTTCCTTCTAGCACTTCTTTAAACATGCACTCTCTCCTCAGGTAATGTCCAATCCAGTTCGCCTTCCTCTTTTGATAGTCTGTATAATCGTTCGCTTCTCTCCTATTCTTCGTAATACTTCCTCGTTTTTCACCCTATCTGTCCATTTTATCTTCAGCATTCTTCCTAGTATTTTATATCTTTTCCAAGTATTTTATGTCATTTTCCTTAGCGTTCACGTTTCTGCCTCATACAAAGCTATTTTATCAACTATCAACTTCTTGCGGATATCCTCCTTTATATTCTCCGTTATTAGGAGTTTCTTTCTTCTGAAAGCGGCTTTTGCTTTTGTTATTCTAGTTCTGATTTCATCTGTACATTTTGCCTCTCTCGTTATGATGCTTCCAAGGTATTTATAATCTGAAACTTGTTCTAATAGCTTTCCTCCAATACTTATATTCAAATTTTCTTCTTCTTTATTTGATATTCGCATGACCTTGAATTTTTCTGTATTTATTTCTATACCGTATTTTCTACCTGTTATCACTATTCTATCATTTTCTGGTGTTCCTTTTCATTTCTTGCTAAAAGTACTTGATCATCCGCGTATTTCACTGTTCTTATAATCCTTCCTCCAATTTTGAAATCTCCCGTGCCTTCTAACGCTTCCTGCATTAGCCTCTCTCCATATATATCGAATAGGATCAGTGATAGACAACAACCCTGTCTTACTCCTCTACCGATATGTACTCCGCTGGTGTCCGCATTCTCCAACCTGACCTTTACAACTTGATTCACATATAGATTCCTGATCATTCTCCTGTCTTTCCAGTCTACAGCTACGATATATCCTTTAATATCCTCAATTACTCTATCAAAGGCCTTCTTCCAGTCGATGAAACATACGTAGCAATCTTGGTTGTACTCTATTGCCTTTTCAGATATGATGGTATATTATTACTATTTAAATAATAATACCTTATTTGCAAGAATAATTCAGGCATTTTCCTCATTATACGTTGACTAAAATTTGGTGGATGAAATACGCGTGGTATTGCTTTTACCGACCTGCGTTATAATATTTTCAGGCGGCAGTCGTACCTTTAGTATTATAGATAATCATTTGCGTTTGAAATACAAAATCTTACGTTCATTACATTAACTCACACATTTGCTTTCTAATTTACAATTATCCGGAATTTTTATTATCCGGTTCACTCTTGGTCCCAATTAGTTCGGAAAATCGGAGATCTTACTGTTGTATATTAAGAGATGAAGTAGACGACGGTATTAGAAGAAAGGACCCTTTAGACGGGCATGCTTACCATATCAGAAGGCAGTTCCAATGTTTTGATCTGATTCTCCCGCAAATCCACCGTCAGAGAATTATTGTATGAATTATAGTTTGAAAACAACATGTCTTCATAAGTCAGGTAGCGTATTTTGTTTCTTCGAAGATCTAACCATCTCAAATACTTTAAAAGAGTCCTCCAACCTAAAAATATTCTCTCGATCAAGTTGTCGTTGAGTAGTATCATCTGAGGAAAAACAAGTTACAGAAGAAAAATTTAATTTTTGAAAACAATTTTTACTTAATTAATCGCATTCGTCTATAGAGAGGGGCGGGGCCCAAAGCAATGGTGAACAGAAAGTGATTGCATCATATCAAAAATAGCGCCAGGCGCATTCACATCAAAACGCGAAATATTTCCATGTAGAGTCATTTTCACATAAATAGATATTTTATGAAAAGCTAGCAGAATAAATTTTCCTTCAAATGTTACGCAACATCTGGCAACTCTTCAGAGAATCTGCAATATGCTATTCATAAATACGAGATATTATTATTATAAATATGTTAAAAAGTTGTCCTCGAGGGCAGGTCGTATCTGTACAGTCTCTACTATATGTTCCAAATAGTTTTTCAAATATCTAATATTTACATATTTCATCTTATAAATCCTTTCTAATTAAAACAACACTGTGTGACAACAAATGGCAATTACGATTGTACTAATATAATACTTCTATAATATTTACTGTTAGAATACAGAAGTAATTTATAGCAAGTATTTTCAGGGTCAAAAATTCGATTCCGCAAGGACGGATTGAATTGTGAAAAATATATACTACTTAAAGTTTAAGATTAAAATGAAAGTCGTTGACAATACATACCTCTGCATCAATCCATAAAGGAATTCCGGAGATCTTCCCCCAGGTTTTAGTCTCCTCATTATACCACCAACTCCCGTTTTCCAAACGCAGCCTGTTGTTGGAGAGATTTAAAATTTTAACAGGTAAGTGCTTGGCGAGTGAATAGTAAATTGTGATATAAACCATCTCGTTGCTGGACAGATCCAATTCATCTATATTTTGCAATTTATCGGACAACCACAATGTGAGATTCATAATCCTATTGCTTGATATGCGGATAACTTTTAAATCTCCGGCTTCCACCAACAAATGGTAATATATTTCATCAATCCGATTGGAAGATAGGTCTAAATGCTCCAGTTTTTGATCAGACGTCACCAATACCGACCTTGAGATGTTGACGATTACGTTGTTGGATAGGTCGAGGTGCTTCATGTTCTTCAAACGGTAGAATATACCAGCAGGAATGTTACTTAAGGAGTTCCTTCCTAAATTTAAGTATACCAAAGCGGGAAGGTCGAGCAAAGGTATATTCGTTAAGAAATTTCCTCTTAAATCTAAGTTTGTCAGCATCCATTTTATGGTAGAAAATAACCCTGAAGGCAAATATTTGAGCAAGTTGTTGCTAAAATCTATCGTTGTCACTCGCTCTACATCGTGGAAGAGATTTTCGTTAATCGATTCGATCCTATTGTTCGAAAAATTTAAAACTCTTATGATAAAGATATTAGAAAAGATTCCACTGGTGATATCGCGAAGTAGATTTCCCGAAAGGTCTAGTGTCACGATTTCGCTGGTGTTTGCGATGAGCGTGGTATTGAGCTGTTCTATGTCATTGCCCGAAAGGTGGAGGAAATGCATTTGAGTGTTGTGCAGAATGAGGTCAGCCGGTAAAGACGTAAGCAGGTTCCTACTAAGGTCGACGGAGATCAAATAGGGACATTTTGCAAAGAGTCCCTCTGGCAAGAACCGGATCTGGTTCCAACTCAAGTCTATCAGACTCATCTTTGGCACTCCGTGGAAAGCGTCCGGTTGAATAGAAACGACGGAGGAATTCCTAAGACTCAGCTTATTGAAAGCGTTCCCCACGATGAACCTCGCTAGGCCGATTTTCTTTCCCAAATTATTGTTCAAACTAAATATTTCTAAATGGTTACCCGTGAGAACAGGGTGATCCGGTAATTCCGACAGGGCGTTTTTCGACATTTCCAAAATACGTATCTCCTTCAATAGCCTGAAGCATCCTGGATCAAAGTACAATATACGGTTCTCACTGATTCTCAACTCTTCTATGTTGGAGAACCTTGAGCAGTCTTCCGTTGTAATCTTCTGGATAGAATTCCCTTCAAGATAAAACGAATTTAATTTGGTAGCGTTTTCTATGCTCCTAGGTAACAAAGACAAGTTGTTTCCATTTAAAAATAAATGTTCTAAGTTTCCCATAGTAGCGAAAAAGTCCTTTCCTAAATTTTTGAGGTCGTTGTATGAAAGTACGAGTATCTTCAAAAGTGGAATAGCTGGGATACTTTCTTCTCTTCCAGTTGAATTTAGAGGTGTGTATGTAAAGAGTGATTCCGGAATGTGACTTATCTTGGTGTGAGTGATTCGGAGGATTTCCAAATTAGGCGTGGTGCCGTGGAACAAATCTGTCGGAAGCGAAGATAACGCAGGGCAATCGATACTCAATTCTTTTAACCGCGTCCAACCTTCCAGGTATTTCTTCTGCATAGAATACTTCCTCCTCTTCCCGCAGGTGATTACGAGCTTCTCCAATCCATTAGAGGATCGGAACAGAGACCTGTAAGATCCCACTGGCTCAGGGCAACCCTTGAAACTCAGGATGGAAACATTGAACCTGTCCAAACGTAGCAAAGTGTAGTAGTTGCGATTCAGCTTCGAGGAGGGGAGTGTGGAGTTGCATTCTATATCGACAATGTAAGGGAAGACTTTCACGTGCATTTCTCTCTCACAGTGCATCACCGTCAAACCGCCGTTTATAATGCACACGCATTGGAGATCAGAGTGGCACCTTCCTGCAATTTCTAAACGCTCTTCTTCGAACCCCCACGCCTGGAAGAGTATCACAGAAAACAACAGCGTTATCGCTGCCACTAAATATCCCATAGTGAAAGGCACAATATCCTACGAGAGCCTTATTTTCCGTTAGTGTGTAACGACGTGTGTCTCCGAGTTAACTATGGCTTGAAATAGGTTTCGGTGAAAACCGTCGCGTCCTCGCGAACCCACGCCTATCCTGCGGCTACCCCGTGTCACGTGACTTCATTTTTTCACTAACATCCGGTTGGAGGAGATGTGCTACTGATATATGAAGTGTGAGAATGCAGTGTAACCTGCTACATTCTTATTTCCTCATATATAGAGAAAATATCTTGATCGCGATTCGAATTCGTATTCTCTTTCGATATTTTAATTAAAATAAACGTTTTGAATGCCCTGCGCCCTAACAAGTTTCCTTCGATATGCTGTCAGCCAGAGCGCACCTTTAGGGGTATAATTGGCTAATCGAAATGGAATGGTATCTCAATTTTTTAATATTACAAATTAGGATCGCCTTGTGTGATGAACGATATGGTACAACAATAAATGTTAGTTTACTCTTGTCTATTCTTACTAAATATCGCTTTTAATGAAATAAATTAATAAATAATTTAATTAAAGAAACACGGAGAAAATATTCAGTCTGAAATGAATTCGAATTTCTCGTTTGGCTTTCTTTAAAACGGCTACATCTTCAATAAAAAAGTATTTATCCAAACAAATTTAATTTGTTCAGTTCTACAATTCTTCAACGAATTCGGAGCTTTTAAACTTTTCAAATAGTTTCCTTTTGTACTCAATTTTGAGAGTGCTTTCCACATTAATGTAACTTATTCTTGAAAAGTTTGAAAAAAATTCAACAAGAATAATGTAATTTATTTTTAAATTAAGAATTTCTTATAGCAATTTATCAATAGTTGTCAACAAAAACATTCTTCGTGGCAACTGAAGTAAACAAGACCCGTTACGAATACTACATATGTAAAAGCTTTCAATTTCCTAGCCTGTGCACACAGAACATAATAAAGGAGAGAAAACGGCTTATTAGGCGCGTTTCGCCTCCAGCGTGAGCGCCTATTATCGTCGGTCTGTTCGTCCGTCCGTCTGTTCGTCTGTCTGTTCGTCTGTCCGTCCGTCCGCATGTTCGTTCTCGGCTTCTACTTAACGGATTTTTATGAAATTTAATATTAAGGACTTAAAATCAAATATAATAAGAAAATCGCAAAAATGAATCACGTAGGCCAATCAGGGATACCACTTTACTGGAGACAAAAACGTTAATTTTAGTCATATCTCGTAAAATATTGCTCATATCAAAATATTTTTCAAATAAAAGTTGTAGAACATGTAAAGAAGAGTATTTCCTTTCCTATACATTTTTATCGTAGAAGTAGCCGTTATTGAGATAATCAAATGAGAATGTCTTAATTCGAGTTGAAATTTTCTTGAATGGTTACTTCTTCATTGTTGCTAACATAAACAATCCCACAAACAAACTTTTAAATTTCCTTACGTGTGCATGCACTATTTTTAAATAGGAAGAAAATGGATTATTTATGATGAAGAAAAGAACTTTAAAACGCTATTTCCCTTACGTACAGGTATATAATTTCTTTCTAATACTCCATTGCACGAAACGTGCCCATTTGTGATACGTTGTACACTTTCCTAATGTGTATTATATACGAAGAAGAAGTGAACGTAAATATATATAATATATTAATTTTCCTTCAATATGCACAAAGCACTTTGTGAAAAAAGTGGATAATTTACGGCGAAGGAACGAACTTGAACGTAAAGATTACGTTACAACTCGAGTGATGTATATTTTAAATCAAATGAAAAACAAAATACCCGATAATTCATGGATAACATTATACTTGTTTTTAATGATTAATCTCTCCGACGTAAGCATATTAAACAACTCAACAGATTTTAAGAACTCGAAACACGATCTCTTGTTTTGCTTTTGTAACATCTTAAAGATTAAGAAATAGAAAAATAATTTTGTACGTGTTAAATATACAGATAGTATTATTGAAAATACTCAACTCACGTGGAAATAATTGTCTTTATTGGATAAGAAATATCCAGGTGTAAACTTGCGATTTTTAATTTTAACCACACTGCATTTTCCATAAAAGCGAGATGATATTTATAAGGGCATCCAGTTGTCGTGGGGGTTGAAACCAGAAAGGCCGGGATCTATCTTCATCGAGTCAAATGAAGTGGGAAGTCTTTTGAGCGCCGACGTTTTCCCAGGACTTCGAGACGCGATGCGTTTAATGGCTCTCTGCTTCGCCTTCCTCAAGATGTCGCGGACCTCTGATGGCGTCCTTGTTACAGAGGACACCGCCCTCGCTTTGTTTCTAGCTCTCCTCGCGTAATCGAGGGCTTGATCGTTTTTCGCAGAGACGGCATACACCATCGCCTCTTCGAAGGCCAATGCAGCCCCCTCCGCGTCCCCGGCTTCCATGGCCGCCCTGCCCTCTATGGTCAGCGCATTGAGGCACCACGCTGCCTCCTCGAGGATATCTTTCGTGTCTTCAGCCTCCACGAGGTCCTGATGGATAAAGAATATATATATATATATTTCCGGGGAACCGTGGCGTAGTGGCGAGGGCGTTGGCCTGCTACGCAGAGTATATCCGGTGCGAACCGGGTACGAATTATGCGAAAGTAGCATTTTTAGAGGTTTAGCGGCCCCCTTTTTGCGTGTTTAGGTACGACGAAGAAAACCCCTACCATCTCAAATGTTGAGAATGCCTATGTCATAAATTGATGGAATGAATAATCCGATGATCCTTATGCGATAGGCATAAGCTGAAATGATGGGAAGTGGAAGACCCAGGTTCGATTCCTGGTCATAGCAGATTTTTTCACCTATTTCCCATCATTTAAACTTATGCCTGTAACATAAGGATTTTAGGATCATTCATTCCATCAATTTATAATATTTATACTTATGTATTTATTGTCAAATGTCTTACAATTAGAAATATTTTTTCAAAAATTATTTGATGGATTTTCAACTGCTACTTTATTATACATAATCCTGTTCATCTCTAGATTCTCAAACTAACCAGAAAATTGGCATCGATCGAACTCTCGAGATGCTGCTCAATAAAAAATACTTTTAAACTTTTTACTCTAGTATCTCAGGAGAATTTTCTCAAAATCGACACACTGGATTTTTTATTGGTATGTAGTTTTAGAATTGTATTGATCTCTAGATTTTCAACCTACAAAGAATATCGGCATTGAATGCCTCCACGAGATGATTCACGGTAAATTATATGTTTACAATATCATTATATTTAAATGAGCGTGCGTGCGCTACTTATTTGTGCAGAATTCAGAGACTGAAAAACTCCGAGTAAAGCATCATGACATGCCCCCTCACCTTTAACGATGACTCCGCGGTCGTCGGCTCCTGGCAACCGAGTGGGACGAGGCCCTCCACCGCTTCCGAGCGCCTCCAAGTGGCCTCCTCCAGCGCTGCCATTCTGCTATCCCTCCGAATTTCGCGGGACCGCCTCAACTCTTTCCTCCTCTTGGCACCCTCTTGCACTGCGCTCAGAGAGAAGTGTGCGTAGAGGCGAGCTTTTTCCCATTGCCTAAGCCTGCATTAGAATACGAAGGATTGCAAGAAATACTTAAAACTCACTTCGAGATGAATTGTACGCCTTGTCTGTGCTTCAACCAGTTGAGCTTCTAAGAGGCGCATCATACAATAAATGAATAATAAGTAATTGACATTATTATAAAATGACTTCGGAATCAATCCCAGATTATTGGATTCCCAAAAAAATGAACGAATGGGAAAATCGAATGGCAAATGATGATAACATTAAGGTAGAAAATGAAACCGAATAGAGAATTACAAATTACATATGAGAACAGCATTTGCGCGAGCAGAAAGATTAAACGGTAAATATGACAATTCTAAAAATGTTTGTGTAGCAGGACTTCACAGATTTCATTATCAGTATGACTTTAATCTCAAATGCAGATATAAAGTATTTTATCCGTTATTAATTAAGTTTAAAAAATAACTCGTCCTCGTGTTTCTCGTCCAAAAATATCAGATTCTGATTTTCTTGATGAATTGGTATTTGAATGGGTTTTATATGACCAAATTTTGAGACCGGCTTCCTTACTTCAAGTAGTACTTTCCGATCTCCTGGCACAGCCACGCCCTCTCCACCATGTAGTCCGACTCGCCCTCGTCCGCCCTCTCCTCCTCCGTCAATCTCTCAACCTGCCATTCCTCTGATGACACACCCTCGCATCCAGCTTCTCCTCCGGCTCCTCCTCTCCCTCTCTCCTCCCACGCCTCGCTGCACTTCGAAGTCGTTGGAAGACCACGTTTCACTTCTTCCTTTGACTTGCACCTCTTGAGGGAACGAATTATATCCTCCGTATGGCTCAAACATTTTTCTTCCAAGGTGAGCAGGTCACTCTGACGCTGGAATTCGTGTCGTGTAAGAAGCAATCGTGCTTGAATCGATTTTATGATTATTACAAGATTGAGAGAAAATCGGAAGTTTAAGCGAATGTAATTCCATCTTTACAAGTCTATAACACAAATTAGGTGTATGAATATACAATATGAACTTCCATATGCAACGGTCTTAACCATAATGGAAGCTGATGGCTCGAAATTACTTTAAAATTATATTTCAGAGGAAAAGAATAATTGTGTAAACTTCCACAATTTTGGAGTTTTGGAAGTTAACACAGTAAGTTATAACAGTCATAACAGAAGAGTGATACCCGCGAGAGAAGTTATTAGTTAAGCTGCACCCCCTGTCACCCACCAATCTGGTGATTTGCAGGGTAACATGTAGATGTAGTGTCATTCAGTACTTGTACCGATATACTCCATACAAGATGACTGATCTCTTCGTGGATTTTCAAGCATTTGCCGATAATTTTGGAGAATTTGTTTTAAAGGAAGTAGCAGTACTGGATAGGAATAAATCATTATTTCATAAGCAAAATACCTTGTTGGAAGCCCTTCTTACTACTTCCCGCATAAAAACGCCTATGAATTGCCTCTCACTACTTACCGTTCCCTTGTATTTCTTAAGCTTTAGACGTTTTATTTGGTCCCTTCGGCACTCTCGTCTCCTCATAGCCTCCCGTGAATGCTGTAGCATGATCGTCAGCGCCCTCTCGAAGCTATCGATGGCCTTCGGAGTACAACCGAATCTAACGTGCGTCTGGCCTTGATAAGAAGCAGATTATAAATCGCCTCAGCTTTTTAGAACTGGAAAAATGTTCATTTTAAACAGTAAGGATTTTTTTAAATTGAAAACTATATCGGGTGCAGAATAAAAAACCCGAGAACTCTTCACTACCAAAAAGTAAAATCTCGAGTAAAACTTTATTTAAATCATTTATGAAATAAAGTAAACTTTAATCAACTTGTTAGCAATGTTTCCTTCTAATTTCCATGTTAAACTTAAATTATAAACTCTTCAAATATTGTATTTGTTATTTTCCCAAAACGATTAATTATTAAAATGCCGATTTTTTTAAATGTATCGTAGAGAAAAATATAAATCGTGAAAATTATCTCTTGGAAATAAGTTCGATGCCAGACTTCACCTATTAAGGTGATTAGGCCTTACCAAGGCTACAGAATGTCAAAATGCGCAGCTTGTCCGCTTGCGATTCCGTCAGAGGGCTCGCCTCCGTCCTCTCTTGTCCGCCATCTTCCTCGCTCTCGTCCGAATCCAACATGGCGCCACTGCAGTTAACTTTCTGCGTCCAACCTTCGGCCACGGCCAGCATGGCCGCATGGTGCTATGCAAAGCAAACGTGTATCAATTCGCGTATCATATCGCTCCAATACATAGTGTTTAGCTTTTGAAAAAACGATTTCCAAAAGCAGCTCGTCCAAATTTTTAAAGATGTAATATCTGTTATAAAATGAAATTCTTTCCGATCTTCATCGCTCTTTTTACACAGTTTCAACGTTTTATTCACCTTAGACTAACGCTGCCATTTACGTTTAAAAGAAAATAACGAATTTTGGAAAAAAATATCAACTTTGAATTACGGCATTCGGATTCGGTTTATTTCCTATCACCATCTCTACTAATCAGACTTAAATTTCTTCTCTTTGCTTTCCGACCGAGATTATTTTTGGTTATATTTAAGCGGGAAATTCGATGAAAATGATTTTCATACGCCTCCTCTATTCATTTGAGGTTTCTTTTATGAATAAAATTTCAATACGTCTTCATATCGTGCTTCGACCAAACCTATGAATGCCTAACAAGTTAAACTCGCCTTGAGGGCTTCTGCATAGCATCCGGATTCCGTCTTCACTCTTCCCATGAAGTGATGAGCGTTCACCAGAAATTCCGCCTTGTGCCACTCGTCTTCTGCCTTATCTACTTCCTCCAACTCCCTCATCTCCAGAGTTCTCAAAAGAGGCACAGAAAAGGGCGCGTCGCATCGCTGTAGACGCTTTGACCGCGCCGCCCTCAAGTGAGCGAGAGTGTCCTGTAAGTGGCGTTCGTAGTCTTTCTTATCCTGAGAGAAGAAAAGGAAGAGGGAGAAATGTCTTTAAACTAGTTAAGTTATAGAAGAAAAATAAGATTAAGGCTATCGCAGCTGATTTTCTTATAAAAATTCCAATTTTTCTCGTCATAATAATGAAACCTATTTTGACTATGATGTAAAACTTTATGAAAATTATTTAGAAATTAATAATAAGAGAAATCTACCAACCTCTTCTGGCATATCGACCTCTGAGGAATCGGACGGACCTTTCGTCACATTGAGAACAATTTCCGTGGAAATCTCCATTACTTTCTGCATATGTCCTGCGCTATAAATTTATAAGGGAATTATTAATTGAGATATTCCGCAACCTGGAAGAACTGCTGAAAATCGGTGAAACAGATATGACTTTTAAATAGCGAATGTTTCATTAATTTGTGCTTTATTGATCCAATTATTATTTCACCCATGCTATATTATACATGCAAGGTTATATTTAAGTGAAAATGTCAATTAATAATGAGAACTTTGCTATTGGAAAAAACGAATTTTGTTGTTGATGTGGGAAAATTTCAATATTGAATTATTTGTGAATAATTAGCAATGATAGTGACTATTTTAACTTCACGAATTTCTCAAGGATAAACATAAATAAATATTACGTTTTTAGATGTTCTTACTCATCTACATCTACTTTTCTTAGGGCAGGGATTGGCAAGCCGCGGCCCGCAGGTCTCATGCGGCCGCCGAGAACGCCTTATGCGGCCCGCGAAGCCATGATGAGAAAGTGATCGGTATAATTTAACACAGTCAATGCTATATGTTTCAGTGAAATTATGGTCTCAAACCCTTTTCTGGTGGAGTTTTAACGCTAGTAAACTAATTAGAATTGATTTTCACTAATATGAAAGCACAAAATCTCTAGGTAATTTCTGATTTAAACGCACATCCGGCCCGCTGGAGCTCACGTGATATTCACTGCGGTCCTCCGAAGCATTCACAGCAACGAATGTGGCCCGCCATATAGAAAATGTTGCCGACAAAAATTTCACGTTTGACGAACGAGACTTTATTTTCATCCATTATGAAAGTAAGTGTTTTCTTGAGAAAGAGATTGTTTCGTCATTTCTGCATTTTTTGGTGATAGAACTAGTCTCTGATAGTTAGCACACGGTTATGACTGATTAATATTTTTAATTAGTCGAGACTGAGCCCGGAGAACTCTCGTTCTTCAAAAAATGACAATACAATGCAAACCTGTGTGTAGAAAAAACCAACGCCCACGTAAAATACATTTAAAACACGAATCAGTAATAATAAGACAAAAGTATAGACAAAAAACCGAAAGAAATAATTATGTGGAAGAATCCAAATTCATATTTACTGAGCGGAAAACCACCTACTAGAAGGGAAGGGTTAAAAACAAAACTTACATTAGAGATTATATAAAAACGTGATTCAGTTTACGTAAAAACACAAATAGAGATTAACAAAGGAAGGAAGAAGGATATGGGAATGTCCGTGACTGGTATTCATGCCTGATGATGCCGAAATGATTGAAGCGACGCGCGTTAGTCATCGCACTCACTCGAAGGCTTCGGCCACCTCTTCCACTTTCTTCCTCAATGCGCGCCTCTTCGCCCACCTCGCCAAGCACCTCCTCTGTACCTCATCTGCCTCCTCCTCGGCCTTGTGCTCCCTCCAGGAAAGGCCTCCGCCCTTGGAGTCTTTCTCGAACGCCTCCCGCTTCCTCACTTCCTCCATCCTCTTGCGCCTCTTCTCCTTATCCGCTTCGTGCTTCAGCCAGCGCACTTGAAGAGGGCGCTCTATTATGTGAAAATCCCGCCTCTTCAAGAGGAACCGCATTAATTCTCTCGAATCCGCATGCACTTTTCTCGTCGCTCTGGAAAAACGAGCGTTATGAATTCCAGTCATTTGCATATAAGAGGAATCCATTTTCAATCATACTCGAACTACACTAGTAGGCAATTTGTACACATCTCAAAACATTCAAAGAGCCTATATCAAGCTAGAGTTTATGAGTTTTCCGGATCTTCGGTATTAATTCTAATCTAAGATTAATTGTATTTGTATTTTATTTCGTTTACTGCGTGCATGGCATAAAATGATTACTGATTACGTAATGTTACTTTATATTTTTATCCACTTCCTAATCCCAGCGTTTCTGGGTATTTATTTAATCCATTTAGTTTATTTCACTAATTCATTCTTATGTACATTACCTTTATTTCCATACATGTTTAATTCTTGCATATATTAAATAAAAATACCCTTCAAAAGCTGTTCCTTATGTTTAACTACAGTTTGACATAGTACTAACAGCTCAAGAACCTGTATTTTTTAAGAAATCGAATAGCTCTGTTCCAAGAATTTTGGATTTTTCTCATTTTTGATTGCACTACAATTAATGTGCTAATACAATTAAATATGTTGAAATAAGAAAAATAAACAAAATAAGTTATTTGAAAAAATTTTACATGGAGAAAAGATTAGATACTGTAAAAGATATAGTACATAAGTATGGAATATCTATGTTTCAAATGACATTGCGTTAACGAATATGTAATAACATCATTATACTTTTTTTTTAATTTTTCGTGTCTTTCTCAATCCAGGAAAATTTAGACAGATTCATACGTAATTATAAAAGTAATGTATGTAAATAATACGAACATTAAAAGATTGTCCGTGAATGCATGGTCATCGGCCATTCAGGAAAAAAAACGGTACAACATACATTGTACAAACTTTCTCATATATAATGCGTCGTTTAGTTATCTTTAGAAAATTGAAAATCATATCAGCCGGTATTTAGAAAATCCAATTTTTGTTAAAGTTGCCCAAGAATAAACTAGCCTTGTGTTCATTCATTGCGAAAAATGAAATATGTACTAATATTTCAGACGTCTACTCAAGTAACGGTACGAAATTTGATCAAAATCGTTCAAGCCGCTTTTGAGAAAATCCAATTATTGTAAAAGTTGCCTAGAATAAACTAGCTTTATATTCATTTTTGAGAAATATGAATTACTAGCAGAATTTCCAGTTGAATTTCAACGGATTTAGTGAAGCTACTACAGCACAACATACAAACTCTTTAAAATATATAGTAGATACTTTTTAAATTACAATTTGCTTTTCTTAACAATTGTTATATTTGCTTATATCAATCCGTTTCCGAGCCTATTGCATTCAAATATAACGATAATTTTATTTCCTTTCATATTACTTTCTCAAAATCCAGCTTCATTTCTTGTATAATTATGCCTCGCTGAAATATTTACTTTTATGTCTTGTAAGCAAGAAACCCGTGAAAAAGACAAGTACAGTTGTTCATGATTGAACACTGACTCACACTGACTGGTAAATGTACACCAGATACGTGAGCTTATTTACGTTAATAAACATTATAATGTAGAATATAATGTTTTACTTACAAAAAAATGTAAGATTCCAGTATTCAATAGACGAAAGAAGGTTCAATCACTTTTATCAATAAACGCTTCCTGAATAAAAATCAGTATATATTTACGTTCCTATCCATAAACATAATAGTTTTATGTCAGCGCAAATTTAAAATATACTATACTATACTATACGTAAAATTACTTAACGGGTAAGGTCAACTAAAAATGTCGAATACCACCGTTACACTACATTGTATTCGTTTTACTGACTTGTTCTCTCGTGGGTATCTGTTCTGTCGCCTCAGAAGACTGTTCAAGAGATGCACGTCTTTGGAAAATGGTCCGAATATTTGGAAGTCCCGCGTCAAAGGAATCGCAGTCCGCACACCGACCTTCTGGCCGCTCGGGCTCCTCGTGTTCATCTTTACACACCCTTGTCCCGCGCTTTTTTCACTCTGTCTGCTGCGCCTGAAAACTGATTTCGAGACAGTAGACAAGGACATATTAATGGTCATAGCTGCATCGTCTCCGATCCCACTCCCACAATTTTTCTGGCCCTCACTCCCAAAGTATGCTGCAGGCGTGTGTCGCAAACGGACACTATTATGCCATCTTACACATGCAACACGAAGAAAAAAATGTCGGTATCTAATCCCTAGCTTTCATTACCGAATCACCCCTCGTGTACTCCGCTATCCCCTCCAAGTCGGAATAAATTGTTCAGGATCCAGCCTTCAGCTTTCTCAGCCGAAGTCACCTACACGCATCAGTAAATATTCCTCTCGATGGCCCATGCGGCTGTTGTACATACTTGCTGCGAATTCCCCAACGGCTATGCCATGCCAAAGAATTGCACCCATTTAGATGATACGAAAAATTCACCATAATAAAAATATTTTCCACTGCGATTCGTTTCTAAAAAATATAAGCAATTGAGGAATAAGTTAATTGAAGCAAAGATAAAATCCTAATTTATGAACTTCAAGTAAATTAACAGATTAGATTTTACAATTGGGAAATCCATTTTATGATGCTTATAATTTTTCTCCTTCGCGCGATGTATATCTAATAGATTTCTCCTGTGGTAATATTAAATCAATGCTTATTTCGAGTTGAATTATGAGATCACTTGATTAATTTAAAAAGTGTCTTAATTTGAAAATTACTACTTTTTTATCTTGTACGAGTTAACGGTTAAATTTCTATGAAGTCAATATCCATTGACAAAACGGAAACAAGTTATGCAAAATTATTAGATTTCGTCTTATTCCTAACGCAAAAGAGTACGGCATCCTTCTTTCATTAGCGCAATAAAATTTGAGATTCGATTTCTATAAAACATTACTAAAAGATATTTCTCAAGTGCAACTCTATTTGTATGACATATGCGATCACTAAGAATTTGTACATTATAAATTGTTATCTACAATAAGTCGAGGTGATAGCCTATCAATATTGTCCTGACAAGAGACCAATCTAAGAGAATGGAAACATCGAAACTCGCTCACATCGAATTATAGCCATTCCTCGCATCCAAATTATAATAGTTATTTGCATCGACTCGCCTAATGTAGTGCAATGCGTTGTTTTTTCTCGACCGGTTTTTGGCCTACAGATTATGAATCTTTCGGAAGAAAATATCTTTTGATTTGTATTATTTTTTAAATATTGTATTCCTATATATGATAATAATTGTAAGTACATACCTTCAATTAATAACTATTTTTGACACAGTTGACTCGATGAAATAAATCATCTTTAGAAATTTATCTTCCTCTTCATTATGGAAAGGTTTCACGTTAGTATACTTCGTTTTTAGGAGTGGCCGTGATTTTATGAGGAACCAGAATTCGTAGGACGATCGCACTAATTGCATTCGTTTGAACGAATGACATACTATTTTTTCTTCGAGCGTTTTGCTTTTATTCATACTGCGTTGTATTAAGATAAAGGAAGATAAATTCTAGTTGAAGTTTCGCTATTTGGAATTTCGTGATATTTTCTTCTATTTCCTTTTGCACTTCTATATTTTCAAAAACTCTCATCAAGATAAGTTTAACGACGTAAAGTTCTCCAATTCATTTGAGAAAGCCGAGGCGACTCATGAAAACATTGTATTTAATTCTTCCTTACTTTCTCTTGACGATGTCACATTCTTTCAAGATAAATTAATCGTTTACGATAGTAATTTCCTCAGTTACGGATTAGAATAGTCCAAGAGAGTTGATAAGCCATAAAAACAAACATCAGTTACTGAACATGTTGACTGGGTTCGAATTTGTTTGTTACAAGGGATAGGTAACTTTAGCCCTGGACTCTGAATAGCCTCATCCGAGTTGCAGCCAAAAAACACAGATTCAGATTGTTTCGGAGGGGGGGTGACCAGTAGAAATCGAGGAAAAGGGAGTATTAAATTCTATATGCAAACAATTTTAACAGCAAGTTTAAAAAAATGAAACCTAAATGCATTGTGCAGAATTGTAATCGCAATTCAATTCGTGTGTAAACATTTTTTATTTGTAACTGCTGTTTTTAGTAAATTGTTACATTTATATTCATATCTTTTGTAATATTTTATTTTTGTGAATACGAAAGAGAATTTCATATTACATACTTATTTCACTAACATTAACTCCCGACGAACAAGTTTCGAAAAATACTAAAACTGAAAAAAAGCTATATCATTATAATGACATGCTTATTATAAATATTTCAAAACCAATTTAAATAATGATAAAATATAAATTAATATAATTGTTTAAGCCACTGTAAAGTTATCTAGCTTTAGCAGCATATAATGTGCAATTTAAAAGTTTGTTCAAATCAAACGTTTATGACAGATTAATTTAGCAATGAAATGTTATTATTACATGTTATTCAAATATCAATGATGCACGTGTTGAACTATTAAAGTTTAATCTTATCTAATATCATTCGCGCCTTTTTAGGCGCATTTCGTTTCCAGCGTGAGCGCCTATTGTTGTCGGTCTGTCCGTCCGTCAGTCCCTCCCCATATCCGCTCTCGGCTTCTACAGAACGTATTTTCATGAAATTTGATATTAAGGACTTACAATCAATGATAATAAGAAAATCGCAAAAATGAATCACATAAGCCAATCAGGGGTAACACTTTACTGGTGACAAAAAATGAACTTTCCCTCATATCTCGTAAAGTATTGCTCATATGAAAATATTTTCATGTAAAACCTGTAGAAATAGTAAAATAGAGTATTTATTTTCCTATTCATTTTTATCGTTGGAGTAGCCGTTATGAAGAAAATCAAACAAGAATGTCTTAATTCTAGTTGAAATTTTCTTGAATGGTTACTTCTTTATTGCTGCTAACATAAACAATCTTACAAACAAACTTTTAAATTTCCTTACGTGTGCATACACTATTTTTAAATAGGAAGAAAAGGGATTATTTGTGATGAAGAAAAGAGCTTTAAAACGCTATTTCCCTTACATACAGGTATATCATTTCTTTCTAATACTCCATTGCACGAAACGCGCCCATTTGTGATACGCTGTACACTTTCCTAGCTTGTTTATTTTTCCTTCGTCAAATCTTAAGCTAAAATTTAACGCGTATTCTCCAAAATTAGAGATAAAGCTGATTACGTTCAAGAAAAAGATTCTATGTCATTCCAACCCAAGACACAATTATTCGATCACCCATCCATAAACAATGCTCACCAGTGCACTGCTCAATGGCGTATTCGCATGCCTGCGCCCCGATGCGGAAGTGCGCGATTCTCGGTTTGATCCGTTCTCCACGGCGGTACAGCCTCAGAGCACTGGCGAACTCCCCGCGACCGAACTCCGAGTTCGCCTTCTGGAAGGAATAAAAGCGAAGTAAATGAAATTTCTCTACGAAAACCAAGACTCGTACATTGAGAGTCTATGTCAGGGATGCACTAAGTGTGGCCCTCCGTTGATATTTGTGCGGCCCGCGGAAGGTTTTGCTTCATGAGGTTAATATTGAACAATGTTCAGGTTGAGTAAATTTGGTATATCATAAAGTAATAATTATAAGAGAGTGCAAAATGCTAAGGTTAACCAAACGCACTACTTTTAGCAAATTTTTACTCCTGAAAATTTTTACTCCTTTTCTGCTTCTTTCAAAAGCGTTGTACACCTTTTCAAACTCGCACTGCATTGTATATTTGTGATAATTTTGCGTTTGATAAGTAAAAATGCTTTAACTGTTATGCAAAATTTTATTCTTGTTTAATTTACATTATTCCGCTTTTAATTAAGTGCGGCCCTCGGATAAGTATAAACCATCAAATGGTTTATGAAAATTTTTTGCACCCCTGGTCTAGGTCGTGGTAGACATTCGAAAGAGATTTTTCGAGGACATTTAAAATCCAATATCTAGCTATAGGAGAGATATTGATTTGATAAAGTGTGTAAATACATAAGTCATAAACCAGATGTGTATTTCTGATAGAAAGTCAGATGGATTAATCACCTC
Source organism: Uropetala carovei (assembly GCA_036926305.1). Lineage (NCBI taxonomy): Eukaryota > Metazoa > Arthropoda > Insecta > Odonata > Petaluridae > Uropetala > Uropetala carovei. The sequence goes on along the minus strand of JAXCHB010000051.1, from coordinate 2,543,927 downwards.
CAAAACTGCCAGTGGTAGGTATCTTACGGCTGCCCTCTGCTCCGCCGTCCCCGCTTCGACGTCCTCTTCCACCTCTCTCCTCTCCTCCCCCAGACTCTCGATGTCTCCTCTCTCCTCCACTTCCGCCTTCTTCAACACCGCTTCAACAGCCTTCAACGCGCTCGAGGAATATCCCATAGCTTTATCAGCTTGGAACAAGTTGAGGTGGCAGCGACTCATACCAAGTAGGAATGGGACTAATGAGATATGGGGCAGTGGGTCCTTCTTGCACTGTGCGGTCAAGCTATCTTCTCGGCGACGGAACATGGCGTCCATGATTTCCTTCTGCCCCTCTTCCTTCAAAAACGCAACAGCGATATGCGTAATACATTCAACACCTTGATTTTCGCATTACTTCATAATGCAATAACTTAATATTTCGCCATCTCTTAAGAGTATAATCTGCCATGTGACGTACATCCTATGAAAGCTTAAACAATTTATTGATTATTGGAAAGTTAAAAGTTAACTCGTACATTATCTTCCATAAATTTTTGGTGCGTTTATTTATAAAGCAATTATATTTAATCGACGCTTAGACGCCAGTTTTAAATCACACGAATTAGATACTACCAATCTTTTCATTTTATCAACTGAAACTTTCAATAGAAATGGACATTTTAGGGTTTTTTGAGAAAAACGCGCCTTTTATACGCGAAGAACAGGGGCTCCGACGATATTCATCCAAAAGTAGATTCTCTTTTCAGAATTATTAATATGGAAAGGTAATCATTTCTAGCTGTATACACGTTTTTGACAGAATGCCTAGTTTTTGAGGAAATCATAATAAATGTCAGATTGCATATCTGTATCATACTGATGCACCTATTTCAACGCTGTATACATGAGAATTTCGTTGAGATTCGAAACAGAAATGGTACATCTGGGTTGTTTAACTCAATCAGGACTTCTTGTTTTCACCCATATTAAATACGGAGTGAAAACGGCATAACCGAGTCACGTAATTCAATTACGGCTACCATATTTCCGGGAATTAAATTTGGAATCACGACTCCATTACCTTACGATAGAACTTCATAGAATTCGATGTTCGTAATAATTTTGAAATGAAATGAAATTATAACGAATTTGAATCATATCACTCTATCGGAGTAGTCACCTTGATGGAAACAAAAATCTGAATATCCTGAGTGAAACGCGCTTAATTCTTCGCGCATTGCTTTTATATGTTCGTATTTTATATTCTCTCACTTGTGACTTCATCCTCCTCTCCTCATGATCCTTGTAAGCCGCCTCGTAGTATTCCAGGGCCTTATCTGGCCGCTTTGCCTTGAGTAAAGCCTTCGCAATCTCAGCAAGGGGAAGTCCCACTTTCTCAGTTCTCTCTTCCGTGCACTCCAACTTCCTCAGATCGAATCCTGGTGTCAACATGGACGCTGTAACCGCCAACAACTTGTCATCCAAGACCACTCCCGTCTTCCTCCTCCTCATATTCCGGCTGACGCCCATCGTGACGGCGTACGCTTCTTCCCGCGCGCAGATTCGTTAACCTCCGTAAGATGTGTCCACCACCTGCAGCGATAAAGAAAATAAAAAAAGACATCGCATTAATCGGAGAAGTCTTCGAAGAAATTAATGGATGGGCAATTTTTTAAATCAAAAAAATGTTATCGTTTGCTGGAAAGAAACTAGGATTTACCTGTCGCCTTTTCCCTGATTAAAGCTTATGTCATTCAAATCTCACTTAAAGAACTGTTTCAATTTTTTAACAAATCGGATAAAGTTTATAATTACGACAAATGTTTTAACATATTTCACCTATATTTTTCATTATTTATTCAAATAATTGGCACAAGATCAAAGGGTGGAAAGACTTCCTTTAATCTAAATATGTTTTTCTTTAAATATGAGAAGAATTAATATATTTCACTATGATGGTACAAATTATATTCGACGAGTAGAATGTCTGTTGTCGTCGTGGGCACTGATATCTTATTATGTTAATCAAGTCGTTTCTCAATTTTCTGGGAGTGAAAATCCCTGAAATATGGCGCCAAGGAGAAAGAGAGAATCCATGACTGTGATAAGAAACGGAAATACATGAAAAATCGCTTAATTAATCAAATGTTAAAATTGTAAATTTCATAGCTTTAGTTTAGCTAATTATTTGCGCCTTTGCGATAGAGAACAATTGGTTGTACAATTTTAGTAGAATATAAAATTTTGGAATGCTTCATATGGTGTAATATAAAAAAGCTCATTATTATTACAATTATTATGGTTTCTGTTTTTTTATGGTGCCACTACCATTTCTCAAAAATTTTCATTTTTGAATGTTTTAATAAAAGTAAAAACGATGTGGAGTTGGCGATGAGAAAGAAATGAGAGCAGTGAAGAGAGGGGAAAAAAGAACGATTATGTTCGCTCATTGGGCGGCGGGGTCGGAGGAGGATGGGGTAAATAGCAGAGGGCTTTAAGGACATTGGGGGAGAGGAGTAGGTAGAAATCAGCGTAATAAGCGAGGAGAGAAAAACTCACTGTAATGACGGGCTCTTGAAAACATGCGCGTTAACCACTGAGCATTCGGGGGAATGTTTATGGTGCAATATATTCAAGTGTTAAAGAATTTTGAGCCTAATACCTTTGTTTCCTACGTGTATTATATTCGGAGGAAAACTGGAGGCGTTTTGGCTCGAGAGAAGGAAAGGGAAATAAAGGAGCCGTCTTGTAAGCAGTAATAATATTCGATTAATCTCGTACGGAAATTGCGGTCCGTTCGTTTAATATGTGCAACATTAAAGTCTTTACATTCTATAATATTTTGTATACTACAGTTTTGGACATTTTATTAATACTGAGTAGCAAGCGAAAATTAATTTTATTATATGCCGCGATTTTAAATTTATCTATAGAGAACAAATTAAGAGAAAACGTTTTTGAAATCATCTACGAAGTTGAGTTTCCATCGTCGTGACGTATTATCACGTTTACTGTTCGGAGAGGAAAGAATGTTGTTAGTCACCATCGATCTCTGCTTATGACGCAGTCATCACAATATCGGATGAATAGCCGTTATTAATGGCAACATATTTGTTTATATTTACGCTTTTTGGACCGTCAAACTCGCCACTAACCCCCTTTTGTAACAACATCTGTACTTCCTATCGCTCACTGATTTCTATCGACAATGATTTAAGTGTGTAACTGCCCAATAAACTCCTTCACATCCTCGTCTTCCCGACTTATATTTAAGCCTCTACAGTACCTACATATCGTTCACCAACTGCAATAGTGGCACATCTAGGAAAGTGGTAGTTGTGAGAAAATGAAGAAATAAAACTCAGCTGCTAGTTAACGGGCATTTCTAGTTTAGAAGACAAATAAAAATTTGACATATTCATACTTAGGTACTTAACTTTGGGCCAGTATTGCAGGAACGTAATAGATGAATTCCTGTCTTCGTTGGGCGTATTAACTCAAATATTGCCATTTTTGGAATGTGCCACTATTGCAGCCGGTGAACGATATGTACTTGTTACCTGATGATGACGATCATTCGTCGAAATCGGTCTTATATGTTCTTTAAGTGGAAATAGCACAAATTTTTTATCGCTGTTTTATTTTATTTAACATACAATACCTCCTATTATGGAGTTCCAAAAGTCTCTCTGATAGAGCTTTAAAAGTAACCATATGTAAAAGTGCAGAAACTCACTAATCGAACATAATGCCAAGTATTTTAAATCTTTCTGGTAGATTATGTAGGCCTTAATTTGTTCCATTCTCTAACAGATATTTAAGAGTCAACGAAAAGTATAATTTTGATTTTTACTTACGGATTTTCTTTAATCTTTTTTCTTTATCTGCTATGACTTCAGATTATGTTTTTTCGTTCTGCATGAAATTGTAAGCATTTGGATCAATATCGAACAATCCGTTATTTTCATTTCATAAACTTTGATCTTATTGTTAGTCTATTTGCAACAATAAAAAATAATTGTTAACAAAGTAAATGTTTGTGTAATAAATATTGGAACAATGCAAAATTATGTTTTCTGTCTCATCAAATAGTTATTTTTAAGCTTGTGAATTCGAAGCAAACGCTTAAAAATTAAATAATGCGAAAGAAGTCTAATTAAGGGAATTTATATATTTTGTGATTTTATAATAATCATAAAATTATGCATTAACATATTCTTTCTGGTAAAAATTTTCAACCATTTTTATACTTCTGAAAAATATTTTACTCTAAGATCCACTTTCTTAATGATTAAATCATTTTTAATATCAGCTATTAATATTAAGATATATTTTCAAAAGTATTTCATAACCAAAAGACTAATGAGATTCGTTAGAAATTTGTGCATAAGTATACAATTTTCTCCATAAACAAGCCTTATATACACACAACATTTGTTATTTAAAAATGTGTCAATATTTCGAATTCGAGTCTAACGAAGTTTATTCATTCAAAAGAACCTGTATGTGTCGCATACTAGATAAAACACTATAGAAGGTTTTTACGAATTTTTTTTTCAAAATCCGTCAATGATGGTATACCTACAAGTGACTAATTTAATTTTATTATTTATTCAGATTCAGATTTAATTATAAAGCAAACTCGGAACTACAAGGACTCGAATATATTTACAATAATGTTAAGTAAGTGCAGCGGTTTCCAAACTTTACAAAGCTCCTCCCCCTCCCCTCCTCTTCAACTAAGAAAAATGTTCTTGCGCCGCCTAGAATTCGGCGACTGAATCTTGTAGGTCTCACGATTGTGACAGTTAATTTATTTATGATGGAGTTCCACCAAGTCAAGGCTTCTTCCGTTGATTTTAAATTCTATCGTTTGTGTGATACATAAAATTCTGCTATGAGCGATTATGTATATTTTATCTGTTTCATTAGCTCAAACGCCTGCGACAAATTACGAGCATATTTCTCCGTAATTTAACATTAAGAGCATATCTCAGAAATATAAGATAAGGTTTGCTTCCCTGAATGCTAATCACAATATGTTTGGCATTTACGCAAGGTCAAAACTGAAACCAAGCAAGAACCTCCCGGATTAGCTCTTAAAGCAGTAGTTTTCATATAAATAGTCGTCTTGGTAAAATATATAATTTTATATATCTTACAGTAAATAGAATATTAGGGTGAGTAAGAAAAGAAAATTTTAATTTTTTATTATAAGTTGGTAACACCCATCGAACGCGAAAATAAGTACACTTTCGGAGTTCACGCCATTTTCCTCCTGACGGCGGCTAGTTTTAAGAACAATCTCAACGGAATATTTCCGTGAGAAGAAATATACGGTTGTAAGAACAAAGAATTGGGTAATTAAGCCCATTTGCTATAGTCGGCCATTTTCTCTGCCGAAGAATGGGGTCTCTTGGAGCAAGGTCACTCGCGGCGAATGTTGGGAAGATATTTCGCTATCAGTAATAATAATCCAAAGGCTCTCCAATCTATAGCACAGAGGTTCGATTCCTGGTACGTTTTAAAGTAGCAGTGATCGAGGCTGATAGAAGGTTTAGGGAAGGATGTTCTACGAGAGAATACGTGAGGTTGGCTGCAATGCGATTGGACGCATTGGAGTTTGGGCCCGAAGCTAGGAAGCATTTACATTTTTGGATCCGATATTTTAAACAGAGGAATTTCGGATGTCGGACTGGAAGGCGCTAGGTATTTCGTTGTCATTTTTAGTACTAATCAGAATTTTAATTTTCAGAATTCTTTTATATAAATAGTATGTATTAACGTCAAAAATAAAGTGATGACCGAAATACATGTCTGAAATCTGAATATTTATACCTATAAAAGTGTCATTGAAAGAGGAATAATATTAATCGTTTACACTTGTATAAAAGTGGCAATCCCACCAATTATACATATTTACGTCTAATGGACAAATAAATAAATAAAAGCAGACTGCAAACGTATCATGAGCTACACACAAAAATTTATTATTGTCAAGTAACACAAGGAAGAAGAATACTGAAATTCTTTTCCGCTTAGGAAAGGAAAATACCGCATTTGGTTTTTTTTAATCTCGAAGCTCTGAATTACATATACCAGGGATGGCAAATCAATGACACGCGTGCCCAAAGTGGCACGCGAGATGAAATTCTGGGCACGCTTCCTTGAACTTGATGTCCTGTCACTTTATTTATTTTAGTACGCAAAATTGACATTTTAAAAATGTAATCAATCACTTCTCGTTACATAGTTGTCAATTTTCTCCGAAGATGAGTAAGAAAGAACTATAATGTCAAAAACATAAGCACTTTTGACGTGTAACGGAATGTGTTTACAGTCACAAGAGAGGATGGAAATTCACTTCGTCGTCATTGTGATTTGAGCGTTGACGTGGAGCAGTGTATGTGCCAGTGCTGGTGTATATCCACATGGATGTTATTATTGTTCGTTAGTTTTTGCTCCTAATTTTTCCAAGAAAATTTCCTGTCCATCTCTGCTCTCCTACAGCAAGTCTTCTGCAAAGGTTTTGTTAACTCTAGAATTTTTATATAATCAAATATCACAGGAGTAAACAACGTTTTTATTAGTTTCTCACTAGTACATGATAAGACATGCATTGTACATTTAATCGCCAATTGTTTTTAATTTTATTAAGGTTTTCTGCCATAAATCATTTTCTGTACGTCGTTTTTAAAAAGTTTTGAAATTTAGTTGTAGTCTTTTTTTATTGTAATGATTTGTTTCTAAATTCTACGGTAAATTAACTTTCTGCGCATGTTTTTTTTCGTTTTGAAGTGATTATTCTGGCTCGTGTTTTTAATAACAATTTCTATGTCCCATTTTTACAATAACGATGTCACATCAACCAATTAAAAAACAAAGGCAGACAAGTGAAGGGTTTGGCAGAGATTTTCAGGAATGGTGGACTGAGAAGTATGGCATGATTAGAAAAATTGATAAAGCGTTATGTGCCTTGTGTTCTGAAACAGTAGTGTGCAGAACTTCCTCTGTAAAGCGACACTATGAAACAAAACATAAGTGTATTCAGCAAAAAAGTGAAGACGAACAGAGAGCCTACATATCTCGTGAAATAAAAAATCTGATGTGGCCAACACATGACTTTCTCCATATTTGTGGTATAGATATTTAAATTATCATGAATTGCATTATAAGGCAAAATTATCGTTTCGTATAGTAAAAGAATACAGTCGTCCTTATAGCCGTAAATTAGGTATATTTTGAATATGTTTACATAATCCACCGCTACATAGTGGTGCCGCTGTGTACTGCAAATTAAGAAAAAGCAAAATATCTCCGAAATGGATGGTTCTACGAAAATTTGTTTCAAGCAAAACTTGAAAGAAATATTATTCTTTACAACTTTGGTCCTCACGAAGATGACCAATTACGACGTTTTTAAGGAGATATTTGACGGAACCGAGAAAAACCGATTATTTATAAATAATTCCTAAACAATAACTGCTATGGAAAATTGTTTCAAATGGATGGGATATTATATAACCTTTGTATAGAATTGTATATATAATAATGATGTTTTAACGGAGAAATATTGCAAAAACCGAATCGGGTTTCGAATAAACCTCGACTTTCGTTTAATCGGTATTGTCCAAAAACTAATCAGTTCTTTGTGCTCATGCCAAAGTGTTATATATGATGTTTGGTAACGATATGGCAAGTACTTTTTGAGTTAGAGCGCCCACAATCACATACATTCACACACACACACACATCACTCCGAAAACAGTCTAAACGTGTTTTAGGGATCAAAATATCTAATAAGCTATCGGTTTTTCGAAATATTCCTATCCTATACACACAGACAATATCAAGAAAATAGTGAAAAGGTGGTCTAGGGACTTCAAAACGTGTATTTTCGTTGAAATCTCGAAGGCGATTCTTTTCGTGATCACAATACTTTCCCATTACTTCGTATGGAGAAGGTAACAAATAAGACGCGAAGAAGTAAATGTCATAATACAAAAAACCTTAAACGTTGAAAATTAAACGTTGAAAAAAACAGTAAAGGAAAACAAAGCGGAAAAGACTACGATCACCAAATGAAAATTCAACAACGAAAATCAAAACCGAATGAATCAAACACAAAACACCGGTGAAAACAGCTGAAAACCATCAAATAAATTCACAAAGAACAAAAACACAAACGAAGACACAAACGAAAAACATAATCGAAGAACACAAATCTAAACAAAGTGGAAAAAATCTGATGTGGCCAACACATGACTTTCTCCATATTTGGGGTATAGATATTTAAATTATTATGAATAGCATTATGAGGTAAAATTATTATTTCGTATCGTAAAAGAATACAGTCGTCCTTATTGCCGTAAATTACGTACATTTTGAATATGTTTACATAATCCACCGCTACATGGTGGTGCCGCTGTGTACTGCAAATTAAGAAAAAGTTAAATATCTCCGAAATGGATGGTACTACGAAAATTTGCTTCAAACAAAACTTGTAAGATATATTATTCTCTACAACTTTGGTCCTCACGAAGACTACTAATAATGATGTTTTTAAGGAGATATTTTACTGTAACCGAAAAACCGGTTATTTATAAATAACTCTTAAACCGTAACTCCCATAGAAAATTGTTTCAAATGAAAACTGTAGGAAATTACATTCTCTATAACCTTTGTATAGAATTGCATATATCATAATGATGTTTTAACGGAGAAATATCGCAAAAACCGAATCGGATTTCGAATAAACCTCGACTTCCGTTTAACCGTTATTGTCCAAAAACTAATCAGATCTCTGTGCTCATGCTAAAGTTTTATATATGAAGCTTGGCACATACTTTTTGAGTTAGAGCGCCCACAATAACATACACACACACGCAGACGTCATTCCGAAAATAGTCTAAACGTGTTCTAGGGACCTCAAAACGTGTATTTCCGTTGAAATCTCGAAGTCGATTTTTTTCGTGAATACAATACTTTCCCATTACTACGTATGGAGAAAGTAAAAATACGCGAAACTTGAGAAATATTCAGATTTTTTCGTTTCACTTTTATTACTTTCTCCATACGAAGTTATGCGAGAGTATTGTGATCTTGAAAAGAATCGAATTCGAGATTTCAACGTAAATATACCTTTTGAGGTACCTAGAATACGTTTAGACTATTTTCGGAATGGTGTGTGTGTGCGTGCGTGTGCGTGTGTACGTGTGTGTGCACGTGTGTGTGCACGTGTGTGTATGTGTCTGTGTACATGTGTGTATGCGATTGGGGGCGCTCTATCTCAAAGAATATTGGCCATATCGTTACCAGACTTCATATATAAAACTTTAGCATGAGCACAAAGAACAGATTAGTTTTTTAACAATAACGGTTAACCGGAAGTCGAGGTTTATTCGAAACCCGATTCGGTTTTTGCGATATTTCTTCGTTAAAACATCATTATTATATATACAATTCTATACATAGGTTATAGAGAATGTAATTTCCTACAACTTTCATTTGGAACAATTTTCCATAGCAGTTATTGTTTATGAGTTATTTATAAATAACCGGTTTTTCGGTTTTCTTAAAAACATCGTTATTTGTAATCTTCGTGAGGACCAAAGTTGTAGAGAATAATATTTCTTCCAAGTTTTGTTTGAAACATATTTTCGTAGAACCTTCCATTTCGGAGATATTTTGCTTTTTCTTAATACCAGTATACAGCGCCAGCACCATGTATCGGTGAATTCTGTAAACATATTCAAAATATACGTAATTGACGGCAGTAAGGACGACTGTATTCTTTTACGATGCGAAATAATAATTTTGTCTGTTAATGCTATTCATAATAATTTAAATATCTATACCCCAAATATGGAGAAAGTCAGGTGTTGGCCACATCAGATTTTGTAAATATGCCTTTCGGAAATGTTTACTTTTATTTCTTGTAAGTAGGAAGCCCGTGAAAAGGTAACGCAGTATAGTTGTCCATGATTGAACACTGGCTCTGCTAAATGTACACCAGATGCGTGGGTCTATTTGCATAGAGAATGTAATTTCCTACAACTTTCATTTGAAATAATTTTTCATAGCAGTTATTGTTTAGGAATTATTTATAAATATTCGGTTTTTTCGGTTTCCGTCAAATATCTCCTTAAAAACGTCATTATTGGTGATCTTTTCATGACTACCAAAGTTGTAGAGAATAACATTTTTTCCAACTTTTGTTTGAAACAATTTTTCGTAGAATCATCCATTTCGGAGATATTTAACTTTTTCTTAATATCCTGTATACAGCGCCGCCACCATATAGCGGTGAATTCTGTAAACATATTCAAAATATACCTAATTTACGGATATATGGACGACTGTATTCTTTTACGATACGAAACGATAATTTTGCCTTATAATGCAATTCATGATAATTTAAATATCTATACCACAAATATGAAGAAAGTCATGTGTTGGCCACATCAGATTTTATTACGAAGCCAACAGATTTCATATTTGAAATAGAAAGAGTTTGAAACCCTTGTTACATCAATTAAGTGAATTTGTAAGGTATAAATAGTTGTATTTTTTTATATTTCTGTTTATTTAAAAACTGTTCTTTTTAAATTTGTGGGAAAACATTGTTACTTCAATGTATTAAAATAATTTTCTCTCAAGGTTTTATGATCATTAAAATAGTAAAGTACCTTTCAGAGAAGTTTAATTTAACAGTATATTCAAATTATAACGATTTTCTCAAAATTCTTTTGACAACGTTGCTCTGTTGCACTCTGGAAAAACGCGAAATGATATTCCTCGAGGAGGAACCCCTCCCAGAAAAATGACAGTGCAAGGAGCTCTCGGTAATCTTCCCTGGGGTGATTTTCCTGTAAACGTTGCAGCGCGAAAGCAAGAATTTCGTCTTCCGCGTCCTTTAAATCTTCTCGAACCCGCCAGTCTTGCATTCCAGGTTTAAAATTCTCCCTGTTAAGTTGAGGCCATGCTTCCTGAAACCTTTTGAAGAGGGGAACATTTGGGCCCGATGATTTTTCAAATTTTTCCTCAAAGACACTCTTTAAAACGATTTCATAGACGTGGTGTCTGCATGGCAAAAACAGGATATCCCTTCCTATTTGCTGTTCTAATAAAACGCAAGCGCCATTCAGTCGCCCTGTGTTTGTTGCCGTCGTATCGCAGCAGAATGCTTGCACTTTGTCAGTGAGGTTCCATTCCTCCAACACCTGATGCAGCAAGAGCTTGATCTCTTCCTCTTCCAGAAGGTATATTAGGAACCCCAAGGAGTTGCTCAGTTCCCCGACAGGTGACGATTACGGGCAGTCTGTCCACGAGTTCCTTACTCGTCAATGAAGGAAGCATTTTTCCGTCCCAGAGTATGGTAACTGCATCCAGCTCAGTTTCTGCAAATGCTACGCGAAGTTTAGCAGCATGCTCTGCCCGCATGCGACGAATAGATGAGCGATTAATGATTAAATCATCAACATTTTGATTTAGCACTTCGGCTGTTGCTGTCAAAATGTGAACTGCGTCCCTGTCGCTCACTTTGCATTTGTCAAATGCTGCGACGAGTTTCGTTGTAATAATAGTTCGACGAGCTCTCTTCTTTTTCGAACTGGGCGGTCCACTGGAAGCATTTTCTTCTAAAGATCTTCCGAAGTCCGTGGGTTCTTCTTCTTCGCAGCTAGTTCCAGAAGATGTCAATTGAACCGCCTCAACTATGATTTAAATGGAGAAACACATTTGAACAATGCAGCATTATCAGATAATCACTGCAATTCAAATCTTATTTTGTGTGATAATTACTATTACATCACTCAGAGAATTTATTAGGAGCATATATGAATAATTGAATATTTATTTCATATTTTTTAATATTATGTTTTGTAAAAATTTAATTGCACTAGAAGTTCTTTTGGAAAATAAATCTTAAATTTATACTTTTTCAAAGGAAATACGTCTACTGTTAACGTGGTATACAATAAGGTATAGATGAGATTGTAAAATGACACTAAAACATGATTAACAATTTTTTCAAAAGGTTTAATAATAATAACTTTCTGATTCCATTTATCATTTTTGTATTAACGAAGAGAAATCATTCTTCTAAGTTAATTCTAAAGAAATCATTTCAAATTGAATTGTATTAATTGCAAGAAACAGCCTTCTGCTAAATATTTAATAAATTTTCTCTGATATGCAATTGTTACTTTTGATTAAATGACACCAATGATTAATAAATACATGTCAGGTTGGTATAAATGAAATTCAAAGAAATCTTACCGCGCATTACTTGATCTTCTTTATATCTTATCCGTCGTAAATCATCTTGTTCCCTTCGAAGCAAAATTTCCCTTTCCTTTTGCCATAAATCCCAACCAAGCATACACCCTGGTCTCCCTTTCTCTCTTCGATGGAGCAGAAACTGTTTATCTTCTTCGATCGAGATCATTTCCAAAGCGTCCTTATGCGCAATGTCGAAGTACTTAAACGAAATTATTCTCCTTTTCCTCTTGCAATTGTGTTCTTCGGCTGGAAGATTTTTGCAACACCCTCCACTCCTGATAAAGTGACTCCAACTTCTCAATACTGCGTTGAAGTTCTCTAGTCGGAATTCGCGCTTTCTCCCAAAACACTTCCACTTCTTTCACTGCTAAACTAGCATTAGAACATATATTTAAATTCACTTTCCGCATATTATAAAAAAACACTCTTAGCACCTGTCCATTTGATGGCAACTTAGAGCCAAAAATTTGGTTCTCGAAATGTCCGATTAAGTAAATTTTGTCGGTATTTCTGGTTTCCATGTTAACATTAACTTGCGTCTGCGTGGATGACTCGATGGATAAATACACTCTGTTTCTGTTAACTCTCCGAAATCACAGCGGTTACTTCTACTGGCGCGTCGAAAGGGAATAGTTTAGGCTTCCAAGATAATGACAGCGTGCACTGCACGCTGTCATTATCTTGGAAGCACTTACAATGTATGCGTACGGTGTATCTTAATTGTACAATGTAGACGCCAAGTGTATACTAAATTTTTAGGGATATCACAGAAGGGAAGATTGCCGGAAACTTTTATTCGCTATTATATTTCATGGAGGTACTCCGACGCGAGGGACATAATACATAAGTGAAACGAAAAAATCTGAATATTTCTCAAGTTTCGCTTATTTTTATTCAAAATATGGAAGTCATGAGGTATATTTAAGTATAAGAAAAGTAAATTCGGCCTCGCGGCGAACTGTCCCTGCGGCGAACTGTCCCTGAGGCGAACTGTCCCTGAGGCGAACTGCCGTATTGTTAAACCCAAAGGGTTATTATGTTCCGTCCGCTGAACCTGAGTTTCCTTACGAGAGAAAGTATTTTAGTAGCCCGTGAGAATTCCATTTTTAATCATTTTTGTTCCCCTTGCTCTTTCTCGCGCTCTCGAGCAATATTTTATCTATGAAACTCGATTTCGCAAGTCTCTCTGCTTTAGCCAATTCTGTAACCGTCTTCTCTCGTGTAATACCCGTGCGCGTGCGGTGCTCGTACCTCCGATTTTCAAATATATATTTGTAGAAAAAAATGAAATGCGTGTAATGCCCACACTGCATTCTTCTGCCATACCTGTACATTTTCAAGCAACAACGAAATTTAAAAATTAAGTAATGATATAAATGATTATCTTAAATTTAGCAAAGGCTAAAACTGTGAAAATAGACAATAAGAAAATAAATTGTATCACGGAAAACCTGAGATCGGGTAATAATAAAAATGAATTCACGAGAGAATTATTGAGCTCGTCTTATAACTGAAAATAAATTCCATAGCAACAAGAGGGTTATAAAAAAACAGAAACACATCTCGGCAACAAATTTTCATCTTCCGACTCACGCGCGCATCCACGCTCTAGCAAACTACCCCTCTGTGGTATGTCCTCATAATAGGGCGGGATTTGATTCGATGCCCTTAGTGGACAGCTCCATTGGGATCCACTCAACCTCTTGTGGGTATAGTTCCATTCCCTCGTTCCCAAAAACCTTCCAGCACTCTTGCTTCCATTCGCCCGCTCGGACACAATCTCCGGTTTTCTAGTTGGATAGAGCTCTAATCCTTTCGTCCGTTTACATTGGGGATAGCCCTTCTCCCTCCTTCCCTCCACACCCTTCCAGCCACCTTTTGTGAGTCATCCTTGACGTCACTTCCAAGTGTACTACGTGGGGAAAGGCCTCCGTCATTATATTCAATGGAGGAGAGACGAACATTCTGGATGGAAGGCTACAACTCCATTGAAGAGTGTCTGAGTGTAAATTTTGAGGGCTGTTAAGAGAGGAGATAGGATGAAAATAGGAGAGGGGGAGGAGAAGGAGAGGGATAAGGGAAGGAGAAAAAGAGGGGAAGGAGGAGAGAAAATCCTGGGCAGGTTTCTGTGTGTGTAATACATAGTTTCCTACAGATTTGGACCCTGTAAATCCGACAGCTTCCAAACTTTTGGTGTCCATAAGTCATGTACCCTACCGAAACTTTACTTTTATTTTCAAAACTCTTTAACCAATCTATATATACTGCATGCTGCCACAAGAATCGTAACCTAACTAAACGTAAGAAAAACCATTATTCCAAAATGACCGCGGATTTTTAACTTTTTATAATGTTATTTTTAATGATCACATTTAATATGTTAATGCGCAATAATATGTTATAATCATCCATGTTGAATATTCTTCGGTACCCTTCACAGACGTACATGTTTCTAGTGTGTGATTCACGACCTAAACACTAACAAAATAGTAATAAACTCATTAGTATCGCTTTGACGCTAGTTAAATCCAAGATTGTTCGTTTTCGTACTTTTAACACCGCTAAAATATTTTATACCGAATATGTATGTCTACATATATATATATATATATATATTGTGACGAAATGAACCGGTGAATCATTGCGCCACTGCGATAGTCAAGGTTCAATTAAAGTTTCGTCGCCAGGGGCGCGGGCTTCGGCCCTGCATTTCCCCCCTCTGCTACCAGTGCCACCCCTCAAAGAGGGAGAGGCTATCCCGCCCCTCCCTCGGTCTATTTAAGGAGACGAGTTCGACCCCGCGGGGGATTCTCCTGGACCGCGTGTCCTTGTCTGCTTTGGTTCGAGTTCTTCGGAGGATTGCCCGTTCGTCGCTTCGGTTGGCATGGTTGTCTGGTGTTTCCCCGCAGCCGAACTTGGAAGAGACTGGCAGCTGCACGTACGGAGTCAGGATGGACTTTGACTGCCAAGACTGAGTTTGTAGTTTATGGGTTCTCATTGAAAGGCCTTACCAGAACAATTACTTGAATTGTTCTTTTAATAGTGTTTTGTTGCCTTTTGTAATTTGGCTTGACGAAGTCTTTTGGAACTGTGAGTGTATGGTGTTAATGGGTGGCGAATAATGCCATTTAATCCCATTTAGGGAACAACAACTTGTAAGAGATTAACGAGATCGGAATTGAGTGTCTCGTTGTTTTGGTTTGTCTTTTTGTTCATGATATTAAACTATTGTCTTTGGGGAATACAGTGCATTTTATGTGTGTACGACCTCTCCTCACCTCTCCTTTTCTCTCGAGTCGATTCGGGGCGCTGTTCGGGCGCGGGGCCCACACGCATTCGCGTTTCGTTGACGTAAAACCGGGAGACAGGAACCCAACGCCGCGGGCGTTCCGGTGTCCTCTCTCGACTGGTAGCCCCCCCACATTTTAAATTAAACTAAATTTTAGAATAATTTCTTTGTGTTAATATTGGCCCAAGTAAGCGGCAATGCCGCCCTCCTCTTTACCGGAGGAACGGAAGATTGGGTTACAATATATATATATATATATATATATATGTACTAGTGAATGTGTGCTTGCATTCTGCAAGCATTTTATCTCATCTTAATATAAAGAGTAAGAGCAGACAATTAATTTTTAATCACATAATTTTGCACCTCTGCGCCGAATTACGTGTTTTTCTTTTTGGACAACATTGGGGTAAAAACAACCCCTTAAATTTATAATTATAAAATTTTTATAGGTTTTCATCGTTTGTTACGGATTCCTCACATTTATGCAAAATTTCATTGATCTAGCACCTCTAGAAGTGCATTTATCTGAATTTAATTGTTTAAAGTTTATGAATTTTTAACATCCACACTAATAAACATTTCTGAAATTTTCAATGTTAATTACCACCGGAACATTATTCCCTATCTTACAATTTTCAGCTTCCTGGATCTTCCAGAAGTATATAAACATTAGTCAATTTGTATAACATTTAAGAATTTTTTACCGACGAACGAATAAAAAATTTTAAACTTCTATAGTCCTGTTGTCGTTTTTTGGTAAATTCTACCGTTAGAAAAAATTTAAACAATGTAACACATTTAGAAGTACCTAAACCGCAAAATGTTCATTTAAATGCTTATAATTTTTAACGGCCATAAAAATAAACATTGTTGTATTTATCCATTTATTCTGTCGGTTTTGTGACAGATCCTACCTATGTACTATACTTCAACTCTCCAGACCTTAGTATCCTCCTATATCCTATCTATACTATATGCTCAGATCCTAAAGAGGAGGATATAGGATAACTAGTGAATGTGTGCTTGCATTCTGCAAGCATTTATCTAATTTTATGATAGATAGTAAGAACCGACAAATAAATTTTAAACGCAAACGTGCCTTGCACCAATTTCAATGCTTTTCTTATGGGAAATAATCTCAAATTTAAGGCTGCCTGGAGTCGAACCGATGACACCTATGCTGGAGTTCTCAAATAATATGTAGATATTCTCATGACATCTACAAACCCTGACAATATCAGCTCCTTTTTCCTCTTAGTTCCGTCTATATGTACGAATTTATTTTTTCCATGCTTTCTTATGGGAGATATACCGGGTCCTCTGGAGTCTATCCCAGGAGACTTGCGGTAAAAATGATAACGGTTCCCAATAGATCGTGTGGATATCTAACAACCCTCCAAGTTTCAATTCTCTACCTTATCGGAAAGTGACCGAAATTAATTTTCAAATATGCCGCAATGCTTTTCTAATAGAAAAAACCGCAATTTTCGGAATTTCTGGAGTCGAACCCATAGCATTTAGGTAGGAGATCTCAATTTTTCTGGCGGTTTCTCCATGCCATCTACAATTTCTGAAAATTTCAGCTCTCCATATATTGTAGTTTGGGCCAGACATTAGTATCCTCCTATATATATCTCCTATATCCTCCTCTGTAAGAAGAGAGCTTATATAGTACTAGTGAAGGTGTGCTTGCATTCTGCATGCATTTTCTCTCACCCTAAAGTAAAGAGTATGAGCCGACATATAATTTTTAATCGTAACAGTTTGCATCTTCTTGCCGGTTCACGTGTTTTTCCTTATTGTATATATGGGGGTATAAACAACCCCAAACATTTATAATTATAAAACTTTTATAGATTTTCAGCATTTGTTACGAATACCTCACATTTATGCAAAATTTCATCAATGTAGCACCTCTAGAAGTGCATTTATATGAATTTAATTGTTTAAATTTATTAATTTTTAACAGCCACAACAATAAATATTTCTAAAATTTTCGATGTTATTTACCACCGGAACGTTATTTCCTAACACTGTTAAAATTTTCAGCTTCCTGGATCTTAAGAAAGTACATAAACAATAGTCAATTTGTTAAACATTTCGGAATTTATTAAGGCCGAACGAATAAAAATTTTCAAATTTCAATATTCCCGTTTTCATTATTTAGCAAATTCTACCTCTTGAAAAAATTTCACCTTCATAGCGCATTTAGAAGTACCTAAACCATGAAATGTTAGTAAAATAGTTTATAATTTTTTACGGCCATGAAAATAAACATTGGTGCAATTTTGCATTTATTCCTCCAATGCGTTTTTTTGATTCACCTGTGTATTAAATTTCAGCTCTCCAACTATAGTAGTTTGGGCCAGACATTAGTATCCTCCTATCATTCTATATCGACTCTTCTTGCAGAGGATTTAGGGTACTAGTGAAGGTGTGCATGCATTCTGCATGCATTTTCTCTCACCCTAAAGTAAAGAGTATGAGCCGACATATAATTTTTCAACGAAACAGTTTGCATCTTCTTGCCGGTTTACGTGTTTTTCCTTATTGTCACTATTGGGGTATAAGCAACCCCAAAAATTTATAATTATAAAACTTTTATAAGTTTTCAGCATTTGTTACGAATACCTCACATTTATGCAAAATTTCATCAATGTAGCACCTCTAGAAGTGCATTTATATAAATTTCATTGTTTAAATTTTATTAATTTTTAACAGCCACAACAATAAATATTTCTAAAATTTTCAATGTTATTTACCACCGGTATATTATTTCCTAACTCTCAAAATTTTCAGCTTCCTGGATCTTAAGAAAGTACATAAATATTCGTCAATTTATAAAACATTTCAGAATTTATTACGGCCGAACGAATAAAAATTTTCAAATTTCTATTTTCCCGTTTTCATTATTTGGCAAATTCTACCTCTTGAAAAAATTTCAGCTTCATATCCCATTTAGAAGTACCTAAACCATGAAATGTTAGTAAAATGGTTTATAATATTTTACGGCCAAGAAAATAAACATTGTTGCAATTTAGCATTTATTCCTCCGATAATTTTTTTTGATTCACCTTTGTAGGAATAAATGCAAAATTGCAACAATGTTTATTTTCTTGGCCGTAAAAAATTATAAACCATTTTACTAACATTTCATGGTTTAGGTACTTCTAAATGCGCTATGAAGCTGAAATTTTTTCTACATGTAGAATTTTCCAAATAATAAAACTGATATAGACGAAACTAAGAGGAATAAAGAGCTGATATTTACCGGGTTTTTGGATGTCATGAGAATATCTTCATATTATTTGAGAACTCCAGCGTAGGTGTCATCGGTTCGAATCCAGGCAGCCTTACATTTGAGATTATTTCCCATAAGAAAAGCATTGAAATTGGTGCAGGGCACTTTTGCGTTTAAAATTTATTTGTCGGTTCTTACTATTTATAATAAAATTAGATAAATGCTTGCAGAATGCAAGCACACATTCACTAGTATCGCATATCATCCTCTGTAAGAAGAGAGCTTATAGAATGAATACAATTTGCAAATGTACGCGTAATTGGGCTTGCTAAGGCTGGTGTGTTGCGTGTTGTATAAGATAAAGGATACAGAATCCGATGCATATTTAGTTGGAACTACAGAAATCGCGTAAATACGCATAACGAGAATTATTCAACTTAATAATAAACTTATGTTGTTACATTATACATATTCTATGAATAATAATAAAAAGATTTAATAGCTTTTCCTCTCACGAAAAAGCTATAGTTTTTACAATCGCCTTGAGAAATAATAGTCATGTGGAAAAAATACAAATATGTACCGTATATTCCGGTGTATAAGTTGACCCGGCGTATAAATCGACCCCTGCTTTTTTGGATTAAAATACATGATTAGGCATATGTTTGCCGTATAAGTCGACCTCCAGTTTTTCACTTAAAAATACTTCTCATGAAACCGTTTTCAGACAAAATCAACGTTGTGTACAATCCAAGTTTTAACAAAACATAAATAAACAATAATAAAAATATATATAAATATTGTTTAGAGTCCGTGCTATTCTTCTTGAGCATTCCGTGTGACAGATGTTTTAATTTCAACGAATAAGAAACTGTTATTTTTGGAGAGCTTAGCTCACTAAATAAAGTTTCCTATAATTCGATTTATGTCAGCTGCTAATGTTACTTTCGAAATGAACTATACCTAGCTACGCGATCGATCTTTACGGTGATGAAATTCAATAAATTACCGCAAATGTGTACCCCGCGCACCTTTTTTTCCAAAATGTTGGTTAAAAAAGAGACAGCGCGTCATACATGAAGATTTCTGACCAAGTTTTAAAAATTGATCATCGTTCGAAAGGAAGATGGAAATCCACAACTGGAGTGTTTGGACTCGTTTGTTCCTAACCTTCCAATATTTACTCACGAGACGATACGCGAAAAAACTCCACATCCGCGTAGGAAAGTTCCCGTTCATAGATGAACAATAGTTCGTGAAGCTCCGCATCGGTGCGTAACATTACGTCAAAAACGGGGAAGTGGGGACGAAGTTGCGTAATATTACAACTAAAACAGTTAAGGGGTTATACGATTATAGTATCAGCATAAAAAGATCACCAAATTAATTGCGTCACGTAGGAGGGATAAGATGCTTAACTTGAGCGGAACTTGTTTTAAGGAATTGGGAATCGGTGACTTAAAAAAAACTTATTCCGGCTCAAATTAATTTTTGTCCCTCCGAACCGGCCAAAAAATAGGGGTGCGCGGGGTACACGAGTAAATACGATATTAAATCTGTACCTTTTAATTGAGTTTTAAGTTCATTATTGTTACTCAAAAAAGCAGTCCTGTCATTAAAAATTTACTATCAGTTTCTACCTACACTTTTTGCTGGAATAAGTTGGCATCTGGTATCTGTATTCGCAGAATTCATCGTGAGCCGCTGACGCTCCTTTAACCAGGGAGAGAACCATAGTTCCTTCTAATTCTTTTCAACCGTGGGCGGAATGAATATCGCTATGCGCGCCTACATGACGATAGTGCGCGCATATGCACCGGGGTTGACGCGGTCCTGTTCCGATATATTCTAAAATACACACAATCGTGCGCGCTTGAAAACTTTAGTGCGCGGCACTTCAAAAACTGCTGCGCGGCCGCGCAGTTGCGCAGCTTAGCGGGAACCATGGAGAGAACACACCTACGGGGAATCCTCAGTTTCTTTTTATTCTTTCCAATTTTCCGCCGCCGTAGTCGTCAACTTATTAAAATACGAATTTATTTTTTTCTCCTCGAACTGGTCCAAAAATAGTGGTGCGCGTGGTACACGAGGACGCGGATTAAGTAAATACAATATTAAAATTAATTATTATAACTCTTCTAAAATAAATGTCATAAAATGTAAATACTGGAACAGCTTATTCAAAATATCGATCACCTCCACCGGAAGATCAACGATCTTCTTAAATATTGATGTTATTCATCTGTAATTTAAGGTTCACATTTTTATGTTCGGTGTATAAGTCGACCGTAAGTTTTAGTAAAAAAATTTTAGACTTCAAATGTCGACTTGTACGCCAGAATATACGGTAATTAAATTTTTTTAATTCTTCAAAAAGCCGTAAATTTTAAGAAATATCCCTAAACGAAGGAAAACAAGAAGAAGGATAACTCACCCACTCATCCAAACACACAATCATATCTGCAGATTTAGGGGATTTTTAATGTCAGTGCCAGGGACATGTAGGTCACACAGGTTTACAGGAGAAATCTTCACGGCAGTGACTTCCAATCACAGAAAGTAAACACACTTTACACACAAAGAATAAGTAACTGAGGTCGGAAGAGCAAGGGAGGAATGTAGGAGTAGGGACTGATATGTGTATTTCGGCTACCAAGTAGCCCTCTTCAGACTCCCGAAGCTAAGATGCGCAAAAACGTGGAAAGAAACATCGGTTTGTGGTAAAAGAGGGGGAATTGGGAAGTGAGGGAAGGAAGGAAGAAAACCATTAAACCAGGTTAAATGCACAGACTAATCCAAGTGAAAGGATGTGTGGGATGAAAGGAGTAGAAGAAGCAATGGTATGTAACCATTACGTAAAGGCAGACAAAGTATCAGTGGAAAAGAAGAGGGGGGTGAGAAAAAGAGGAGAGTTAACAAGTAATAATAAACAGAAACCAGTTGAATTCAGGTATTTTTCTCAGTAAGAGTGTACAATGGTGATGGGATGCTGCTATTTTCATGATGCAATAAGCTGTTTCTGTTCTTGAGAATCAATAAACTCTCATATGACGCTAGAAGATTGTTGGGAACGTGTTTGGTTATTTTGATATTTTTAATCTTGATATGGTGTTTTATATCCTGCATATGTTTAGATATGATCGATTTTCCTAATCTACCATTTTTGTTATTGGCTAGGTGTTCTTTGATTCTTGTAAAAAATACTAAAGGCTAATACAGCAGACAATGGGATGAGGCGTGTTATAAGTAAAATTTGTTGATATATAAGAAAGTTGTACAGTTGTGTTGGACCTTCATTAATAGAGAATATCCTTACTTTTTTGTGTGCATTATTGAAAACATACAGTAATTCTATAATGGGTAAATATATAATCAAAGCCACGCTACCACTTTCTATAATTTAGGAATGTTCTGCCTGAACAAATTAAGATTGCCCAGTATCACTCTTTTCTGACAAAGCTGGTGTTTTTAATAACTTTTATATTTTTATATACCTATATATATATATACATACACACACACATATATACATATATATATACACACACATATATACATATACATACATACATATATATATATATAGGTATATATAGCGGTTTGTAACCACTTTGGCAGGATACAAAATTGAGGCACTTCCAGATGTGCTAGAAACTTGAAATTTGGTAGGATTATAGGTTTTTGGTCACAGCCAAAGGAAAAAATCTGAAACTTTCGAAATTCCCACTCTGAGGGGCTATTTTGGCCACTTTTTGCCCCATTTTTGGCCCATAAGAAAACGTAAATTGGTGTAGAGGTTTTTATATTTGCACTTTAAAATTATTTTCTGTCAAAGATACAAACTCGAAACTTAAACTGTCGGATAGGATATAAATTGTAGTTTCTTGTTTTTGAAGACACAATTTCAATCCGAATAGAATTAGCATAAATTTATAGTTTTTATTGGAAAAAAGTGCTAATTTTTCTGGGTCCAACAATCAGCTACCTAGGCAACAGGCTTAATGCTTTCATATGGGTAAGCTTTTAATGTGAATCAGAGTCTTATATTTCTCCTTTAAAACCTTACTAGCGTAATGCCCATTGAAATATCAACGGGAGTAAAGATTCGATCGTTCAAGTTATTTATGGAGATCAAATTGGCATCAGAAACATTAATTGTATTGAAAGTCAATTCCCTCTCTCACCCTCCCTCCCTTTGTCCCCTCCCTCCCTCTCTCTCTCTCGTATTAAAAGCAATCAAAGCACGTTTACAGCCATAGTGATTGTGTAATAGTACCGATTACTTACCTTTGATATTACTCGTGTTGCGCTTCATTGATTTGTATACGACAAGAAATGTCTTCAGCCTTGATATCCATATTAATTGAATATAACACCACTTCCACCAGTAAAAGGTAACTTATGCAGGTAATTTGACCAAATTTGAAGTAACGAGTATAATAAATGTTAAAATATAAAAGTTATTTATAAAAATTTATTTTTATACCCATTACTTGTTTCTCATGTACTTCAAATTCAAGAAGTACATCCTGGTATTGATCTATAATTGTAATGCAGATAAGTGTTATTGCAGAGCTCAAAAAGGAACCATTGTGTGTATTGTAAAGGAGCACTCTCATGAATCCTGGATGCTCAAGACTGAAACTGCCGAAATTTCTGATTTCCTGCTTTTATGAATTAGTTATTTTTCATCAATTTATTTCTGTGCAGGGCTGTCTTCCCTTTATATGTAGTAGGAAAGTGCATTAATTTTTGTTCGTGCATTTAAAAGAATTTGTATATACATTTATTTATTATTTATGAAAAATCAAAGCTATCATGACCTTATTGACACAATCAATTGCTTTATATCTCATTTTTTATGGATTAAAATAGTTAAGCAGGGAGCTATTTAAGTGTTGACCACTAACAGTTAGTCACTTTCCAAAAGTTCCCTTCAGGATAAAAAAGAGTGGGTTCAAGTGTGTTATTTGCTCATCAAAGGGGATAAGAAAAGAGACATTCTGACACTGTATGAACTGCCCTAGAAACCATGCTCTGTCATACAAAGTATGAATGTATGTATACATGCAATGAATGGTATCACACATATCCAACATCGCAGAATAAAGTTGTATGGTATACATTCAAAAAATAAAACTGCTAGCCTAAAAAAAATAATATACACTAAACAAATAGAGCTAAATGGTTAGAAATTGGCTAAATGATCTTAAAAATAAAACACATTAATGTGAATATGCGACATGTATATTGAAGAATAATCGTGAAAATAAAATCTTGTATATATAAAAACTTGTAGGCCAAGCATGTGTAAATTGAGGGATACCTGTTCTTATTTTTTCAGATTTTATTTAAAGCACTTATTTTTTTTGTTGTAAGGCATACGACAAGCTCAATAATTCCCATATTGAATTAATATGAGAGCTATGAAATCAAGTATGGAGACAAAGGAAGTCTTAATTAACTGTTATGAAAACTCTCTTTTCCCATACACCCTTAGTCTTGATATCCAAGTTTTTGGCATCTGTGGTGTTTTTAAGGAACCTAATCCCCATAGATAGCAAGAGCCTACTGTAAATCCACCATGTACCTATTTGTCACAATCCATGAATAGAAAATAGCTCTTAGGAAAACAACAATGTGAAATATTGGCTATATAACAGTAATTATATGGGAAATGACATTTACTAATGCCATAACATGAAGGTTTTCTTTTGTTTTTCTAATAGAAATGCTCCATAAAAATGAAAGAGAAAGTTGGGTTATTAGATTCCAACAAGATAAAAATCAAGAAATTTCTCATGAACCGAAAGACTAAAACAGTCATTCATAAGAATTTTTCTGTAGTTATTTATTTGTAAGAAGTAAAAATTTCAGCCATTTTAATGCATTGATTGAAGTGATTTGTAAGACTGCCAAATTTTAAATCATAATTTATTTTCTAGGGACAAAATTAATTTGTAAAACAAAAAAGATTCTATAAAGAAAGATATTTCCACTTAACACTAAAGCCACATAATAATGTTAATTTAATTGAACCTTTTTAAAACAAAATTCAAAAGGAAAAAAATTCTGTACTAGTCAGGAATCAAACCATACAGCAGCTATTTCTGGAAATTCAAAAATTAGTCATCTAGCTGAAAATAGGAAAACAAGTTAGAAAAGTGTACAGCATATCACAAATGGGCGCGTTTCGTGCAACGGTGTACTTGAAAAAAATGATATACAGTCCCTTATATTTTCTTCCTATTTAAAAATATTGCATGGGCACATAAGGAAATGAAGCGTATTTTTGTGAGATAATTTCTAAGTTCAACTCAAATTATGACTCTTGCTTGATTTTCTTGATAACTGATACTTCTACGATAGAAATGCATAGGAAAAGAAATACTCTACAAGTTTTATTTGAAAACTATTTTGATATGACTAATATTTTACGAGGTATGACCTCTAGGGGTGAGCACTTGAGGAACAGACTCAGGGTGCCGAATTTTAGGGGCGTCAAAATCAAAAAAGCTAGCTGAAGTTAATTCTTAAAAAAATCTAATACGCCAGCCCAAAAAGGCACAATATACATATGTAAAAAATCACATCAGTAATTAAATGAGTTGCCGGATTTCTAATTTTACTCTTTTCAAGGCAAATTTTCATGACTTTGTCATATAAAATTTACATACAAATTCAGACAATGATTCTACTTGCAATTTTTTCACCAACCTCTTGGAAGTGGCTCATTGTATCATTTTAGCTTTAAGCTTTACCGTAATATATCTCATTGTAGTGAATGGTGAACAGTCTTCCTTCTTTTCTTGCTTCTTGAAGAAGTGTTTGCGCTTTAGTCACATTTCTCTGTTCATTGATAACACTGGTGAGTATTCTTTTACAAAATACTTGAAAGGCTATTTGCTTGTATTATATAACCTCGTTACTTCCATACTTTAACTACTACACTAAACATTTTAAATCAAGCTTTTTTAAAAGGAGTATCCTGCGAGCTAAATTACTTGTAAACGTTATTTGGTTGCCATTGCCAATATGCGTTTCTAAAGCAGAAAGGAGTTTTTCAAAATTAAACTTAATCAAGACGTACCTCAGATTGTCAATGTCCCAAGAGAGATTAGTTGAGCTGGCAACTACAATATCAATTGAAAAAAATATTACTGAAGAGTTGGAGATGGAGGATCTGATTAAACAATTCGCTTCAATAAAGGCTAGGAAAATGAATTTTGAATAAAACATTGTATGTAAATATTTTGTAAATATATATTTTTTCTACAAGAAATTTACTTTTTTATTTTCAGGTGAAATATTTGATTTCTTATCGTTTCATCAATAAGTTAATACCAGTTATAAACTAGAATTGTTCTGAATACTTCATATGCCTTTATTTAGAAGTAATTAATCAATGATAAATCCAAAATGCCGAACCTAACACAACACAATGGAGCTTGTGCCCAAGAAAAAAATTGATTTCTTGTGAACGTATACTATTATTAGTAATTATATTAGTATAGATAACACAATAATACAATTACCTATTAATAAAATAATTAATATCGTTTAGTTATTCTAAAAAAAATTAAAATTTAATAACAATTGTATTAGATATAATGAATTTAGTACAAGTTTTCTATATAGCAATGAAAAATGTTGGTAGTGAAGGGCACTCGAACAAATTTGGTGCACAGGGTGCCAATACACCTTGAGCCGATCATGGGTATGACAGAAAGTTCAATTTTTATCACCAGTAAAGTGGTACCCCTGATTGACTTATGTCAGTGCTCTCCAACTGGTAATAATAATAATAATGCCGCAGCACATTAGTGTGCTACGAGGAAGGCACTAGTGTGCCTCACAGTCTGAGGATATTTAATTTTCACAAAAGCGTTTGGAACAAACAAATTCGTTTACATTTTATCATCCAAAGAATTTATTCTGAAACTACAAGACGAATTAGTAGACCTTCTTAACGATCACACAACTTAAAATTATTATGCTACCTTTAGATGTATTTTGGCTAAAAGCTAAAGGTGAATATCCTTCAATATCTGAATATCCCATCGATATAACATTCCAAATTCAACAACGTATTTATGCGAATTTAGTTGTCCTTCAACCCATATTAAAATATTAAAAGGACATGTTTAAAGAACCTAGATGAAGAAGTTCTTGTATCTCTTTCTATTAGTGAGCCAAATATAAAGCGTCTTTATACCAAAAAGGCAAGCCCAAATTTTCTGTCGAAGAGCATATATTTTTACACCTTGAATTGTGTGTGAACTTAATTTACAATAAAATTTTACAATTATTTGAATATTAGTTTACCAATCACAACAATATAATATAATTGCGACTTTTATTTGTTATATGCTAGTTTTTCTTTTAAAATGTATATTTACGCAGTGAAATTAATTAGGGGTGGTTTGGTGTGTTGCGATGTTTCTAAGCATGCATGAAGGTGTGCCGTTGAGCAAAAAAGGTTGGAGAGCACTGGCTTATGTGATTCATTTATGAATTACCACTCCTTGAAATAAGTTCTGCTCAAGTTAAGCATCTTCTCCCTCCTACGTGATCTCTTTATGTCGATACTAGCAGAAATCTCCTCCTCGATAGTCCTCTTTTGTTAACCCCTTAATCGCACTAGGGTTTCTCTATTACCACATTTTTATCTAACTGGTTTTCGTTTAATAAAATCTTGAACTTACTGTTAAATCTGGTTAACCGGTAATTTAAAAAAATCATAAAATTCATCTATTCAACATATTTAAAGAAAGAAAAAATAAATTTTATTCAGTACGTACATAAGAAAAAACAAAGTAAATTTTATACATTTAGAATTATTTGCTTTCGTTTAAAAAATATGATTTTAAAAACACTAACGCATTTACAGATTCGTCCTTCAGACACGATCTAATTTTTGTTGTAAAATTTTCTGCAATTGAAAATACTCTTTCACTTTCAGTTGATGCCAATTTGACTGTCCAAAGTGCATCGTAGATTAATTGCAAGTTTGTCATGTGGTACCCAGTTGCTTCAAATAAATTGAACTACCTCAACAGGGTTTTAAAATTCCTACTATTTTCTTCTTTTCATTTCGGTTCCACAACATTCACCATTGCCGAAGTTATTGCTTTCTCCAACTCATCTTTCAATGAAACAGTCGATGCTGAAGTACTTCTGGCTATCGATGTTTGAGAATCATCAAAACTTTCATTTGCATCGACATTTTCATTTTCATCATTCTCTAAATATTTTGAGAAGAGTCTCACTTATAACTTTGTCCCATAGTTAACCATGGCAGTTTTTGACGTTTTGAAAAAAAGTATCTTCTTGTACTTGCCCAATTGTAGATGGATTGTGGAGGAATTTTGCTAATGAAACTCAGTCCTTATGCTTTCTTTCTCCTAGTTGGACCTGCAAATGCGATACATAGTAATTTTGAGTTTATATCAGTATTTAATTCACTTAGTTTTTTGAATAAAATTGAAAGTATTGCTTCACTAGATAATAATGTTGCGTCTTCTCTACTCAGCACCTCTACTGATAATTGTATAGGTTTTAGAGCTTCCGATACATTTTCCGCTCTCTGTCATTTTCAATCCATGTGCCTAAATCATTTAGCGAAGATTTTATGCAAGATTTCAGTTTTATTATTCATTCAAGCATAGGTTCAATCAAATCCCATCTTGTCCTGCAGTCTAACATTAAATGCAAATCTTTTCTTTCTTGGGCGTTCACATGTTTTTGAAAAATTGAGTTTCTAACTGGTGAAAGTTTTAAAAACATAATTTTTGCATGTTTTTCAAAACCTCATGAATATTAGCTTTTGGCTCTGGCAATTATTTTATTTCTTCGTTTTGAGTACTGAATTCACAGTTACACTGATCTAACTGATCCTCAGTGTCACTGTCGTCTTCCTCTTCACATTCATTTTCCTTTAATGTTTTTTCACCTTCTATGTTAACTTTTTTAATGTAAAATGTCAGTGACAGTCAAACGAATAACGTGATTTAAGCCAAGTTGGGTCTCTACAGAACTATTTCTACCAAATTTTACAATCATTTGTTAATGCCGCAACATTGCTTTCAAAATCCAGACTGAATTCCAATAAGCATTCTTCAACAGTTTTTTGAATTTTAATTGAATCGCATGAACCATCGATAGGAACCAATCCCAAATTGGTATGACTTCCTTCGCTGTCATGTATACTGATATTGAAATATCATTTATTTTTTACACTAGTCCATCCATTTTTTTCTATTTTGTTTGGCATTTTCTACCTCCTTAATCAACTCACTTTTCTTTTGTTCAAAAAGTTTGTGATTAATTTCATTATGTGCATTTCATTTTTTGGAAGGTAATAATTTCTGCTTGAAATAGATTCTCTTATAAAGGTAGAATTTGTAATGGCATGAATAGAAATGCCATCTTTGGCAGCCAGTCTCGAAACAATCTCTTCCAGAGATTTCCGTTCAGTAAAATTAAGAATTGTTGGAGTTGCAGTTGACAATTTGCATTGTTTTTGATTAGATATTGAACTGGTCTCACCAGAATTTGTCTCGTTTTTATTCTCAAGAAGATTAATTTCATGTTTTAATTTTAAATGTTATATCATTCCACCTGTTGATGGTCCTTTACATTTGATTTTGCTACCACATTTTCAACATTTAGCTTCTTCCTTATTTTACAATTTGTCAAAAAATTCCCAAATTTGTGATTTTGAACTCATTGTATTTCTATAAGAAATTTAAATAAGTAAATTTCGAGCACAAAAATTCATACGTGAATTGTCTAATTTGAAAATTCATATAAGAATTCAATTCATGAAAAAAAACACGCTTACCTGTTTAGTAAAGTAATAAAGACAAACTTAATTTAAAACTTCTTAAAAATCATTCAAAACTAATTACTGAAAACTGGTTAACCAAGAAGAATTAACCAGTTATTGGTTAACAAAAATGTTGTCCGGTTAACTGGTTTTTATCGCTTAACAGGTAGAGAAACCATAAATCATGCAAACCACTTAGAAATAATCTACCTTTGTTTAAGGTAAATTATATATTATTTCATGACTAATGATTTCTTAACTGTAAAATTAGTGCATTTTTTCTAAAAAAAAGTAAACTTCTGGAATGCATAGTTTTTTGCCGATGAAAAGGTGGATAATATAAACATCAGGTCAAAAATGTTATTTCTTAAATGGTGGTTTGCATTTCCTATGTGAAACATATCAAGCAATAAATATTTTGAATTTGAAGTGTTCTCAAAATTTATAAACTTCTATCCTCACAACTTCTTGATTTTTATATTTTGCATGAAAACAACTTCTGGAATGGAGTTATTGTGCATTCCAGCAGAAAAAAGCACTGAGTAGAATCATCCAACCAAGAATATATATATATATATATATCTGATAATAGTGTACTTATTCCAAATCTGTGTACTTAGGACGGATATAACTTATCAGAATGATTTCATTCAATCTGGTTAGTAAGTTGATTTGTAGATCCAGGCAGTGCTTGAAATAGAAAATGTTATGAAATGGAACGCTTGTATTGGTAGTGGAATGGAAATTTTTACGAAACGGAATGCTTTTATTGGTAGTAGAATGAACATTTTTACGAAATGGAACGCTTGTTATAAGGGATGGTATTTAGGGGAGGAAGATAATCAAAGATGAGAAAATTAACTATTTGAAAATATCTTAAAAGGTATACAGATTATAATACGTAATTAGGAAATAGGTACTATTTTGCACCACAATATAAATACAGTAAAGTAACATTTCTGTTGTTATTTTTTATGATTTTATTCATTTTTTGTGTTCTAAAATTCTAAAACTCTTTGGATCTGGCCTTATATAATCTTGAACATAACATAAGCTATGGTTGGAATATAAAATGCCCTTTTTTAATTGTCCTTGTTTGTAATAAAATGGCAATTATTAATCATCACTATAGGTACTTTAAGTAAATGTTGGCATTGCTTTCTGTTTGTTATACCTTATTATTTAAATTCCCACTGCTCCTTCTCACAGCTAATTTAGTTGGATTATTTAAATACTATATGTGATGAAGGTTTCTCGGTTTTCACTCCGGGTGCAAGCTTGGAATATTTCCGTTTTGGCATCTAGCTCCATCGCCATCTTCAGGGAATTCCTGAGTGCCGTGACTCAGTTCTATTCTAGTTTATATCCCCTCCATGTACTAGTGTGAGGGAGTCCATTAAGATCCTGCTCCACAGCAACAACATGAATAGGGACAGGGGATTCCCGCTTAGTAAGGCATGGGATCCCCTCCTCGCCAAAATGACGGAGGAGCAGAAATCTAATTGGCCGACTCCACAACCAATGGGAAAGAGGCAGCTAGGGCATGGAGGGGATATAAACCAGAACAGAACCGAGACATGGCACTCAGGAATTCCCTGAACATGGCGACGGAGCTAGATGCCTAAAGGTTGGAAATATTCCAAGCCTGCACCTGGTGTGAAACCCGAGAAACCTTCATAACATCTATTTGCCAGGAACAGAGCTGCAAACTGAACCGAACCGCTGAACTGAACTGAACCGCAGTCATTTTGCTGAACCGTGAACCGAACCGAAACCACTGATTCATTTTTCAATGAACCGAAAACCGAACCGTAATTTTTTGCAAAAGTGGTTCGGTTTCGGTTCGATCTCAATCCACAATGTACGGACCAACGAAAAGACCAGGAATTTCCAATGGAAAAACCAGCGGGTTTGCTTCAAAGGAAAGAGTGCCTATCTCTTCACTCTCTGCTAATATTGTTATCCACAGATGACATTTATGGTGAGGGTTATGGGGACACCAACTGCAACAATATCCGGGTAACCACTGTAGGCAGAAACTGACCAACAGAATATAGAAAGATCTTTATCTGAACGCAGGCAAAATGGTCGTTTTACAATGACCTAGAAAGGAGCCATGATCTGCTTTCATGCCGAGAGAAAAATCCCTGCCCTTACCATCACCATCATCCCCTTCAGCATTGTAATTAGCTTGATAAAGGAATGCATCTTAAATCGTTACCATATTTTTCACCATGAATAATCGAAGACATTTTTATTGCGGCGGGCAAAATGAGAGTTTCACCCATCTTATGTGGTTTCATTGTTTTTCCAATCAGGTATGAAACTTCTAATGATGCCCTTAACGCTTTTTCCAAAACTGTTGTATGCCTGCTGATAAAACATTTCTGCATTTCTAATACATTCGCATGTCTTTTAAAAAAAGTTTCATCCTTGCCCATTACATCGGCATGCTTTGTTTCTAGGTGTCTCTTGAGCTTGAGTGATTTCATACTCTCACCCGATAATATTTCTGAACATATTACACACCTCAGGCATAGTTCATTATTTATTACGGTATAAGTAAGACCATACTTAATGTAATGTTCTTGGTATTTCCTGACCCTCTTGTCCGGTTTAAACTGCGATGATTCTCCTAATTCCATGAAAGTTTTTGTTTCCACTGCACTTGGCTGGGAGCTTGTTTTCGTCCTTTTTGACATCTCACTAGTTGGACATACGTCCTTTCACTCGCCACTTGCTGATCATTTAACTTTTATTATCCATTTATCCATGTCGATGATATGGGTATTTTAAATTTTAATATATGTCCTATTATGGTAAAAACAAAATATAAAAACACTGATATATATAAATATAACAACAAACATGGAGATGAAAATAACGAACTCAGGTCTGATGGAAAGGCCACAACAATCCAGGAAAGAGACACTTACTTGAAAGGGAGGAAGGGGGCGTATGCCGCAGACAAAGGTTAATGTGAGCTCAACAAAACACAACTGAAATGTGGGAAAGTAGATAAGACTCTTTCGGGTGCTCTCTCTCTATCTCTCACACTTCACTGTCCGCGAATTTAACCAAGAATGTCCCGTCCATGAAACAGACGAACAAGTTTCAGTAACAAGTACAATAACAGCCATCGTAGGCAGAGGATTCGATCAGAAGACCTATCCAGATTGTTCAACTACATTTTATTTATTGTATCATAACGCATGACACTGTAGGAGCTACAATGGGGTCATGAAGGAGTGTCTCCAATTACATTGTCGACATTGTAGTAACTACAATGTTAAGTGATATGATAAAAGTATTATGTTTAGGTCTTATTTCTCACTCCCTCACGACCCCTCGAACTTCTTCCGCGACCCCCAATAGGGTCAGGACCCCTGGGTTGCGCTGCACACACCTGATCTATAATATTTTAGTAAACTTTATTTAAGAGACAAATAAAGTTAATTAACATGTTAGTGTAATTTAAAGAGGGTCACTCTACATTTTATAATCGTTTGTTTTGAACCACAAGTGTCTGCACTTCGTATATTGAATAATCTGCCCCGAACTGTCGATTAATTTTAAATTATTCTTGTAACGTAATTTCACTATCATATTGATTTTTTGATTACTTTTCTGAGGTGGCAAAAGAAAAAAATTAGCAATATGTAATATGTTTGGAATCAAGCTAAAAGTGTCTTTTTGAATTTATTATATAATAAAAAGAATTAATAATCGAATTTATTAGAGTTTTACATATCATAAATTCATTCGGAGTAATATTTTATTCCATATTTTTTGACCAATTAACTAATTTAAAATATTTTATTTGCATAAATTTATTATCGAAAGTTGGAAAAATTGAGATGCCGTGCATCATCGCCATTGGAAAGCAAGAAACTGTCTACTTCAATAATTAAATCAATCATTCAATCAAGGGAATCTTAATAAGGGCTTACTGAAAAGAATTTTCCTAGTCGATGAATTGTGTTTCGGTGAATTGTGGTCGGTGAATTTTCCTAGACCCTTTATAAATATAGCGAACATTTTTTATTTTATTTGTTATAAATGAACCAAAGGAATAACTTTGTAACTTCCATTGTTTTTATTTCTCTTACGACCCGGGTTTCGACATTACAATGCCATCGTTAGGTGCAGATATGGTGAGAATAGAAAGTATATACAGAGAAATGGGTAGAGAGGGGGGAGGGAGGGTAGTTTGTAAGACAGAAAGGAATGGAGGGGAGGGAAAGGAGGAACCTATCTCAGAGGGTTACTGCAGGGGGTAGGTTGTAAAGGGGATAAACGGGGAGGGGAAAGGAAAGGCTGGAGGTGGGAGACCATCTCAGAGGGTTTGGGGAAAGATGGAGGAAGGACTAGGACTAAAAAGAATGGCCTTGTGGAAGACGGAGAGAGGGTGAACCTTAGGGAGAGGGAGGAAATTATCAATGCAGCAATGGGTATGTGTGTGGGAATAAGGAAAATAAAGGCAAGTGCGGGTGGTAGAACTAAAGAGGTTAAATATTGGGAGAAGGGCGGTAAGGCCCTTGTTATAAATCTTTTTTCCTCTAAATGTGTATTACAGGTAAGAAAAAGAAATAAAATGCATGAGGAACTAATTTTCTTTGATTTGTATGATATCTTTAAAACACTTTTATGTTTTCGGTTTGTCCGTCAATCCAGGGATAATCTCAAAAACGGTTTACGCTAGAGGTGCAGTTTCTTTCTGATTATGTATGATTGTGTATGTTGGTAAATGAATTTGAAGTGAATCCTTTCAGAGAATTTTTAATTGATATGTAAACAACAATGAACATAAAAATCGTGTTAGGATCAGAAATACCATTTTTTAAATATAAATAAATAAAGATGATGATGGGATTGTAATATATTTAAAATATAAATTTTTCCTTTCTTTAAATAAATTCTTCTTTTATTTAAAATAATAATGACTGCTGATTGATTTACTTACAGATTGATACTGAATGTGTAATGTTTATATTGGATAAATTATTTCTGAATAGTATTTCAAATGATTAATTTAGTAGAACCAAACTCAACCGCAACCTGAACCAAACCACTTCCAAAAATTTAGAACCAAACCGCGAACCGAACCACTCCCAAATTCTGAAGTGGTTTGCAGCTCTGGTCAGGAAAGACTAAAATATTTCTTAAGAATATTTACTTTAGTCTAAATTATCATATCTCAGGACATTGCATCATTCTACATTCTGGACGATATCTGGGACCTACAAATTCATATAAACAGACTGAAGTGCCCAGAATACAATCAAATGTACACACGACTGTGACAGCCTACATTTAGTTTACATTAAAATGTACACATGGGCGATAAAGGTCAATCACAAACTTTTGAGGATTACTCTCCGCGAGTGGTGGAATTTTGATATTTGCTGCCCCAAAATCATTTAGTATGGTTTTCCTCTATTTAAATTAAAAATCCATTACAATGTTGTTGCCAACGAAAAATTTGTATTAAAATTACCATTACATTAAACTTAGATTTAAAATAGAGGACATTTTATAAAAATTTTCACCAAAAATTGTAGATTTTTAAATTGGTCCACACCCAAAAATCAGGCCACCCACAAGCCAAGGCTTTATTTGGCCTTCTTATTGACTCACAGCTGTAGTTTTTGTTACATTATCACTTTATATATTACAACATTTTTTCACTTTAAAATCAAACTAACCCTAAAGAAATTATTTTTAAATTTGCAACATAAGAAAAACAATTATTTCCTCATCAGCAATGACTCACCACAATTGCAAAGAAAAATGCAAAAGATAGATTTGGAAAGACAATTAGGGCAGATAAATGCTTCACAAGTCTAAATTAGTTACAAGCTCCTCAAAATGCATGCAATTTAATCTATATCTGTTAAATAATTTCAGTATCTATTCTTAAATCTGTAAGTAGTAAATATAATCAATGAGGAACTGAATAAACTTCACAGAAATTGAAGTCCTATACCACCTGAGAAATAACTCAATAAATAAAAAATTCTTGCGCACAGGTTAAGAATCCTTTCGAAATGTCACAATTCAAAATAAATCGGCTTATTGTAACCTCAGCCTTTTTCTACCTTTATTGGTCATCCAAATTAATTTAATGAGATATTTAGAAATATAGGTTATAACTTTCTACAACAGAAATTCTGAGAAAAGTATTGGTTAAAATATCAAAAATTATAAAGCTCAGCAGAAAAATGTGTTCCTCATAAATTCAACCTAATCATAAAAGTAAGATTTAAATGTGAGAAAACAAATTATTCTGATTTCATAACCTGGTTCTGGTATGTCACAACAAAGTTAAAGGTGTAGCAAACACTTAAAATAAACTTCACTTTGGAGTTATTTTGTATTAAAACTTATCATTGTCATTATGGCTTATTACATTGTCCTCTTATTGCTATTTAGTCTTAGTAAAGGCCAATAGTAAAGTACTGGTAGCTATACCCGGCGTAGCATACGCCGATCTAGCGGATCTTAATTAAACATTCAGGCATTTTTTTTAACTTATATTTTTTAATCAAAGATTTCTCTAAAGACACAATTGTCAATTTCTGGGTCCTTTCCTGACACTACAGCAAGTGAATCAAACGATCTTATTCTTGATAGAGCAACATATAATTGTCCATGACTAAAAACAGGCTTAGGTAGGTAAAGTCATTTCATCAAATGTTTGGCCTTGTGACTTACTGATTATCATTGAAAAAGCCAATCGTATGGGAATTGTTTTCGTTTGAAACTGAATGGTAAATTTGTATATGATGGAATGAGTGAGATTCTTGGAATAAGTACCGTGTTTGAGTTTGCTGCACCTATCACTTTTGCTTTGATTATGTGTGTTTGTATTCGAGTAACAGTAAGTTTTGTACCATTACATAGTCCTCTCAATGGCATTAGGTTTCTAAGGAGCATGATAACAGCTTCAGTTCACAAGGAGGCATTCCGGCTGCACCCTCGTAATGTTTACCAGGATTTCTTTAAATTAATTTATTAATAATAATGCGAATCAATTAATGGTGCAAATGACATCCCCATAGAAAACTATTCTATTAAAGACGTATTTTACTATTTTCTTGCATTATTGATACATCTCCCTCTCTCTCCCCTTTCCCCCATCCCTCACCGTCTTCTTTTCCCATTACCCTCTATATTACTACATTCCTGCATAACCCATCTTCTCCCCTATTTCCCTCATCCTGTCTTCTTTTCCCATTACCCTCTATATTACTACATTCCTGCATAACCCTTCTTCTCCCCTATTTCCCTCATCCCTCTCTCTCCCTATCCCCGTCTCCTGCTTCCCCCTCCCCTCCTTTCCCCTATCTCCCTTTCACCTCTTTTCGTTTCCCTCCCTCCTTTTCCCATCCCTCTCTCCGCTTCTCCTTTTCCCTCTCTTCATTTAAACTGCTTATAAAACGTTATTTTTACACTCGTATTGATGTACATACTATTAAAAGGCAAGAGTCCCATATATGTAAAAGCATTGTAGCGTTTCCATGCTAGATAAAATTTCCCAATGATATAAATTTTAAAAGTTATCGTTTTTATGCAGTTAAATTAAAATATTTAAGCTAATTCGGCATGAATTTATATTCTTTTCAAAAATAATATTCATTTTTCCGTTTAATACTTCAAGTTCGGAGTTTGTATCATAATTTTAAAATACAATTAAAAATGGCTTGCACCGATTTCATTGCTTTTCTTATGGGGTTATGAAATGGAAGTTTGGGGTCAAAAAGACCCCCTAAAAATGGAAAATGTTCGGATTGTCGAATTTTCGTATTGGTTCTGACCCATGACTGATCATATCCTCAAATTCCAAGTTTCTAGAAGTACCTAAACTTCTGTCTTAAACCTACACATGTACCTAAATAGTATCTCTTTCGCGGAAACATACCTAAGCCTTTTAACATATAGATTTTATTTTGGAGTTACATGGCATGTCACTTCCCAACTTCATGAATATACAGGAAAATAATTATCCCACAATATATTTATATAACAATGCTAAAACGAATACAGAAAATATTTTATTTCATAAAATACACTACAAATCCTACCATCACATTATTCAATTCAGTCGATAGTCTCACAAAAATTTCTATTCATATAACAATATTCAGCAAGTTACGGAACTGATGTTTGTATTCTTAAACCATGCATATCCTTGATATCATCTTTCAGGACCTGTTAATGAAAACGCACGTTAAAAATTATGAAAATTAGAAAATAACGCAATACAAAGCTAATCCTAGAAAATTACCTCATTAACTAGCCTATGCTGCTTAACGATACTCAACCCTTTGAAATCGGAAGATTTTACAGTGATTTCATACATTGCACCACAACCTCCTAAAATTAAAACCCATTAAAGATATAAAAAGGCAACAATATAACATATACCGTAATATTTTCAAAATCTCACCAGATATATCGATAATTTCAACCTCCTGTGCGTTGGGAAAACGACTCTTTAGCTTTTCTTTCATTAGATTTTCTTTTTCTATTCCATGGCTCTTAGGTCCATTCCACAACCGTGAAAGTAACTGCAAAGAACTACGTTATAAAATACTCTTTATTCGTTAATTAAAATCCATAACAAGGAAATAATATCTACTTAGTGCTTACGGAAAAAGACCTCCGATGTGGTCCGGCAGTCATTAAAAACTTCGACATTTTATAAACGACTGCCTTCTTATCAACATAAGACCAACTTCGTCGGCCACTATTATAATAGCGCGCACAGCGCGCAGGATGCGGCATAACGGGCATAACAAATGAAAATCATACTGCGTCAAAACGTAGAGGGTACCAGACGGTACGTTGTTCCAAAAATCAGCTGTTTTAAAAAATATTATATCAAAACTTTTTCTAGCATGCTTTTCAAATATATTCTATAGTATTTTTACTTCGCCAGTTAACATTTATTTCAAGCGAAAATTATTAAGTCGACGAAGAGGTTTAACCTGAAGTGACCAGATTTCCAAAAACTCAATGCTGTACAAAAAAATATACGTATTTTTGAATCCGTATTTTTAACAAAATAAAAACATTTCGATAATACATCAATATTGAATTATTAAAAACAATTTTAACGAAGATAATAAAATCCAAGTTTTTTATTAATCATATACTAATTCTTCAAAGTCATTCCCTCCTCGCGGTGCGTTTGATGTTATTTTTCTTAAAACAAATACAAAATAAAATTGGAACAAATCATCTAATTAACCGTAACATAAATTAATTCCATTTTCCAATTACTTCACTTTTCGAAACTCGTGATGATGACTTGAGAACACTATAAAACTTTGCAGGTACCTACTTTGTGAACTGTGACATATGCTAAAACCACAGAAACCAGCTACAACCATAGATTTTTCTAAAGTGGTATGAGTGATACATTAATTTTGACAAAAAACCATGGATGTAGTAGTAAAACTAAACCATAAAGTATAGAGCACATATAAAGCTACAACCACACCACGGAAAACAAATTATTGCAATTATTATCAATTTTGGCGGGCAAATTTTTAAAATGCTGTACGTTTTGCTGTACACTTTCCAATGCTGTACAGAAGATGCAAATGCTGTACAATACAGCATAATGCTGCACGTCTGGTCACTTTAATTGAACAGTTATTGAGTATCGCCGCAGAATAGCCTGCCTGGCTTGTTTAGGGAAATGTGGAACTAAGAAATTAACTGCAGGTCAAAGGTATACATAAGTATCTTGTAGAATTTTGGATTAGACTTAAGCACCGAAGTTTTTAAGTTCGAAGCTATCTCTTGAGTAACATAAAGAACATTGAAGTTTACGTGTTAGAGCAAAACTAAGGCGTAACTGAACTACATAAAAAATTACTTGTGTATAAAGTGTGCTGTACCCTTTTCTTTTTCTATTGATCGGAAAGAATATCTACTTTTGCGTGCCTGCATTGAAAAGGGTAAAAATGGATATGCAAGAGCAACGAAATCTGTGGATTAAAATTATCGTACCGAATGTCGATACCATACAGATAATTTTTTGACCTGAAATTTATAGTGCCCACTATTTGTTTGTCTCATTTCGCCTGGATTAGCTCTGAAACATGGACAAAACAGGAATTTTGTTTTTTACCAACGCAAAATTTTTTCTACAGAGTTAGAAACCTGAAGCACGTGTAAATAATATTTGTAATATGTGAAATTGGATAGTTTGCGTGGTATTACATAATTAATTTCCTTCCGTTGAAGTTTCTTCTAACAGTCTCATAGCCGTTTTCAGTTGTGTGGCTGTCTCCATCATCTGAAATATACAAACATAATAAAATTTTTGATTTGACAAACAAAATCAGTAATTTTATTCATAAGGAGTGACTTCATGAAATGTTTTAACCACTCACTCTGGGTTCTATCTTTTTTATCCCCTTATCCACTCTCCTGTGAAACTCCTCCAACATCTTCAATATGTTTTCACAACATCTTTCCTTGTCATCATCCTTTTTGGAAATTTTTTTCCCTTCCGTTTCCCACAGAAATAAAGCATAACTTAATGGAGGTAAAGGATCATCCGGTTCAGTACTCAAAGCCATTTGGTGGGCACGCTTTGCATTCTTTATATCTCCAAGGTTGTAAAGAGTTGCTGAAATATATTAAATTAACTCATTTTTCTTGCTTTGAATACTTCATGGTTACATATTTATATGCAATTATTACTCGCAATAGTTATTTATGTTGTTCACAAAATTAGTAGTATGAAGGTTGAATGAATTTGCCATATTTATGAGATTTTACAATCAAATTATACTTTTATAAAAGTTCAAAACACTAGATATATTATTGGAAACAATTACATAGGCACTCACTTGTGTGTTTTAATCTTACAACTTTTAAAATATCACATTCTTTAAAAATCAAGATTGGTATAGGTTAATGAATAAAAGAAACACTTAATATTCCCCATAAGGCCCAAAAAAAGTATTCTACACAGCATCTGAGCCATTAGAAAATCTTATTGCAAAATTTAATGCAGATAATTTCATACTTGTTACATAAATCTATTGATTGAAATCCTTTTCTTATGATGTAATGATGCTAAAAAAGTTATTTATTAATGATATTCACCAATAAAACATCTCAGACTCTCTCAAGTTACATCCAATATGAGCTCTGCTGAGGCCCACTAATGCAGGCCTCCTAAGCGCTCAAAACTGCCAATCTAGCATGCCCTATAAGAAGTTGGTATAACCATGTCATATTCTGTTAGTGTAGATGTTTAAAAGTCAGTAGTTGTCAGTACCACACACAGGATTCTCTCAAGTGGGAGATCCGAAATATTTGGCAAGCATAATAGTTGTATGCAAGTTAGATCAATGTCACGTATTGCATTATCTAATATATAAAATTGACTTCGTCGTTGGTAGGAAACTCTGTAATGTTATTTTTAACAAACTTTCTGAGTAGCTAGAAGATTGACATTTGGTAGGAGTGTTTGGTTCTTAAAGTAGAAGCCATTTAGGAAAAAAAATTTCCAAAATCGACCCGGGTTCGATTCCCGAGAATGATTTCCATTCCTCATAAGATAACATGAAAAAGTCGATATTTCGACCTGCAATCTTATTTTATTTTGCTTATTAAAATTCGCATATTTGACCTACGATTTTCGGACTTGGACTGTATTAAAGAAAAATAAATGCAGTTTCTTATTCTTATCGTCTTTTATCGCTTTCGAATCTAAATCTTTCGAATTTAACATTTTAATATCATATTTTGACAAAATTTAGTGTTTTTAACATGAAGTTGCCTTGCCAACCGATTACATTGTTAAACTCGAAATCCTATTACTCTCACGTATGCTCACGTTCTCTCCGGACCTCCATGGTCCCTCCCGGCCCAATTCATAGGTATCAGAGATATCTCAGAATTAGTTTTTACTTCTTCAATATACATAGTATAGAGAAAGTATTGTTTTCTTTAAAGGTGGCTGGCATTAATTTGGAAAATCAATGATTTTCTCATGGCCAACTCTATGTTGCATGTTCACGTGTTGAATCAAGTAAAAATTTGCTTATTTATGCTAATGAAGGAAAAACAAAAAATATTGTTTACAAGCAAGCTTTGAAATAAATATTAAAACATTTTTCTAATTTATAATGCCTTCATCCTTTGGTAAAAAATGCGCAAAAGGTGAAATGATTGTATTACCATATAATACATAATTTTATTCGCCAAAGATGTCATGCATAGCCCGGGCATCGCTGGGTACTTTCAGCTAGTTATATTTATGTTAAAAACAAAGGGGGAAAACCATCTCCTATTCCTCTCTTACTACGCCCATGAACCCAGATTTAAAATAACGATGTATGTTTCCAAAGTTTAGAAAAATCACAATTTTCCAAGGGGGAGGGGGTCAGGACCTGGTGGATCCCCCCCCCCCCCCCTCCCATGTGTGCACCACTGATTGTTGTTGCTAGTTTTATCATTCATGTAGTAATAAGTTGGTGTATTTGGTTCTCTGTCATTTTTATTATATTTCTACACATGGCTAAATGGAAAACTTTTTTATACAAGTAGTGAAAAAAGTGATATGAAAATATCGTCAGTACTTCAGTAAAATTTTAATTTAGCATTACTTAGAAAACTAGGCATCAAATTCTCAAGCAGAAAATAAAGGTAATGATATCCCTGACAGGTTTGAATTAACATGAATGTAGGTAACGAGATGACAGCCTACCTGCCAAAAGGACATATCCCTGTCCAATAATCCAGGACCTCTTGTGTTTACTTCCACTTATAATGGGAGAAATGACTGCTGTGCTTGATTTTCGAGATATGCTCAGAGCTTGTGAAAGATACATTGCAGCTGATGCAAAATGACCCATGGAAAGATTAACTAATCCCAAATTATGGGCCACATCACTTTTAAATGGATTTATGTTAGCAGCTCTCTTCAGACAACCAACAGCCTATAGAAATAATAATTCTTTTATTTTTACATCAAAATTAAAGTAACCAAAGATTTTATCATTAAATGTTTCAGTTATAGAGGATGGTTGGCATTATTCATTGATAACAAACACATCATGCTATTTTAGTTCTTATATTAACTTCAGATTTAAACTGTTTGTTTTTTAATGCTTTTTCATTTTTAAAAAATTAATCTAATAAATCCAGATTTTGAAACAAATAGCCTAATTAAAGTAACACACAAAGTAATTAAATTTTAAAGATGATTAAAGTGGTGCATACAGCTAAATACTTCTTTTTTCCAAGAAAACAAAGTCCAATGTTATTCCATAATGCTGAGGAAAGTGGATTATTTTGTGTCAAAATATGATATTTGGCCAAGGCCATTTCCAATTGTCCCTGGTCCTAAATGACATAACAATATAAATTTTAAGATTAATTGAATTTTCTCTGTAAAGTACAAAATTTGAGTCACCAAATATGAAATTCATATACTTGGAGTATAGCTCCAGAGGCTAGAAGGGCTGCAGGATGGCTTGGCTCATGATTCAGAGCAAGGTTTAACCCTTCCAATGACTTTCTCCATCCTTTATCATCTCCATCTAGTAACAAACAACTCAGTTTTGCTGCAAAATCACCATTTGTTGGGTTATTCCTGCAATAGCATTGTCACCCATGAAACTTGACCATAGTAATAATTTTCTGGTGGAATAGAAGGATATTTCATATTCCTTGAAAATAATTAATAATATTCATTGGTTCTTCGGACCAAGAATATTTTAAATATAAAGGAAAATTTCTTATTTTTTTGGTAAATTTAGCCTTTGATTCAGATTCACCTGAATTTAACTTTTAAGTGTCCAATTTGGACAAAATTCTGCATTTTTAGCTAATCATGCCATTTGTATCAATTCATGTGTGTGATGCAAAAGTGTCAATGTAGTGAGTGAACAGACTATAGTTTCTAATTCGACCGATTGATCGGCTGGGTCGAATAAGCAGTCGAATTCTCGATTTGGTCGAATCTCGGGAGTTGCCTGTATTTGAAAATTCTGCACTTTCATAGCCAGTTTCAGACTCAAAACACAAGTATTTCATTAAACAGCGATGCCGATCACCCAACATTTTATGAGAAAAATGGAATGTCACACACTGGCAAATAATTGTCTACAGACTGACAGTTGAGAAACACTGGTTTATAGACTAAACTAGCAGAATTTCCCGTTGAATTTCAATGGATTTAGTGAAGCTACTACAGCACAACATACAAACTCTTTAAAATATATAGTAGATACTTCTTAATTTACAATTAGCTTTTCTTAACAATTAATCATATTTGCTTGTAGCAATCCATTTCCAAGCCTATTGCATTCAAATATAACAATAATTTTATTTCCTATCATATTATTTTAGCAAAATCCAACTTCATTTCTTGTGTAATTATACCTCACTGAAATATTTATTTCTATGTCTTGTAAGCAA
Organism: Uropetala carovei; assembly: GCA_036926305.1. Taxonomy (NCBI): domain Eukaryota; kingdom Metazoa; phylum Arthropoda; class Insecta; order Odonata; family Petaluridae; genus Uropetala; species Uropetala carovei. The sequence goes on along the minus strand of JAXCHB010000051.1, from coordinate 2,499,854 downwards.
GAAACCCGTGAAAAAGCAACGTACAGTTGTCCATGATTGAACACTGACTCTGGTAAATGTACACCAGATATACGTTCATAAACATTGTAATGTAAAATATAATGATTTTACTTACAAAAAAATGTAAGATTCCAGTATACAATAGACGAAAGAAGGTTCAATTACTTTCATCAATAAACGCTTCCTGAATAATAATCAGTATCTATTTACGTTGCTATCCATAAACATTGATCGTTTCGTTGCTTAAACAAAAGTGCGAAGCGAATAATACTAAACTTTCGTCTATTTGTAAGCTTCATTGAAGCTAATTGAATCGGAGGTAACAATGACGGCCGCCTTGACAACGCCCAGAAAGAGTATGAAAAATCCACAAAATTTCAAAACAAATAGCGTATTTTTGAAAACTTCGACCGTGTAACATGTAAACTTCGCAGAAATAAGATAGTATAGAGTTTTATTCGTCGAATAAAGCAAAAACGAAAAAGTCGGTCCATATTTATGTATTTTTAATGCTTGAAGGAAGAATACCTTGCAAGTCAAGAAATGGATTCATACGTGTTATATTATGGAAAAATGTTAAACCCCTATATTGGCAGCACTGATTAATCCCGGTTGACCAAACCTTGACCATTCACTAAGTTAGGATGTAAGGAAGAATCGTACCAAATTTGATTATTGTAGCTTTTATCGTTTAGGAGTTCCATGAAAAAACCAACAAACACACGCTTCAAAATATATTATAGTAGACTAGGGGGATTGGTTCGGGAGAATTTCTCAGGCGATTGTGGACAAAGTTAAACCAACCTCAAGTGAAAGAGGTAAGTAAGAGTTTTTTATGATAACACCATGAAGCGGAGTGGGAAAGTGCAAGGGAAAAGATGGTACCAGAGGTTTTTAGATTAGCTGTATTATGAAGTACTTTCGATATGTTTTGATTTGAAGTCGCATTAAATTACATTATAGCATGTTTTATGTGGTGTGTCATTACTTGTCGTAAACATTGTTGTCCAAATTGGCCTTAAGGTGTCAAACATCATTTGGTGCCTTTAGTCTAGAGCAGCGTTTCCCAACCTATGGTCCGCAAAGGTTTTGTTGGTGGTCTGCGGAGGTATCCAAAATGTAGTTTTTTTAGGCCTCACCTCATATTTATTTGGAATTTTTTGAGTAAGTTAAGCAAGTTTTACACTATGACAGGTTTCGAATATTGTTCTTAATTGCATTTTTTTAGACATTTTCCCACTCCGTCATATCTCCCAATTCCACCTTTTTGCCATCCTTAACTTAAACTTACTGATCTTAGTGCCTCATTAAGCTGTGAGTGGTCATGCCCTTTGGAGTTCGCCTGCCTGTTCAACATTTGGATTTGTTTCATTTTTCTTTTGTATATTTTCGGTTGGATTACTGTCTTATACTTTGTTAAGCTTTACCGTAAGCCTGCGAATATCGTTGAGGACACTTAATGACCGAGAGAATTTTATGTATTTTGTAATATGCTTATTATGATGTTTGTTTGTAAAACTATTTCATATTTCAAAAATTTCTCCTGTGCGAACATTGGAAATAATTCTTGGAATAACATAAAATATAATCAGCTGATCCTCATAAAGATAGAAAAGTGTATAATATATTTGAAAATGGTCAAATAAACTACGTAACCTTTTAGTAGTAAGCAGTGTAAGAAATGAGGTGGTCCGTAAGGCTTAGAATGATTGAGGAAGTGGTCCACAGAGTTGAAAGGTTGGGAAACGCTGGTCAGAGCATGTTACTTAATTAGAAAACTTCATGGGTTTGGAGTGGCGTAAGTCTAGGACTGCCTGTAATGTTTAGCAATATGATCAGGTTAGCACCCCCAACATTTTGGTGCACCAGGCAGATTCATGGCTTGTCAGTGCCTCGGGCCAGCCCTGATCATGAGTGTATATCAGTTTTTCAAATTAAAAGTAAAATTAAGAAAACTTGCTTTAGTGCTTCTTCAAAGATGTTAATAGCAGCTTGCTTTTTTCCCAAGTGAATATATACTTCAGCAAGCCTTTGAGAAACATTATCATTCAGATGATTAAGTTTTAAAGCATTCTCCAAGTTGCTTTTTGCTTTTTCATAATCACCAATCACCAAACTGCACCTGCCTATATCAAAATTCAAGCTGTTTTATAAAGAAATAGTAGTTGATAAAACAATTACAATTTTGTTTGATTAGGGATAAGAAAGAGATTGTAATACAATGAACTTTTAGGTTGAGAATAGAACCAGTGCTCAAAATGGAAAATGTTACGAAACAAAACGCTTGTATTGGTAGTGGAACAGAAATTTTTACAAAATGGAATGGTTATTATAAGGGACAGTATTTCTAAATGTCTGACAAAATGGAATGGTATTATCAGCGTGTGTGACGAGCCGGAGCGGCGTTCCAGCACATTTCTAGCACTGAATAGAACATTGGCTATCTTAATTTAAGCAAGAGTAACATTTTAGTTCAATTTTGGATGTTTTTGGTAACAACATACTGGTCTGCAAATTTCAAATCCGATAAACAACCCAATCCCATAAAGTTGGGATAGTATCATTCACTTGCAATAAGTGCCAAAAAAAATCATTAAAGTAACTTACCTATGTGATAAAAGATTTCCCAGTCTTTTTTTTCTGAAATTTTGTCTGCCTCCAAGTACTTATCAATTGCTTCTTGATTCCTCCCTAAGAGTGACCTAAAATGGTGATAATTGAATGGAAGTTACAAGGCAAGTCTTTTTATGCTATACTGAATGAAATATTTGCAATAATCATATGGTTACAGTGAATATCCATGTTGTTTAGCATTTTGTGGATTATTTGGGTTCAGTGATTGACAGGTTTTGAAACACTCAATAGATTCAAGTATCTTTCCTTCTTGTCGCAAAATTAAGCCCTAAAAATCAATAAAAGTCATTAAGGCTATACTACAATGTGTTTGGAAATTTCATAATGTATCTAAGTAACAACAAATTTAATTTTTTTACTTTAGCATAATTTGCATATTCAGACATTCCGTTACTTTTCTTGAGTTCTTGCTCGATTGAGATCAAGCAGTCATCAGTCTCTTGTCTCACAAGCTGCATATGGATCAGCCAATTACATCTTTGTCGAAGTGGAAAATCTGAAACTATTTTGGAGAAATTAAGAAACTAATCTTTCCAGTTTGTATCACAGCTTGGATTACTATAATAACAACAATAATAATAATAAAGTTAAACAGTCTTAATATTTAAATTGAACAACATTCTATTATATTCTACCTCCCAATAGGCTTTAGACACACCAAACCTAATCTGTGCAATACAAAACTTTCTATTCAAGCTCTTATACCCAATTCCTTCTTTTAATGCATGTACGAGTAATATACCTTTCCTCTTCCTACCTCTTTGTCACTTTCCTAACATTCTTCTTTCCCTGACTTCTATTATAATATATGGAAATTTAATTTTTAATTCAAGGTATTGAGTTTTTTTTAGTTCACTACCAATTTCATTTTAAAATTTGATAAAATGTATATTGATGTCACCACGATACAAATTTATCAAATAGATACATCTTTCTTATAAATGCGGATTTAAAATAGTAAATTAAGAATAAATGTTCAAATATTTTGTCAAAACTCTTATTATTAGAAACAATTGAACCCATTTTTATAATTCTGTGAAAAATACCACTTCCACAAAAGCTAAAATATTATAATATACTACAAGAAAATTGTTGGAAATAATAACTTATATTTAGTGAAAGCACAGATTTTAACTGGTTAAAAATATGAATTACAATTAGCACAGAAGCAGAGTAATTATATTAATAAATTCATTAGGTAGTTTTTCATAAAATGTAATCTTGAATGAATTGGGACTATATACCATGACAGCAACCCTGCACTGACATGGCACTTTAAAACAACTGACATTTAAAAAAGTAATATTAACTTTTAAAAGAGCAGATATTAAAGGAGTAACATGTATTCATCTTGTAAAAAGAATATTTTCTCAGAGCCTTTGTCTGTCCATGGCATTCATACTATAGCCATCTCTGGCTTTGAATCTATTTTATAGTGTCTCAAATCTATTTGGGGGTCTCAAAGAACCATTATTGAAATGTGTTATAGAAAAAAACTGGTTTAAAATTTCATGCTATAATTTCTCTTCAACTTTAAAATTTGATGATAAAAAAATGTTCACAGAAATGGCTGAAGAACCATTGCTGTCTAAAGTTATTCAAATTAAGTAAGTACTGTTATAACACTAAATTTGGCGTATTTTTAGAGAGAGAGAAAGGGTCAAGCATATTATTTATGATGATTTCAAATTTTATTTTAGTAAACGTGAAACTTAATCGGAGAATTAAATATTTAACCATCAAAACCTTTTCTTTGTCTGGATAAAACTGAATTGTGCAATTACCTATAGACAACATTTTTCATAGCGATTTGAGTATGTATATAGCTTTACTTTGCCGATAAAAACAACATTATTTGCTCAAAAATATCGAAACGACAAAGTGATCTCATTGACAGACCTTATCATATTTGAATATCAATAAATAAATATCTGTAGAATTAAACTTACCGCTGTGAGACATAGCTTTCGCAAATGACTCACGAGTTGGATTATCTTTCGGAATTCCATTCATTCACAAAGTTATTTCCAAGTGACGAATATGATGTAGCAAATCGACTTGCGGATGTTTGTTTGGTTTCCATAGCAACCATCCAGCGACGTAAGCTTGGGATTCCAAAATCTAATGAAACGGTACCAAGAGAACGCTTTACGAACAATACGCAGTACCGTCATTTCCGTTAGGCATAGAGAATAAGTATAAAATGTAATTACTATAATAAAATAGATTATTCGCCTGACTTATTACAATCCATGAAAAACGTAGGCATTTCTGTCGTATGACAGAAATGCCTACGTCCTGCTGTTAAAGACATTGACAAATAGTCCCACTGTTAATAATCACATTATTTTTGCGAATAATTAATACGTCCTGATGGTCCCGATAAAATAGTTGCAATTCTCACAAATTTCTAAATGACGGAACGTCTTCATGTTCAGATCTGTATTCGTCTCATACGAATGTCGCTCAGAAAATAATTTCGAAATCATAACAAAACTTGGGGAAAAAGTCTCTTTTCGATGACCCGGGTTTTTTGAGAAAATGATTGATGGGACGTAAAATGTATTCTAAGAGATTCAGAGAGGCCCGGGGCACTACCAGATTTTTAGGCCCCTGGTGACAATAAAAATTTAATATAAGCCCATTTTTAAATTTAGTTTTATCATGAAATGAAAATTAATTATGATCCAAACAAGGAGGGTCTGACTAAACCCCTCTTCTTCTATTTAGTGATACGTCATATATGCCAAAAAATTAACAAGTCATTGAATTTGGCCATCCTTGAGATCGAGACCCGGGCCAAATGGCCCTTCTGATTCCGTCTGATTGAGAACTGCTGCCCTACGATGGGTATTTTGGTGGTGAGACTTTTCATTTTACGACCACAAAAGGAGTCACTAACAATAAGCTTTAAGGGTTAATTGCGCCAAATTAGGGTGCTCCATAAACGGAGTAGTCCCGCATTGCTTTGGAAAGGTTTATGATGTAAAATTATAATTTACTTAAAATATTGTTATTTCTTATTATTCTGTAATAGTTTTAAGTTGCATGAGAGCGCATTCCGAAATATCCGAACTGCTGGTTTTCGGTTTCACATCGGCAAAAGGGATTTCCCGAATACTCGAAAGCGATGCCAGGCATCCCCATTTTAGCATACTTTGTGTTTTTAAATTCAAACCTTATAACCCCCGGTCCGACGTGTTATACTACTTTGATGATATTTCATTCATTCATGGTTTTCAATCCTAAGATTGGTTTGACATGACTAGAGAATAAACACACATGATGTAGTGGTTTCCCGTTGCCTTCCACATCAGACACACACACATAAGTGATGAAAATATGAATTATGAGTATGAACACAAACATCCATGCCCTTGGCGGGATTCGAACCCGCGACCTCAGTGATGGTAGACCAGTGCGCTAGCCCTTCCGCCACCGGGGCCGGCTGATGTTATTTATTATGCACCTTTTGATCCGAGGTAGAAAAGCAATTTTTGCGTTGATCTTTGTTTCAGTTACTTTTTGAACTACTTCAATGGTAATTAAGGATTGAGCTATTATATTTATTTGCAGCCAGTATTTATGCGTTGGCTTACCACATTCATTTCAATTAATTGTTTTTTGTTAAATATCAAAACCTTTGTCTCCTTCGGCTGTTTAAAACTGCCAATATGTCGCAATGCTCTATCGATATTCCAAGCTCGATAGGCTGTTTCTTAAAATCGTTCTGATGCCCATTAATTAACCAAATAAAACGACCTTATGCGTTTATAAATAATTAATGAAGATTAAATTGTTAAATATCAAGCGAAGTTCAAAATCCTGTTCGTACGCAAGTCTTATCTGAAAAGCCGTGTTGTTCGCGCCGGAGAACGTAATCAGCTGATGGATATAGTTTTTATTTCTTTTTCAAGTTAACAGTTTGATTTTTTTATAAGCAAAGCCAGATTCTAGCAGATATCGAAAGTAACATTTAAAAATTCATTTAACCCATGTTTATTTATCTTTTGAGCATTTTCCCATTCACGGAAATTTCAAATGAAAACGTAAATAAAGGACAACCTGTTTTGATACTGAAGCTTGTAGACTTCATTCTCTCATTACAATCTTTCTTCATAATAAAAATTATACCTATCTTTTACATATAGTCAAATTACTTAATACTCACGTGACTATGAATTTAACTTTAATAATTACATGCTTAAAACTATTGATCAGTCGAATTACGATACAACAGTACGTAGTTTGCTAGCGCTGCAGCGCCATCTTTGTGTAGAGCTGTAGATTTTGATTTGTGGAAGGGATACAGTTTCCAGAAGATATTAACAGTAATCTTTATCTTCAAGAATATTATCGGTTTAAAGTATTTTGTAATAAAAGTTCATTGCTGTATTTTTTCATATGCAATTTCTGCCAGAGTATTTAGTATTAGTCTTTTGTGTCTTTTACTATCGACTCGTCACATGAATATAGGGGTATTTTGAATCTCTTTTTAATCTGTTAATTACTTTAAAGCGATTCATAGCCTATACAATTTGAAAAGTTAGGTTTATATTCAATGTGCTACAGTGGATTTTACTTCGTTGTTTTATGAAATGCAAAAGAACGTCAAAGCCGAATCTTCGTGTCTATTTACTCGTTATCACTTCTGTATTGGTACAGTTTGAAGTTATTCGTAAAGTAATGTAAAGGAATATTTATAATTTCAGCTTCAAGAGTCTAATTTGTATCGTTGTTTGATTCAGGTACTATGAAAATAAGATGACTGTACTTGTTGAGTTCAGGGTGGCACCATCAACGGGAATGTTGTCTAAATCCCAACGTTTCGTTCTTGGACTTTTTGTCCTGCTTTTAGTTGACATCATTTGGGTGGCATCTTCAGAATTAACTAAGGTATCTACTTAGCTTTGTTTTTCGAAGCATTTTAAACAAGTATGTTATTCTTGTCTTTCGCTTAATTACATTATCATCTTTTCAGTATATATACCACAATGAAAATTTTGAAAAGCCATTCTTTAGTACATATCTCAAGAATTCAATGTTTTCGCTCTACCTGTTGGGGTTTATATTTTGGCCCCCATGGAGGGATCACTGCGGCGGTGCAAGGCACCCAACAACATATATGGTAGGTTTATTCTTATGTTTCAAAATACAGCACGAATAAACACAAATATTTACAAAATAATGCCGTGTGAGCATTCCTATAACATTAATTGTATATGTTTCAGTTTATTGACCCTAATTCGGACGATGAAAATTTTTACACAGAGGCTAACACAAGTTTGGTAAGTCCAAAATATTTGGCATTAACCTCAACATTTACATAATAACCAGTTAGTTTTACAAGATATTTGGAAATAAGTAATGAAGTTTTATTTGCAAAGATGAAATCGTCCAAAATCAATGAATTTCAGCGCCTTTTCAGTTTTAATATATAAAAATGCATTGAGGGTAATAGATATAAATCTATAAACGTTTTTGAAAACATAGTACTACGTTAATGCATTTAAAATGACATCGAAATAATTTATTTACTACAATATATTTTCAGAGCGATCCTACTTTTGTACCTATCAAGTCACCTGCTTTAGTAGTTGCACCAACTGCCAATGATAAAGAATCGTCTGGGGCTGATGACAGTGATGATTCTTCTGTCCGATCAGTACGGTTTAGCAAACTAGCTGAGGTAAGCTGCTTTTATAGTAATAACTCATATACCTGCTTTGTGTTCATATCTATTGCTTATTTGTTTTTTATTTGCATTTATTGCCCAAATTATGCTTTTAGGTTAGAGGGAAAAGAATATATTTTCACAACTAAAATCTCTTTTCATTGTCCATATGTTTTAGCATGGTAATTTTTGTAAGCAGTGATGACGTTAGCTCTTGTTTTTCCAAATACAAATTTCAGATATTTTACAAATGGCATCATTTGCTTAATATTTCATTTTGTATTATACTAGACCTTATTTTTTTACATTGAATGTTTCTCATAAACTTTAAATTGGAGTGATCAGTATTGAACTAGATTAATGCAATTTTGGTTACCTTCCAGAAAATATTTCCATTTTTCATCTAAATGTGATATATATGCAGGTGCGGCACATGTCGGAACGAGATGCTCGTGAGGCTTTATTGGCAAGGCTGTCACATGGTGCCAGCCTGAGAGCAGGGGAGGCTGCCAGAAGAGCTGCTGGAAAGCTTTGTCCCTCTCAAGTTGCTAGAGTGGCCTTTACATTTTCAGTCATTGTAAGTTATTTTATGTACAGGTAAGCCCCACTTAACGCGGACCTGGCCAACGCGGATTTGTTATAATGCGGATTTTATTTCAAATTAAAAATTTTTTAAAAATATAGATATGCACAGTGCGACCGCAGTCTAATATCTTATGATTTTTTAAATTTCGCACATCAAATTTCCTAAAGTCTCCTAAATGTTGTGATATTTCCACAATGTTTCATAATATTGCATCGTCTGGTGGCCAGTTTCAAGCTTTTCCATCTAAATTTCACAGGTCTAACACAAAAAATATATCTCCTAAGGTGGAAAACATTTGAAAAATGGAAATAGAAATATGTTTCATGTTTCTTTGGCATCATTGGATCATAAAGAATGTTTTTGATGATTTATGTTTTTAAATCTATAATTTTCAACAATTACTTTATTACAATGTTTAATTTACCGTATTAATATGTCATTATAAATAATAATAAGACAATAACACCACAAAAAAATTATATAATTTTGATCTACATATGAAAAAGTGGTATGCGCAGAGGGATCTTAATGTTTGAATGCATATAATGTATAATAATATATAATCAGTGATGAGCTGGAAAAAATTAAGAACCAGCTCTCTAAAAAAAGGGGGTTAGGAAATTTGGATAACAGTGGCTGGAGGTCTATGTGCCAGGGGCACCATATCGCTCTAGTTTGGTAATACTGTTCCACTAGCTTAACAAGTGTTTGGTTCATAATATATTTCATTTCATACACTGTTGGTAATTCACTATCAGATAGGCAAAATGTACTTGAAAGGACAAAATCAATAAATTTTCATATTTTCTATAAATTAAACAACTGGCTCACAAATTCTGAGAAAAATTAACAACAGGCTCATGTGAGCTAGCTTCAGCTCATCACTGTATATAATGATATACAAATTGCAAAAAACCTAACACTCACTACTATGGGTTTGATCTATAAGCAGAGCTGCAAGAGGATTGTCGATCAGTGCATGACTTTGTTAGAGTACAGTGACTTCAAACCAATGAGTCCCATGAAGCAGGGCTGCAATGAACTATTTGAATGCTATCGACAAGTTTTACATAATAAGCGAAAAAAACTAAGCAGTCGTCCCAGGACTTTTTTTTAAATAAAACGTCGTAGGAGTTCTGAGAAATATTTTGAAATTATGTGCGTCTACCGCTAAAAAGCTTTTTTGTTTTACTGTTCACTAGGTAATTTTATAGTTTTTTTTAATAAATTACATTCTAAAAGTCCAGTAGAAATATGTTTTACATGGAATGCAGGTCCAAAAATACCATTTGGGAAATTATTTCCCTCTGGGCACCTAATGGTTATGGTGCCCCGGCAAATGCAGATTTTTGCTTAACACAGAGACCTTGGGAACACATCCCCCACGTTAAGCGGGGCTCACCTGTATTTAGCGTTTGGCTCTCAAACTTTTTCTGTTTGCTTAGATCTTACATGGGTCAAAATATCCTACCTACCCCATTTGCTCACAGTTATTGTTGCCTCACTCATGGCATTTTCTGTCAGTGACATAATTTCAAACTATCTCATCAGCCACTTTGATCCTATATCAGCACACTTAAAAATATGTTTCTCAAGTGGTACACTGGAGTCCAGCTAGGGTACAGTTACTTGAGTTTACGTCTTCAATAATACTGTATAGTTCATATTTCTCAAAAAATGAATATAAGGCTAGTTTATTCTAGGCAACTTTAACAACAATTCGATTTTCTCAAAAACGGCTCTAACGATTTTGATCAAATTTCATACAGTTACTTGAGTATACACCTACAATAATACTACGTATTTCATTTTTCTGAATGAATGAATATAAGGCTAGTTTATTCTTGGGCAACTTTAACAAAAATTGGATTTTCTAAAACCAGGCTCATACGATTTTCATTTTCTAAAGATAACTAAACGACGCATTAGTACCCATATATGAGAAAGTTTGTATAATGTATGTTGTACCGATTTTTTATTTTGATCCTGAATTCAAATTGTTACACACTGTTCCATTTCTTCAACAATGGCATTTTGTTTTTACTTATAATCATGGACTGAACAGAGCCTGCATTGTGAATATGATCTCCTATTTCTGATCTATGTATTATGTCCATTTTAGTTTCCATCAAAAGCACTCGACGGTTTTTTACCACTTTTAGCACTTTTACGAACACTATGTTTACGTTTGTTTTCCATATTTCAAGGGTAATAAAAAACAATATGTATATAAACACATATGGTTTCAAATACAAACGGCAAATGATGTGTTGACAAGTTTATGTGTTCTTACTGTGACCGATGTTTGTAAGTGCGTGAGGGTGTGTTCATAAATGAAGTGCGAGGTGCAGTTCATTGGTATGTGGAATGTTCATAAATATAAATTGTTTGTTTCTTGCAGGTTCGTAAGTAGAGGTTCACCTGTATATATATTAATTTTTTGTAAATTACAAAATTATCTTATTTTCGTTTTCTTTGCTTCGACTTATATTCGAGTCTTGGATTTTAGATGCTTTTTTAGGCTAAAAAGTACATTTCGACTTATACTCAAATCGACTTATACTCGAAGATATACAGTATTTCATTTTTCTCAATGAATGAATATAAGGCTAGTTTATTCTTGGGCAACTTTAACAAAAATAGGATTTTCTAAAAACAAGCTCATACGATTTTCATTTTCTAAAGATAACTAAACGACACATTAGTACCCATATATGAGAAAGTTTGTACAATGTATGTTGTACTGATTTTTGAGTTTATATGCTGTTTTGTGAAACAGTTGCTTTAATGCAATTTGGTACATGGAAATGCCGATCGGATTTATCAGCGAGAATATTTCTCGTCATGTTAATACAACTCGTGCGAGCATGTTCTGCTTAGTTGGTTATGCTGACGTGAAAACCATGTTGAACGTTATTTGAACTTTTGTAATTGTTCAAATGACCCCTCTCAATATGAGTGGAAAACGTTCATAAAATAGATTTTTTGCCTCTTCACCAAAGAAAAGCAGGCAAAGTGTTAATTTAAAAGTTAGAAGTGTTCAGGCGTTATGATGCTGGTGAACAGCCAAGTGAAATTGCAAGTGTGCTCAGTTTAGCTGATTCAATGGTAAGACCAATTAAAATTATTGAAAAGAAAATTTGTGAATGTGCTCAAAGCGTGACACCATTAAGTGCTAGTAGAATAAATAGAAGTAGAGATCAAGTGATGGATAATATGGAGAGGTTGTTGGGTGTCCGGATTGAAGATCAGGCACAAAAACATGTATCCTTAAGCCTCACTCGGCCAGATTTAATTTGGGGCATTTAAAGTTCTTCGTGTTTATATTTATTTCCAAAATTCGTTAGTTAAGAATGTATCCCCTCTATAATATGTTAGGTATATTGGTAAATGGGATTCGATTTCAGCGATTTCAATATACGCTATGGTTTTTAGGAACGCATCTATCGCATAAATCGAGGACTTACTGTATATTGATTTCAGATGCAATTAAGGTAACCAGATGTCCTGTATTTTAATGTAATAAATGCAGTGCTCGGAATGAGCCGGAACGAACCCAGACCGCACATGTATCGAATATATCGGCGATTAGTTCCGAATTATAATATTTTCCTCCCGAGCGTTCTGTTTCCTAATATTTTACATTTCAAGCACTGCATATATGTAATGTATGAAGAGTTTACAGAAATGAACCCACATTTACGAAAAGTTACAAACGAGATTTTATATCTCCTAGATAAATGGAATGGGATATTAAAATGTTGCGAAAAAATAATTTTGTAAGCTGATGTAGTTTATTAAGTCACTACCAGGTTCTAATGCTCTTGTAGAGAGAATATTTTCTTTATATCGTAATACATGGATTGGCAATAGATACAGATTTGACATAAGTGCAGTAAAAGCAGAGCTGCAGGTGAAAAGGAACTATCTTTCTTGTAAAGGTTTTTTATAATTATGTTCTTACTAATGAAGATCTGAAGTGCACAAAATATGACGAGAAATAATTTATTTCTTACAGTGATGAAAACTATTCTTTGTGAATATGTTCTTAGTAGTGTGTACAATTTAGTTTTATTTCTCAAGAATAATTGTTTTGTTTCTTTATTTGCTAGGCGTTTATTTTGTGTAGGTTTTTTTGTAAAAAAATAATTTTTTCGTATGTACTTTCAAAGAATATTTTTTTTAATTACTTAATTTCAAAATTAAAAAAGTCCTGTAAAATTTTTCATAGTCCCATTTTTTTTAAGGGTCTGTCCCTAAAAATCGTCAACCATATGTGGTCACCCTAGGTCTGGGGTTGGCAACCTTTTTGACAAGAAGAGCCATTTTTTAAAAAATTTTATAGAATCCAACATAAGATGAGACGCAGAGCATGTACAATGAAAAAATACATATTTAATACCGTCAAGTCATATTAAATGACATCTATTTATTTAAAAGCTGCACACACATTTTGGAGATAATTTGTAAAAATAATTTGAGAAACAAAAGATTATCTTACATAAGTTTATAGTATTCAATGAAAATATAAATAAGTATTCAAATGAAGCAAATAGATTCTTTGAGAAAATGAATCTAGGACTACAGATGAAAATGAGAAAGTTGAAAATGATTTTTTTTACTCAACAGCCCATACTCGATCCTTCTATTGAAAACGTTTATATTATTATCAGTTACTAGCAGGAGTGCCCGTTGAATTTCAATGGATGTAGTGAATCTAAAACTTCGACCGTGTAACATGTAAGCATCGCAATAACAAGATAGTACTCCCTCCCCCTCTCTTACACCCTCTCCTTTCCTTCTCCCCCTCCCACCCCTCTCTCCCTCCCATCCCTCTCTCTCCCTCCCATCCCTCTCTCTCCCTCCCATCCCTCTCTCTCCCTCCCACCCCTCTCTCTCCCTCCCACCCCTCTCTCTCCCTCCCACCCCTCTCTCTCCCTCCCACTCCTCTCTCTCCCTCCCACCCCTCTCTCTCCCTCCCACCCCTCTCTCTCCCTCCCACCCCTCTCTCTCCCTCCCACCCTTCTCTCTCCCTCCCTCCCCCTGCATCTCCTACCCTCCTCCCTCTCTCCACCCCTTCCCTCTAATTCCCTCTCTCCATCTCCCCCCTCCGTTACCATCCATCTCTCTCCCTCCCTATCTCGTATTATAAGCGCAATAAACTTTTCAGTGGTTCTGGAAGATCTTCAAATTCTGGTAAGCGAACTTTACCATTCAAACAACACATCCCATCATTTTCCTTGGGCCATTTTTTCGTGTGACAATGTCCACAAATTTTGTCCATTTTCCGTATTGAAATGTCACGATGGTCAGGGTAGTTTATGGCAGGATCGTATGAAAACGCTGACTTGAATTCGTGGGTTGGGTTGGATGCAACATTCCTTCTTTGAGCCGTGCGAACTCGTTGTTCTCTTAAACGGGTGTCTTTCTGTGTACTTGATTCGGCTGCTCTATTTCGAGAACTACGCAAGCGATTTTCATTCAAACGGGGTTCTCTCTCAGGGCTTGTCTCGTCAAGGCACCTCGCATTGTTCATTGAACACATTTGAGAAAGTTGTAACACGTTCTTCGGGTGTTTCATTATTTCTCGATAGCGCTGCTCTCCTAGCCCTCGATGATGATTTAGAAAACTGTGACCTAACTCTCGGAATTTTAAAACCATAGAAATTTCATAACACAATCTAAGCTGTGCTGGAAACTTAATGTAGAAAGAAAGCGCGTGGGAATGTACCAAGTGAGCGAGCGGAGCATCGAGCGAGTATGCGTGCGAGACGTGTTGCGCATGTGTAGTGAGTGACGCGCGGTCTGAGCCATACCGTCTGCTCCCCCCCGCATGAAGTAGCATAGGAAAATGGGTGTTCGCCGAGACGTGAGGAGAGGGCAAGAGGGGAATGCGATCCTAGTTCCTAAGATCGCCACCGGGCAGAAGTAGATAGCGCAGTAAGTGGTGCATGCCTGGGGTTGCTTTTCTCGCTGACGGAAAATGGGTGTTAAGTTTTTGTTTTTTCCTAAAATATTAGTCTTCAGACCTGAAAAAAATATAGCCTATGTTACTCTTGGAAGTATAAGGAATACACCAGTGAAACTCCCGTCCAAATCGGTGCAGTGGTTCTCGAGTTTATCGGTAACATACATACAAACGAACGATTTTATATATTAAGTATAGAAGACCATCATTGTTGTCTAGTGCGCTTCAAGCGGGAGAGTGGGCGTCGGGAACCACAGGTAATTCCTTAAAGAGCTGCATGCGGCTCACAAGCCATGGGTTGCCGTCCCCTGCCCTAGGTCCAGCAGACCCAGGCTCTTCTTTCACTTTATCTCCCTTTCTGTTAGGTCTTTTTAACAAATTGGTTGTGATTTATTTTTACTGGAACCTCAGAAAGACATCTATGCAGGTGAGATTAAGCTTTAAACAATTTTGTGTATGCAATAAATGCAAATACAAATACAGACGACTCCCGAGATTCGACAGGGATGCATTCCTGAAAACATGGTCGAATCTCGAATTGTCAAATATCGAATGCCGTTTTTCCATAGACTTGCATGTTATAATTGGGAGATACGTTCCAGCATCTCCGGAAAAAGTCTCCCCTCACGTTCTATAAAGATAAAATAACATTACTAACATGTTAATACAACAATATTAAATTATGAATAAATTAAATAAATATTTTAAATGTGTAACTTATTTTTTGCACTAAAAAGGAAAAAATAAATTTTTGTTTTGAACTTCAAAGATAGATGTATGCAATGTGTTCTACAGACGGCCTGGTCCGGCTCGCATGAGTCATTTGTAACAACCAACTCGCTCGAGCCGGACAACATACCTGCATACATCTATCTATACATACAACTGTTTCGTCACAAAAACACGACGAGAACAATAGCCGCCCTCTTCAATCAATGCATACATTTCATCAGGATAACTTGAGGCAGCATCAGTATTTGCACTTGCAGCCTCGCCCCAGTTAATTTAAGGTTATGCAAACCTGCCCTTCTCTTAAATCTGTCAAACCAGCCATGACTTGCACTAAATGGAGGCTCATCAACAGAAATTTCCTCCATCCTTTCCTTCAAATCATGCTAATCATGGTCTCAGTAATAGGAATGTGTTTCTGACACATCATCTACCCAAAGTTTTAAAAGTTTTTCCATTTTAGGAATCACAACACCGTCCTAGGACTGTTTATTGTTATTATCAAATTACCTGAATTGATCACGTTCTACAATTTTCTCCTTCTGTTTCACATAAGTGCTAATAGTTGAACGACACATTCCCAACGATCGTGCGATTTCGGTATGGCTTTCAACTTTCTCAACACACTTTAAAATGTCTAATTTCAATTCATGACTATGAGTCTTATGCACTCTTTTATTTGATTCAGTTGCATTATCACTGATACATTTCCTTTTAGATGCCATGTCAAGTGATAAATTTATAAATAAATCAATAAAATAAATAAATTTAAATAAAAGATTAACAGAAAAAAGAATGAAATCAGCACAAATTTAGGCAATTAGAGCAGAAATAACTATGTCTACACTGAAACTAAACCTCGTGTGGTTGGTCGTGATGAAAATTACTTCAAGTAAACTAGTTCCAAATTCGATGGATCGAATAAGCAGGTTTCGACGGGTCGAAATCTCGAGTTTGTCGAATCTCGAACTGTCGAATCTCGGGAGTCGCCTGTATGGTGAAAATAAGTGAAACGCAAGGGGTGCAGTTTTTAATTTAAAAAAATTCTTTGGTTTGATAGAAATGAAAAAATCAAGGATATTCTGAAACTAGAGATTCCAGGCTACAAGAAAAAATATTTAATTAACATTGTAAAAAAAGTCGAATTATCTCGGCAAGTGAAAATTGACAATTTAAAAAAGCGAATAATGGAGTAAATAAAGGTTCGCTTATAATAATCGTGAAACAATTTTTTCTGTAGAAAAGGATGCAAAAATATGTTATTAGTCAATCATGTGCACAGCGACAATGTGGTCATGTGTTATTTTATTGTACGTATTAGAGACAGCAGGCTACAAGGAAAAAATATTTTTATTATGTGACTTGGAAAAATTCTGTAATCAGTTTTAACATAAGTAGCTACAAAAAAGTGTCAAGCAAGTGATTTTATTCTTCAAAAATGTTGTCGCACTATAGAACACTACTCATTACTGGAACAGTCAGGGCAAATGGTTGCTCGGTGCTTGTCGCTGTCGGGATGAAACTCAGTTTCTACATTATCCTCCTCACTCTCTGATGCCTCCCCTCCGAAATTTTCTACATCCTCTTCGTCCGCTGGATAGAAACAAAGCATATTGAACATCTTTTAGATTTCGTAAGTTGTACTGAGAAGCCATCGTAACTGTAAAAGATGCTCGAAGGTTTAAAAGTGCATCGACCGTATAAAAAATATCAGAAGTTACTTAAAACCAATAAATACTGTGTAAACATCTTAAAAGACACTTAAAATAGCGAAAAAAACAAAAAATGTAATTTTCACTTAGTGCCCAAAAAATTCCTCAAGCGGCACGCTGTGGTCTGGCTGACCCAACTCAGATTTCACGTTCGTAGTACTCAGTGTCTGAGGCACTACTGATGATGCCACCTGCCTGGCAGTATCGACAGTGTCCCAGAGCTTATTTACAGGGGGATCCCGGCATCAAATTGGGAAAGTTATGAGTGCTAAACGGAAAAGTGTAAACTGCTCAGGTCAATCAGATCCCAGTGTGCTGTTCTAGGGTTAAGAACCACTGTTTAGACACTTTCAGTGAAACTATAGGTTACTGTTGCATGTTCTCAGTTTCAAAAACTTCCCGCCCCTCATAATAATTGCTAGTGGATAGAAAATTCTATATTCTCCTGGCCAGACAGTTGTTTAATATGCAAATAAATTTCCAGCATAAAAATATTCAAAAACTACTATTAATTTTCTTCTTTATTACTTAATTTTTTTTTTAGTGGTTTGCTGCCAACTACACTTATCAGGTGGCTCTGACAGAGGCTGAGGCTGGTGTTGTAACCGTGTTGTCATCTACATCGTCACTCTTCACTCTTGCTCTTGCTGCATTGTTTCCGTCATCTCCTTCAGATCGTTTCTCCCTTGCAAAGTTAGCTGCTGTTTGTGTCAGCATTTGTGGTGTTGTAAGTTTTAAACTGTTGAATTGCATATAATATCAACAAATGGCTTATTTATGAAGAGTTAGTTTCTTGGTTATTTTATATTTGACTTGCAAAACAAAACAAATGAAAATTAAGAGCTCCCTGTTTACTTTCTTATCTATAAAAGGTTGTGATCAGCCTGTCGGATCTGAAAGCTGGAGTAAAAGTTCCAATAGGGGCCATTATGGCTCTGGCAAGTGCCTTTCTTTATGCTGCATACTTAGTCTTCCTGAGGAGGAAGGTAGATAATGAGGACAAAATGGACATACCTATGTTTTTTGGTATGATTGAAGTTTTTCAGTGTTTTTTGTGAAATCTTATACAAATTTTCTTTCAATAATAATTTAATATGAATTTATTTTCTAGGCTTTGTTGGTTTGTTCAATTTCTTGCTCCTGTGGCCCCTGTTCTTCCTCCTACATCACCTGAATTATGAACCTTTTGAGTGGCCATCACATCATCAGTGGGCATTTCTTATTGCTAATGGGATCGTTGGCACTTTGTTGTCGGAGGTTTTATGGCTTTGGTAAGCATTGCTCTGATTTTTAAAAATTTAGAGGAGAAATATGAGTAGCCTGTAAATGTTTAAATAACATATATACTCAGGTATAGATCGATTGCACCTTTTTAATAAAAACTTTTGTTTTTTGAATATCTCGTATATAATTCGACCCCAGTTTTTCAGGTGTAGTAAAATGAAATCTTTTTATTCGCTATGCATTAATCCATTTAGTTCTACGTAAAGAATCCAAAAAAGACTATTTGCTGTGTCTCTGTAATTCTTCGAACATCAAATGAACTACATGGTGCAAAGTAGCAACAAAATAGTGTGATGCCTGCCCCAGACAAGATATTTCTTTGTTTATGTATTATGGAGTTTACATATTGCCATCATGTTACCATATGTTACGTTTACAAAAATTGCTTAATTACTTGCAAAGCGTCAGAGATCAACTTAGGATCACCGAATTGTATAGTAACTTTATTCTTTTATATACATCAATATGTAAATATTGGACAGTTATCAGTACAGTTTAAATGCAACAATAGTTTCAAATCCATCAAATTTTAACAACCGTAGGACAAATAACATCATGCAATTTAACCTAACACAAATATTACTCGTATAAGTCGACCCCCGAGTTTTTTCTAAAAATATGGTCTTAAAAACTCGCCCTATACTCGAGCATATACGGTAGTTAGTTTTGATTTTTAACTGCCTGGGTAATTTTAAGTCCCCACTATACTTTACACACTTAACCTTTAATGGCTGAAGATCACCATATTACAATGCAGAGTTATGCAGTGGCTGAGACACCGCTCACCATAATACCGTAATTTTCCATATACAGTTGACCCTGCCGTGCGCAGATTCGCACTGATGCAGTTAAACTATGTTGGATAAAAATCGCTGTATGCAGCACACAGTTTGCAGTAACGCGGTTTTCCAAAATATCTCTCGTGTGGCAAATGCATCCGAAACCACTGTTACGTCACTGATATTCAGTGTTTTGCTTGTATCATTATTAGATACATTTTTAAATTTCATACTACACTATACATAATCAAAAGTCTTAACTATATCGGATAAACGATAATGAGGACAAAATACACGAGATAGATTGTAGGACAGAACGTTACAAGGAGTTGTTTTTCCGTAGGACTATTAGTGATTATAATAGGAGTCGGGCCTGTAAATGAGGATTGTTAGTTATACATTTGGTGCATTATGCTCCCTGCCACTCACAAAAATTGTGAATTGCAGGGTAAGATGTAGATGTAAATATTTGTCAATGATTTTATAGCAATTTCAAATAGGTTTTACTTTATTTTTAAGGTTTGGATTTTGAGTCAGCTGTGGTATAACTTTACTCGATTTGGAAAATTAAGTTTAAAATCATTTTGGCATCAACAATTGCCTGAAACCGACAAGCAATTTTACATTTTATGACACAAGGGTTATAGGTTTTTAGGTCTAACATCCAAGGTCCTGGAACGTAACATAATTTTTACCACTATACCAATACTCTGCAGAATGTGGAATCGCAGTGTATTGGCCAGCGGGGATCAACTGTATAATATTGATTTTTTTTGTGAAAAACCGATGAAAAGTTAGGTTGCATATTATACATGGTAACAAATGCATACAACGTTTTCCAGTTGGTAAATAAATTATACTTTCAGATTAAATTTTAATAATAAATCGTACATGTTATTGTAATACGATATTGTTTTTAAATATTTTTTAACCAGAACTAATAATAATCATTTTATTGCTCCTAGCCATCGTCATCATTAAATCTCTGAATTCTTTTTCACTGTTCTCAAGTAGTTTGTTGGCAATCTTGTGTTCTTTCTCACCATTTGCATAAATGACACCACCACAAACATTGTCTTCATTCTTGCTATTTACCTCGGTGAAATCCTCATTCTATATAACAGGGCTACCGTTTTCATGGATTTTATCCATTTTCACAGATTTTTTTAAATGAAAAACAGACATTTCCATGATTCACAGATATTTATAAGGAAAAATTCGGTAATTATCTGAGATGATCGCATAAAAAATACATAGACTATTAAGAAATTCAGAGATTATTAATATTTCTATACGAATAATACGAATCCTGTAAATAATATACCTTCGATGAAATTGTTCCGCAAGTACGTACGTATCTTAATATACCTTGGATGAAGCGTGAAAACTCGCTACTTATTGTGAGATTGAATGTAAAAACTAGCTTTTGAACTGGATTGGAAACCTACGGCATATTTATATTTTTACTTTCTGCATACTTGGTATAGGAGAAAGTATTGTACTTGTGAAAAAAATGAATTCGAGATTTCAACAGGAATACACGTTTTGAAGTCCCCTGACTATGTTTCGACTATTCTTTCGATGTCTGTGTGACAAAATTTTGTGGTCACTCTAACTCATAAACTAATAATCAGATCAGCACAGAACTTTATCCTTAAGACTTTTATTAGCAACTGAAGATCTGAAAAGGTTTTGGTTGAAACAGCTCAACTGGAAGTGGAGGTTTATTCTTGTTGTTTTTCCTTTTTACTTTCTCCATACGTAGTAATAAGAAAGTATTGTGATCACGAAAAAAATCGACTTCGAGATTTCAACAGAAATATACATTTTGAGGCCCCTAGAACACGTTTAGACTTTTCGGGATGATGTGTGTATGTGATTGTGGGCACTCTAACTCAAAAAGTACTTCCCATATCGTTACCAAATTTCAAATATAGCACTTTGGTATTGGCACAAAGAACTGATTAGTTTTTGGACAATAACGGTTAACCGGAAGTCGAGGTTTATTCGAAATCCGATTCGGTTTTTGCGATATTTCTCCTTTAAAACATCATTATTGTGTATACAGTTGTATACAATTGTTATAATGTAATTTCCTACAACTTTCATTTGAAACAATTTTCCATAGCAGTTACTGTTTAGGAATTATTTATAAATAATAGGTTTTTTGGTTTCCATCAAATATCTCCTTAAAAACATCGTTATTGGTAATTTTTGTGAGGACCAAAGTTGTAGAGATTAATATTTCTTCCAAGTTTTGTTTGAAACAAATTTTTGTAGAACCATCCATTTCGGAGATATTTAACTTTTTCGTAATTTCCAGTATACAGCGCCACCACCATGTAGCGGTGAATTCTGTAAACATATTCAAAATATATCTAATTTACGGCAATAAGTACGACTGTATTCTTTTACAATACAAAATAATAATTTTGCCTTATAATGCTATTCATAATAATTTAAATATCTATACCCCAAATATGGAGAAAGTCATGTGTTGGCCACATCAGATTTTTTCCAAATGTCGCCTTTAAAACTCAATTTACGTAAATATTTGTTATTATAAAAGTTGTAGACAATGTAATTATCTACAATTTTTGTTCAAAACATTTTTTTGTAAAATCGATATTTGAAGAGGGATTATGATTTTTTGTCTAAATTTATGTTAAATACGTCGCTAAGTTATACTATTGTTTCCTTTGCTATGATAAAATTTTCTAATTGTTGATCGCAACGTGTGGAAATTTTTAAATTTTGTTTAATTTTGTTTAGCCATTATATTGGGGTGGCGCGTCAATTCGTCGCAAGACAACTCGTTGCACGCCAATTCGTCGCACGGCAATTCGTCGCATGACAAACTCGTCGCGCGTCAATTCGTCGCAGGACTAACTCGTCGCAGGACGAACTCGTTGCGCATTGCCCCATAAGGAAAACCCGTATATCGGTGTAGGGGTTTTTAAGTTTGCTTTTTAAAATTATTTCCCGTCAAGTTCCGAATTCGTGATTTAAATTATCGTAAAGATTTAGCGTTAATTATTAGTTATTATCGAAAGAAGTTGAATCAAAGCCAGTGTTCAATCATGGACAACGTTGCCTATTCACGAGTTTCATGCTTACAAAACATAAAAGTAAACATTTCAGAAAGGCGTAATTACACAAGAAATGGAGCTGGATTTGACGAAAGTGATACGATAGGAAATCAAATTATCGTTATATCTGAATGCAATACACTTGGAAGCGGATTGTTTACAAACAAATTTGATTAATTGTTAAGAAAATCTTAGTGAAAAAGTATTCTTTATAGGTGGTTTTCAGTTTTTCATAGAAGAAAGTGTATTTGTATATTCTGCATACGCCCTAGAATTGGCAGCGAAACTAGAGTCACAAAATCCGTTGAAATTCAACAGGCACTTACACTTCTTTAAACATAAAACGTCATATCTCGGCTTCTATTAATCCAATAGGGACAATTATTTTTATTATGCCTCTCGAGACATTGATTATAACAACTGTAGAAATCAAAAACACATATTATCAGTCAAACGCCTTTGAAAAATTAATAACTTTACTCATGAAACCTTCCGCTATCTGCGTTTTTATTTCTCTTTAAACGTAAAATGTCATATCTCGGCTTCTAGTGATCCAATAGGAACAATTTTTTTTATTATATCTCATGATAGATTGATTATAAAAAAAGGCAGAAATCAAAAACATATATTATTACTCAAACGCCTTTGAAAAACGAATAACTTTTCTTATTCACCGAAATTTTTGCTTGGGACATGAAAAAGTCAGTCTGCGGAAAACTTTTTCCCTAATTGAGTTAGTGATATATTAAGTGAGGAAAACGTGCATAAATGTTTAAATTTACTTTTGGAAAAAACACCAATTAAATATCATTTGTAGTTCTCATGATATGGGTGTATAAACAAAAGCGCAGTCTACTCCGGCCGAGAAATTGACCGAAGCGATATTTTCACGTTGTGCCTCCCTAACTTTTTTTAAACCGAGGCTGTCTAAAGCCATCCAACATATTTTGTGGAACCCGATTTATAATTCAACTAATAAAAGCCGAGCCTTATTAATTTTAATTTTTCACTAGAAAAATAATGCCAAGTTATAATAATAAATAAGAATTCGCAATTTGATGCATACTTCTGATAATATTATAATGATACTAGCGGAAGTGCCCGTTGAATTCCAACTTCGACCGTGTAATATGTAAACGTCGCAAGAATAAGATAGTGCACAGTTTTAACCGTCGAATAAAGCTAAAATGAAGAAAATCGGTCCATATTTAGGTATTTTGATGATTGAAGGAACAAAATCTTGCACCGTGAAAAATCTAAAATTACGTGTAAACTTATGGGAAAATAATTATTGAATCAAGCACCCCCTGCCCCCAAATTGTTTTATCGTCATATAGTCTGTGTTACCCGCAGGCGTAAGTTATAGATCTTTGCGAAGTGTGGTGACGACATCTTCAAGGGTGTGGAAATCACAATTTGTGGATAATCGACGTATAATTATTTACGTTACTGTCGCAGTTTTAAAAACTGTTTGCTTATGGAGAACTGTATGCCACAGGAAAATATCATTAAAACCATTTATTATTAATACTAGTATATTATACCTTCCGATAGTTGAAGTACCGAGTTCGAATGTTGGCGGGAAATAATTTTAAAAAGCAAATATAAATACCTCTACACTGATGTACGTGCTTTTCTTATGGGTAGGGTTACCAGATTTTCTGAGGTTATTGTAGGACGAAAGTGATGAAAATGTAGGACAAAAGTAGGACAATAATTTGAATAAGAGGACACTTTTTATATATAGGATATGTTTTTTTGATGTACGTAAATTACACAGTTTACAAAAAATCTAATATCAAAACATGGGGTACACACTGAAAATAGAAATAATAGCAAAAAATTTTAAAACATATGATTAAAAACATCATAATATACATAATTATAAAAAATTTTATTCTTTTTCAAATGTATTATATTTATCAGATTTTCCAATAAAATTTAGGAAATCCGTCTTTGACTAAAGATATTCATGAAACTGCTCACAACTGAGATTTTTAAAATGTTGCATTAATAGTATTACTTTAATTGAATCTACATTCAATCGATTTCTTTCCTTCGTCCACTGTTCACTTATGAATGAAAATATACGCTCAAAATTAGCATTATGTCCTGCTCAAGCAAAAAAGAACATTACCAACTTTAATAATTCTGAAAATAATTCAATATTTTTATATTAATTAAAAAAGTAACTCAATTTTTCATGAGCCAATCTTTCAGTATTATTACGAAAATCATCATTATTTTCAATGAAAGATTTTAAGTTGCACCATTGGTAAAAAAAATTTGAATCATCAATATCAACATCCTTCTGTTGTAAATAAGATAACGAGGTCAGAATTTTATCCCAACTTAAACCATTTTTCAAATTCATCCACTGAAAAACGGAAAATTCATCAAAAGGTTTTATCCACGATTCCAAATATATTGAAATAGCTCCATAAAAAATATATTGTGAATAAATTGTTCAGATTCAACATTTAAACCATTTTAGAACATTAAGAATCTTTTCCGTGTTTTTGGGATAAAAGCTGCGCAGATTTTTTAAAAATAAATTTTATTAAGTCAATTCCGGACAGTAATCAAAATCCCGCCCGGACGCCCCCGGGCGCTCTTAAAAAGAGGACATGTCCGGGAAAAACCGGAAGTCTGGTAACCCTACTTATGGGACAATAATGGGGCCAAAATAGACCCTCAGCATTGGAATTTCAACGATTTTGGATTATTTCCTTCGGTTGTGACCAAAAATTTTAATCGTGCCAAATATCATGTTTCTAGCACATCGGGAAGTGCCTCATAATTTGTATTCTTCTACTATATCTTATATAAGGAGCTTCTATATTTAATAGATATCAACAATTATTTGGTTGCCAGGTAAAGAAAGCAGAATCGCAGGCAGAAATTGAAAGATAATATTACCAACGTTAAATGTTTTCTCATTTAAATGCATTGGATTCAACTTCGAGAACAATGGGAGTTATCATGTTAATTTATATTTGGTATTGTAATAAAACTGATAAAATCATGTCTTTTTCTGATTCTAAACCAGAATCTCTAACGCAAATCGTACTCGGGCCACAAACGAAAAAATTACACTTCAAGAGCACTAAAAATATTTTTAAATTAAAGAAACTCTTTGACATTGAGCCCGACCGAATTATATAATTAGAATAAGATCAATGAGAAGGCCGCATAAAATGAACAAGCGGGCCACATGCGGGCCGCGAGACCCTTGTTGTAAACGCATTTTTTCGCTAATTCGGTCAAGATTCGGTTTCTGTCTTCAATAGAAATTAGTGTTACCCGTGAGGAGGCTATTTTAGATATTTTCTTTTCCGTCGCGGATTCTGACCATATGTCATTGGAAGCTGCACTTTCTACCCTTTCAACCTCAGAGTGTATCCCCCCCGCGTGGTTAGGGTGTGGAGGAAGGCCAACTAGAAGGTCATTAACCGTTCCTTTTCCCTCCTGACGTGGGACGCGCTCCTTCATGTATGAAGAATATGTCGACACATTCTACGCCATAGGTCTTCAAACTGTGTTCCGAGGAAACCCAAGGGTTTCGCAGTAGATAGTTGGGGTTCCGCGATAGGTCGAGAAAGTGACTCGACACGTTCTTAATTCTCTTATTTACAGCAGGAAACTTGAACTTCACTTGTAAACTGTATACTGCAAGATACATAAATTATGTAAATAACAATTATAGTGATCATAAAATAAATTTTATTGCGATTTGGCTTACCACTTCTTAGTTAGGGTTCCGCGAGAAAAAATATTTTAATACTAGTGTAATGCCCGCTGAAATATCAACAGAAGAATTATAGATAGATTGATTATTAATATTTGCATTTAAAATAATAGCACTGTATTACATATGAAATATTTCGTCATATACTACATTTCTAGTGAATATTCTGTTGTCGTTTAGTAAATGCCTTTGGTTTTTATTTTCGGCTATAAAATTCTGATATTCTTCTCCCACCTTGTTCTAGTCATTGCTACATATAATTGTCTGTGTGCAAAGGCAGGGAAATAATTATATGTATACATATATAACGTAGGGAAAATAATTAAATTTCGTGCACTTAATGTTATGATTGTTTTAAAATTGTACTCGTTACTCGAATCCTCAACATTGTTCTCCGTCGTTATGTAAATAAAACTCAAAAGATTTAAATTAAAAACTAACTAATTGATCAATCAGCGGAATAATTTCTTTCAAAACTATCTGAACAAAAACAAATCATCAATTTATTTCAACATTGTAAACTGTAAACACACCAAACTTACCTAAATATTATCTTTCAAATGCTTTAGTTTGCTTAAAAATATAATTTTCAGTGAAGAATTTATCGAAGAAAAATTGATTTGAAATTATTCTGAATAAAGTTGGCTTTGCGTACTAATACAGACGATATATTAAAAGTGAGGATTACAAAACAATTACCACAAAATATTACTACTTTTATTCTAAAAAAATCGAAATAAAATATTATAATTACCGATACGCAAATCAAACTCCGATGAAACGTTATAACAATGAAACTCGGTCGTAATGTAAACAATAAAGTACCGATTTAGGCCACTACTAATTAATCAATCAGCGGAATAATTTCTAGATGATATATTAAAGTGAGGAATTAGGTAAATAAATGTGCCACTCAAATATTAACAACTACCAAAAATATATTGTGATAGAATGCGTTCAGTATTAGCTAACAGAAAAAACTTATTTTCAAGTGGTCAAATTAAATTTTGCTGTCGGCCATCTTGCGTTCCTTACAGAACAACGTTTTTCTTCTACGAAAAACTGAAAACCACCTATAAAGAATACTTTTTCACTAAGATTTTCTTAACAATTAATCAAATTTGTTTGTAAACAATCCGCTTCCAAGTGTATTGCATTCAGATATAACGATAATTTGATTTCCTATCGTATCACTTTCGTCAAATCCAGCTCCATTTCTTGTGTAATTACGCCTTTCTGAAATGTTTACTTTTATGTTTTGTAAGCATGAAACTCGTGAATAGGCAACGTTGTCCATGATTGAACACTGGCTTTGATTCAACTTCTTTCGATAATAACTAATAATTAACGCTAAATCTTTACGATAATTTAAATCACGAATTCGGAACTTGACGGGAAATAATTTTAAAAAGCAAACTTAAAAACCCCTACATCGATATACGGGCTTTCCTTATGGGGCAATGCGCAACGAGTTCGTCCTGCGACGAGTTAGTCCTGCGACGAATTGACGCGCGACGAGTTTGTCATGCGACGAATTGCCGTGCGACGAATTGGCGTGCGATGAGTTGTCTTGCGACGAATTGACGCGCGACGAATTGTCGTAGAACCTTATATTGGTATCATATAAAGTGAAAATTATTTTATTTACTAGATTTCCTAATCTAAGGCCTGTCCTGTAAACTAGGCTTATGGTTACTCATTGTTTTCACTTCATTTGTGCTATTTACTCTATATTAAAAACTTGAATACATTTTTTTAAACTTTATATGCTAATACAGTTGATTCGTAATACCGGTTAAATTTAAAGTTCATAAATAAGCATGTTTAAATCTAAGTTACAGGGCTATGCATAAACAGTTGTAAATAATTTTACTTAAAATATGCAATGAAGATGCTGAAAATATTGAAAGCATTTTCACATTTTGCATCAAAAACCATCAAAGTAGTTGTAAGAAAAAGCAGGGGGATGTCGAAGGAGAAATATATTGATTAATTCAAGAGATTGTGGGACCCATTAGGAGAGACATTCTTACAAAAATATTATACACAATTTGTTTTTTCATCGTGGTTACATTACTAAGTGTCAGCCCCTCTCTTCTATGTTTATGTTTGCATTAGAAAGTGTCACTTTTGTGATATCCAGCACCAAGAGAGTTGATAGTGTAGTGCTTAAGGCACTGTTCTACTTCTCACCCATTGTTCTAAGTGGCAGTAAGACATTTTCAGAGGTTGCCCAGCACCCTAGCTGCATATGAACTTAGAGAACGAGACAATGAGGGTATGAAAAATGAGGAGAACACACAAATCAGCACCCCATCATTCAGAAGGAAGGTTGGCAGTTGTAAGAGTAGGCTAATGCCGGCACTGTATTTCCCTCCTCCTATCTATGTCTGGTATGGAAGGGAACAGTTAAACCAAGCATAGAGATCTAGTCATCATCACTATCCTGTGCCAATAGAAAGTTGTGAAAAATCTATTGAATTGTATAAAATTCATTATCCTTTCACCTATCTACCGCTTTATAATGAAATTGAAGGGACCCAATTTCTGGCACTTTGTTGTAAGGAGTTTCTTTGTATGAAGGTTTTTTCAGATTCACCATATATATGCATATTAGCATTTTCTTGTTGGTTATAATTTATTTCAATACTAACATTTTAGTTAAAGAATGTTTCCAAAAAATTCACTTTATGATAAAAAACAATATATTATTTTTTATTCCTGTAAAATCCATCAATTTTCATAGTAAAATCAATCTATATGATGTGGCAATTTATGATGTAGGGCATCTCTGGGCTACTGAGCTATATCATTATTATTGGTCAAAACTTGGATTAGTTTATTCTAAATTTACTTTTTCAGTATTCAGAATATTTTAGGGGCAAGTTTTGCTATTTTTAACACTGTACATTAGAGATGATAGTATATCAATAAATAGCCAAATAAAAGCAAATGAAAATATAGCACAAAAAATATTACATAATGAAAAAATATTTTTAAGTCCTTTATTTAAATAAGAGTTACATATTCAGTTGGTCTTCAGTGTTTACCACAAAGAGCTTCGAATGAGAAATTACCTATAGAAAATTAATTTTTAAAAAGAATTTATATTTATTATGTGATTTTAATAAATTTTCATACTTAATTATACATACAGGCAGACCTCGCTTTTTGCAGGTGTTATGTTCCTGAAAACATTGCAAAAGAGAAGTAATTAAGACAATGGGAAATACAGGGTTT
The DNA here is from genome assembly GCA_036926305.1 of Uropetala carovei. Classification (NCBI taxonomy): domain Eukaryota; kingdom Metazoa; phylum Arthropoda; class Insecta; order Odonata; family Petaluridae; genus Uropetala; species Uropetala carovei. The sequence goes on along the minus strand of JAXCHB010000051.1, from coordinate 2,470,411 downwards.
GGTTCCTGTCCCAGCAAGAACGGATCATTTGTCCTCTGTATTGGTGACCGCAGAAAAATAGAGGTAGAGACGGAAAAATGAATGTCAATGAAAGAAAGACTTAAACAAGATAAAAGAACGTGAAAAAGTATCAGAAAATAAAATCTTATTGAAGTTCCATAGTAGGATCGAGAAAAATGAACGGAGGTTGCCTAACTTGCAGGAGATAATTTTCTAAATGTGACTGATGTCTTTCTTGGGGGTTACATTCCTGAAAAAATCCATCAATAATAAATGATGCATAAAACATGGCTTAAGCGTTTGAACTACATTGAACCTGAGCAAATATCCCAATGATCCTGAATATGAGGGGTCAAGAGTTGAAGGTTGAGTTTCCCCTCGGGAATTCCGTCATCAAAAATAAAGAAAGCTGAACTGTGATACCAGCATGTATTTTGCAACTTTTCACATGTGAAGGAGCACAAAAGTATGGGAGGATTGCATCCCAAAAATATTTTAAAGTATATATAAGACGTGGATCTAATCCATTAATAATTTGTCTAGCCTCCGTCACGCTCAGGGGCATTTTTATTGGTTGACTAGCCAGCCAATCAGAGATCAGGATTTCATTGTTGAGGAATGCAAACTGTTTATCTAGGTTACATTATCTGTTTACCTAACAAACGGATAACATTAAAATAACTTTAAAGTATATAAAATTTAAGTTTTTTCATTATATTAGTAAATTAATATTGCAACTTTAACAACTATTGAGAACATTTGGCATCTTCATATATGTTTCAAATGTAAAACCTATGATACCGTATCTGCCTGAATACTAGCCGATGTTTTTTGTCAAAATCTATCGTGAAAAAATCACCCCTCAGCTTAAATGCGAGTCTAAGGAAAATTTGGGTTATGGTTAAATCTTGTAGTCTCTCATTGCCATAGTGTTTAAATGATAGTACTATATTTTTCGTAAAGTAAATATTTGACCTACGATGAATATTAATGAATAAATAATAAAGGCTAGAATATTGAATTTAGCACTACCTGTGCTTTGTTACCGTTTAAGGCTGGGGTTTTCACATTATTTGAGTGGTCACATTATTTGCGTACTTGACTACGCAGACGATTACGCAAAATGCGTTGACGGCTTTGGATGCTCAACTGTTTGAATTTCGTTAAGTAAAGAGGACTCTACTCTGAAGTTATGAGGAATGGCTTGAAATGCAAAACTCAGCTGATAATGAACAGTAACACTTTACATGGAACGTGTATAATTATAAAAGTGCAATTTCTTAAGACAATGTAAATGCTAATTTCAATGGAAGTAGACTTGGATGAAAAATTATCTTGGCGAGATCGCTATTACTATATTTGACCTTTTGTGAAAATGAAGATGAATGAAATTGTTGTCACTAAATGTGGAACATTATTCAACAATGCAAAATTATTACTTGTAGTAATATTTGAAAATGTCAACAACTGAACCATTTCCCACTTTTCTTTGATCTCGAATAATGTATTCTAAGATGTGCATGAATGCCCGGCACACTTCAGCATAAAATCTAAGAAATTTAATTTTTGCCAAAAAATGGAGGAAATTTTTGGGGAGTCAGCTTCTATTCGCGCAGATACAATATATCTATTTTTGTTTATCTTTTTTAGGTTATATGTTTTGCTTAACATGAAATTTTCATTTGTTCTTTTGAGTCATTTTATAGTAAGTGTAGGACATTTAAGTGTTTGTCATTAGATTAGAGGGTCATAACATAGAGGGTTTAGCTTAGAAAATCTAGGTAATTAGTAATTAACATTATAACTTTAACAAATATTGAGAAAGGAATATAAACTGTTTACCTTGGTTATGTTATCTGATAACCAAACGCGAACAGATAATATTAAAATGATTTTAAAGTAAGTACAGGTGACTCCTGAGATTCGACCGTTCGAGATTCGACCAACTCGAGAATTCGACCGGTCGAATCGAACAAGCCGATCAATCGGTCGAATTATAAAGTAATTTTCGGCCCGTCCGACCACATGAGGTTTAGTTTCAGTCTAGACATCGTTATTTCTGCTCTAATTGTTTGAATTTGTGCTGATTCAACATTCGACTGTTCCAGATTCAACCACATTTTCAGGACTGCATCCCTGTCAAATCTTGGGAGTCGCCTGTATACGAAATTTATTTATTTTTTCATTAGATCAGTGAATTACTATTACAACTTTTACAAATATTGTGAGTACATTTATCATCGTCAATCATGTTTAAAATCTAACAGCTATGATATATATTTTCGTTTATCTTTTTTAGGTTATATGTTTTTGTTGACGCAAAATTTTCATTTGTCTTTTTGGTACAATTTTTGGTAAATACACGACATTTAAGTATTTTTTCATTAGATTACTAAATTACTTTAGGTACTTCAATTCTCTTTGTGATGAAGTTACAGTAGTGAAAAATCCATAATAGAGAGGAATTTGCCTTATGAAACATAAGATAATATTACAATATTGAAAAATGCAAGCATTTCATTCCTTTTAATATTTCATATTGGAAAGGCTTTATAAAAATATGATGTAAATTATAAATACAATATGAAAAATCTATGGGACTAAATGAAATTTCAGTATAGATAGAGATCCAACTGTATGTTTAGATTTGGCTTAATATATTAAATACAAATAAGCCAAAAACAATAAATTAATTAAATAATTATTAATATTGTTCTAGAAACCTAATATGCCTACAGAATGGGAGTTGAAATGGATAAGACAATGTAGACATCGTGCAGCATTGTCTGTAGAAGAACAAAGAGATATCAATAGGACTAATGGTAAACGATTTAGGCGACATTATAATTAATATATTTATGCATTTGCATCCGTTCATGGAACCGGCTTTCTCTATTTTTTTAATTACACATATATATTACAGTAACGCACTTATATAAATATTTTTACATATTAGAATAACGCAACAATATTATTTCAGGCCTGACTATGAGAGAAAACATGAAAAGGCGATTCATTCCACATATTAAAAAAATTCGCGTTGTATTTTCCATGATTTTCTCTGCGAAAGAGCGAAACATGAGACAGCAAAAGACAAAACTGGTCACAAATGCAGAACTGCGAAAGATTGAAATACGTGAAAGATAAAACCGTGAAAGACGAGGTCTACCTTATCACTCAAAATGTTTGAAATTACAACAAATACTATGCTTCGAATCATTTAGGTGAGGTCGTAATAACAGTGTTAACACCCACATAGATGGCATTGATTTCTGATTTACAACAGCGCATACAATATTTTTTAAATTTTGCTATATGGTTTGTTTTTAGTGGAACAGGTGCAATTTTTATTTCGTAATTGGGAGGTTTTGTGATTATTGGAGGTCTGCAATATAGAGGTTTTCTATATAGTTTTATTGGTGAAATTTTTGGGACACGATAATTTTCGTTATATGGTGATCTTTGTTCTAAGGGAGTTTGTAAGGTAGAGGTTTTACTGTATTTGGTATTGAGAAACAAAGAATTAGTGATAAATTGAATTTAATAAATTTTAGAAATAATTTTTTTTTAATTGATGAAATTTTAAAATTATTTTACTTCATGACTTAACACATTCATTGCTGAAAAAATAATTGGCACATTCCCGTGTACGAGTGATATTTTTTTCGGATAAATTCACCATGACTTCGTGTTTTAGGTTAAAATATTATGTTAATTAAGAAATAAATTGAAATTTCTTTAAATATTAATTATTTAACTGGTACATCTTATGATGTTGTCTGCATGTGGGGTTGGGCAAAGGTAGGCAAACCCGCAACACATTTCGGCGACACGTAACAATATTGGATCTTTCACGGCATCTTCAGAACTATATAATGAATTTAATCCTTACATTTTTAAGAGAAAACGCATGAGGATGTCATATTATACCATCCGACCTGCGTATAGCCCCAAGATTGGCTAACTCTTTTATTACATCTTAAATATCGCCAAAAAAATTATTCCAAATTTCTTTTTTTCAGTTTGTAAACTTGGTGAAAAAGTCTAGCTCACATAATTATTGATATTTATAAATGTATGGATTACTTTTCAATAAATAATAACTAATAGATAATATTAAATAATGATATAATAACACAATTCACTTTCAAAATAATTTATTGATTATAAAATGTAATTAAATCTTTGTTTTTACGATTGTTTTTATCAGATTTTTTATAATTAACATTATTTACAATTACAATAATTGTTTCCATTCAGAATAATATATACAAAATTTTCAATTTACAATAAAAGTGTCTGTTTACATTACAAAGTTTTCAATTCACATTAGTGGCAACTATTTGCGATACAAGCCTACTATTTACAGTAAAAAGTGTGCAATGAAAGTCACTATTTACAGTATGTAAATGTTTCCATTTCCAGTAGAAACTACAATTTATGCTATATAGGGGCATCTGGCGGACATGTGTGGGTCCTTGCAAGGGATGTTTGGGGCTCTAAAGAAACAAAACCTGTATCTCTTACCACGAGTTGGGAAGGATCATTGCCTTCGTCTTCATCGTCCCAAACATCTTCCACGCATAACGTGTAAACATTGCAAGAATAAGATAGTATAGAGCTTTAGCCGTCGAATAAAGCAAAAAAGAAGAAAATCGGTCAATATTTACCTATTTTAACGAATGAAGGAAAAAACCTTGCACTCTGAAAAAATTGAAAATCCCATGTAAACTTATGGGAAAATATAAGTCTCCTGGATTCGAACCCGGGACACTTTAGCAAACGAAAATATTTTTCCAGGGACCTCATAGCCAGTAGAAACAAAACGCCGTTTACTGCATATCTTTAAGACGAACGGTTCTCGAGAAATATGCCGATATAATTACGCAAGGCTTCATATGCCCGCAGCTTCATTACATGCATAATATATAAGAATATAAGATAATATATAAGATAACAAAACACACAAGCGAATAACTCTTACTTGATACTCTTCAATAGGACGATCAAACGAACGGTCGACGTAAAAAAGGACGACCAAAAATCCGAAATTCTGAAAATAAAAATAATATATTTATGTTTTAAAAAATGACTAGATTGAAACATTCAAACAACAACAACAAGAGAATAACACTTACTCGATCAACTTCGATTGTACGATCGAACGAAAGTTCAGCGTACACGCGCAAAGAAAACGTAAGAAATGACGTCGTTCAAAGGTCTGAAATTAAAAAACAATTCTTTTATCTTTCCAAAAGTGACTAACATGTTAAATTTAAACAATGAAATACATTAAAAACAATATACATAAGAAAAAATAAGGCTTACCTGCAAAATCTCCAAAAACACCAAAATCTACTTTTCTCCACAATGGAAACCCGGCACAAAAACGATGCACATGCTTCGAAAGCTAGTGAGACAAAGAGTCTAAAGCTTCCTAGGGGCCTCCTCTCATGGTCAAATCCCAGCCACGGAAGGAAAAAAACGAAGGAGATAGGGAAGCGAGAGCGAACATCATAAGATGTAGCCCACATGCGGGGTTAATCGGGAGTACATCTTAAGATGTAGTCCGCATGGAATGTGTTAAGAGTAATATCCAAACATTATGCCACAACATGGAGGGTACAGGCCCTCCAAAATTGTAAATACAGGTGACTCCCGAGATTCGACCGAGATGCATTCCTAAAAACGCAGTCGAATCTCAAACAGTTGAATGTCGAACATGCCTAAAAATGAGTGAAATCAGCACAAATTCAAACAATTAAGAGCAGAAAAAACGATGTCTAGACAAACTAAGCCTCGCATGGTTGGGCGGGCCAAAAATTACTTCACGTAAACTAGTTCCTAATTCAACCGACCGATTGGCTGAGTCAAAAAAGCGGACTTCGACCGGTCGAATTCTCGAATTGGTCAAATCTTGAACGATCGAATCTCGGGAGTTGCCTGTACCATACATTTTGTAGAATACACTTAATCTATCATGAAAAAATAATACAATGTATATATATGTTATGATTAAGAAAGTTCAATTGGAGAATTAAACAAATAGTAGAGGTGCTCTTCTGTTAAAATACATCAAGGTTATTTAGATTTAAGAAAAATCATTGCAGCAAAAAATGAGTATGCACCTGAAACTGGGAATGCTCAAAACCTTTATTACTGTGGTTAATAAAAAGTATACATTTTGGTAGCACTGGATACTCTAAACCAGGGTTTCCCAACCTATTGTCTGTAGACCACTTGTGGTCCGTGAAGGTTTTGTCGGTGGTCCGCATAGGTTTCCAAAATGTAGTTTTTTAGGCTGCACTTCATATTTAGTTGGAATTTTTTTTGGGAAAGTTAAGCAAGTTTTACACTATCACAGGTATTGAACATTGTTATTAATGACGTTTGTAAAACTACTTCATATTTTAAAAATTTCTCCTATACAAATATTGAATATAATTCTTGGAATAAAAAAAAAGTAATCAGGTGATCCTCAAACAGACAAATGTGTGTAACATATTTTAAAATGGTCAAATAAACTATGTAACCAAGTAACCCCTTTTCTTAAACGTAGATACAGTAAGTAGATTAGTGTAAGAAATGAGGTGGTCCGCAGGGCTTGGAAGGGTTGCTGAAGTGGTCTGCGGAGTTCAAAGGTTGGGAAACGCTGCTCTAAACCACAGTTGACAAGGGACTACTGCATTTACAATTAGGTCTCGTTTTATTCTAATTAAATTATATTGAAAATTTAGGAGATATTTCCCCAAGTATTTACCACATAATGTTATATCCTTGATTCTAGTCTAAATTACTGGAAAATAATTTTAAGCAAGTACCGTATATACTCGTGTATAGTACGAGTTTTTACGACCAAATTTTTATTGCAAAAATTGGGGGTCGGACTATACACGAGTAATGCATTTGAGGAAAATTCATGTATCTTCACGGGCATTTTCGGTGAAGTTATGCCACCCGCACGCATTCTATTGGTAGGCTAACTTGTGGAATATTACAAAGTAATTTCTTTTTATCCGTTATCCCTACCTATTAAATAGATGAGCGAGTGGAACCATTACGTATGCGGAACGTAATCAAGACGTACTAGAATTGAAACGATTTTATTTCATCTTGTGCAATCATGATTCATATCACATTTTTATTAAATGTTTTAGGAGTAAGATACTTAACTTATCCGAATTTTAGTGTACTCGCAAGAAATAATATTTACGACATTTACGGTCTATTCTATGGTTGTGTGGAAAATCAAGGTTGATCGATATATCTCGCTCGTAACCACCGAGCTATCGAAACGAAATATATCGACCATGGTGGAAAGCTGGGGTCGAACTATAAACGAGATATATGAAAAAATCAGGTTTGTTCACCAAAAAATCAGGGGTCGTACTATATATGGAGTCGGCATATACACGAGTATATACGGTAACTATTTTACTTTGTCTTCTTACATTATTATTACAGTGACTGAGATAACTATGATTTAAATTCTCATTGCTACCACTTTATTCATAATATCATTAAGGTATTTTATATTTTTTGTTAATATGATAATTAAATGTCATATTTTTATATTCATGTTTTTGTGTTTCACTATAGTTTAGCATATACCAATCAAATAGAAATAATTTTTTTATCAGGAAATAAAACTGAAATGACTTGAAAAGCTTGCAATCAAAAGAACACTGATCAGTTGTTCTTATAACCATGAGTAGAGAGGTGTAATGGTCTCAAAGTTAATCAAAGTATTCTCAATTGGCTTATTGCAGGGGTTCCTTTTTGACGTCTTCATTGACAGCAACTAATGCCCTACTGTTGACCATCCCACTCTCCACGCTGTCAGACGTAGCTCTCAAAGGAGTAAAGTTTCCCCTATCCTTCTATCTGGGATGCATTCCTGTTCTTCTTGCATTTATTGCAGTCTCTCTCCTCTCCCTGAACTCCAACACAGCTGTTGTTACTCCATCCCCTCCTCCCCCTCATTTACAGCAGGAAGTTGGTGATAAAGATGTTCCTCTGAAGAGGAGGTGCTTAAATATTTTAGCTTGCCTTGGAATGCGAGGAGTGCATGGAGAAAGAGGTCTTGGACGTAGGACTACCAGGTTTGTCAAAAGTGCCTGTAATATTGGTCGCATTTGTAGCTGCCTCTTTGGAGAGAATCTTAGGTACCTAATCTCACTTACTTTAAAGGTTTCAGCTTGTTCATAATTAAACTCTTATGAATAAATTAATGATGATGCACATTTTATGACAGTATGTAGTTTAATGTCTCTTACAGGTTAATTTTTTAAATGTTTTATGCTATTGTTAAGCAGAGTTCAAACTTAAACTCAAGTAACTGTATGAAATTTGATCAAAGTCTGAGCCGTTTTTGAGAAAATCAAATTGTTGTTAAAATTTTATAGAATAAACTAGCCTTATATTCATTTTTAGAGATATATGAACTATGTAGTATTATTGCAGATGTAAACTCAAGTAACTGTACGAAATTTCATCAAAATTGTGAGAGCCGTTTCTGAGAAAATCAAATTGTTGTTAAAAATGAATAGAATAAACCTTCCTTAATTATTGTGCAATGTCAACCATTTCTTCATAGCTTCTATTCTGTATGATAAAATCCCTAAGTATGAGATTTCATTCATTTTTGCTCTACTGTTTAGGCTCTAGGACTGCAAACAGACAGACGAAAACCACTTTTTCAGACTCGGGTACACATAAAATGTACATTTCCATCAAAACCTCGAAATTTTTTTGCCATTACAATACTTTCCTAATATACTTCGTATATGAGAAAGTAATATGGAATTGACATAGTTAAATTGTACCAATCACTTTTTTACTTTCTCATATATGAAGTACAGGCGACTCCAGAGTCTCATTGGGGATGCGTTCCTGAAAACGTGTTCAAATCTCGAATATTCGAGTGTCGAACGCCGTTTTTCCATATACTTGCATGTTATAATTGGGGGATACGTTCCCGCATCTCCGGAAAGTCTCCCCTCATGTTCTATAAAGATAAAATAACATTACTAATATGTTAATACAACAATATTAAATTATGAATAAATTAAATAAATATTTTAAATGTGTAACTTATCTTTTGCACTAAAAAGGAAAAAATAAATTTTTGTTTCGAACTTCAAAGATAGATGTATGCAATATGTTGTGCAGACGGCCCGGTCCGGATTGTGCCAGTCGTTTGTTATAAACGACTTGCGCGAGCTGGATAACATAACTGCGTACATTTATCTATACATACAACTATTTATCGCAGCGAAAATAATATATAAGTTATTAAAAATTACAAAATAACTTAAGAATAAAGAAACAATAAAGTTAAAAATATTTTCATACCTTAAATCTTTTTCAACTGCGCTTACTGGACTTGGTTTATTAATTGAGAAGTTGGAAGATTTTAGTTGGAAGAGGAGGAGCTATTGGGTGGGGAACTGTTTATTGTTGTTATCAAATTACCTGAATTTATCACGTTCTAGAATTTTTTCCTTCTGTTTCACATAAGTGCTAATAGTTGACACATTCCCAACGATCGTACAATTTCAGTATGGCTTTCAGTGTGTTTCTGACACTGATCATCTACCCAAAGTTTTAAAAGTTTTTCCATTTTAGGAATCAAAACACCGAGCCTAGGACTGTTAATTGTTGTGAATTTATCACATGTTCTAGAATTTTCTCCTTCTGTTTCACATATGTGCTAATAGTTGAAGGACACATTCCCAACGATAGTGCGATTTCAGCTTGTCTTTCACCTTTCTCAACATGCTTTAAAATTTCTAATTTCAATTCATAACTATGAATCTTATGCCCTCTTTTATTTGATTCCCTTACATTGTCACTATCACATTTCCTTTTAGATGCCATGTCAAGTGATAAATTTATAAATAAATCAATAATATAAATAAATTTAAATAAAAGATTAACAGAAAAAAGAGTGAAATCAGCACAAATTCAAACAATGAGAGCAGATATAACTACGTCTACACCAAAGCTAAACATCGCGTTTGGTCGGAACCGTCGGAACCAATAACTACGCGACGTTTATTCCGCGTATATTATCGATCTGCAGGATCGAAATCTCGAATTAATCGAGACTCGAACAATCGAGACTCAGGAGTCGCCTGTATATTGAAAAAGTATTGTTATCACGAAAAAATTTGACCTCAAGATTTAGATGGAAATATATGTTTTAGGTGTGCCTGAGTCCGAAAAAGTAGTTTTCACAATGCTGTCTGTCTGTCTGTTCGCGGCTCTAGAGCCTAAACAGTAGAGCGAAAATGAATGAAATCAAATTTCATATGCAGTGGAATCCTCATTTAACGTTTGCGTCGGGGACAAGTTTTTTGTACCTTAAAGTAATACATTAAACGGCAGTTCATTAATGTCCAATATGTTTTATTAGTTAAAACACAAATATTAAGTTTATAGATGAATTACGATCAATTTTTTCACTCGTAAAATTTCGCAGAACGAAGTTGGTTGAGAATAATACCAACTGTAAGTCCTCCGGCGAAGGTGATTCTTCTAGCTTATGGTTTTTTGCAAAATTATTGGTCATTTCATGGCTGTGACCCTCATAGCACCTCCTAGCAGTGAATTTGTGATCTTTAATTCTTCCGAGACAAACTTTCTTAAAACATTTAAGCAAATAAACACACTTAATTGAAGCGCTCCTATATAGGAGGAATCAACCAAGCATGCAGATATCCTTTCAGTTTTTTTAAGTTTGAATGCTATAATGAATACATGATATAATTGGGCTCTCATGGGTTATATAAGATGATACAGTAAAACCCCATTATAACGCGGGTTTCGGGAGACAGAATGTACACCCGCGGTATTTCAGGAAATAATTTAAAAAAACGTGAAAGCATATGCGTTATAACAAATGTAATTGCAAAATACTATAAAACTGATATCGTATTTTGATTTAAATGTATACCTTACTTTAATCGGTGTTTTTAAAATAGTCTGATATTTTCTTTTGGCACGACAGCTGTTGGTGTTTCTTCGTCACAAACGTCTTAATATTTTGCAAATGTAAAAGATGAAGATGATGACAGTCACTCTGTCTCTCCATCCAATTCATCACTTCACTAATGTTATCCAATACTTTGCTTATTTAAGGGGTCTCAACCTCACACATCTCTTCATTCTCGCTGTCATCATACGATAATTTTTCTGTTCTTCCGTGGTTGTGGACTTCAGCTACAATTTCTTATCATTCTTATAGACAGTGATGGGAGTTTAGCATCACGGTAAACTTTGAACCAAGTTGTTTACGAAGAAAATAAATCACGGTAAAATTTGAATCAAACAAGAATGTTTACGAATTAAGTAAATGGAATCATTTTGGGGGACATGTGTTGATTGCATAAAAACTGATGCTTAGAATAACTTTGCCTTTTTATATTTTGACTACACATATAATAATGCACGAAACGCACACAATAATACATTAAGTTAGCCAATAAGTCAAAATTCTTATTTTGGCGTCACTGCAAAAGACTAGGATGGCATTATCATACGTAATGTCACACTGTAGCCATAAATATATCTAAAACATGGAAAGAAAATCTAGAGTACAGGCAACTTCCGAGATTCGACAAATTCGAGATTTCGACGCGGCCGATCGAATTTGGAGCTAGTTTACGCGAAGTAATTTTCGTCCCGACCAACCATGCGAGGTTTAGTTTCAGTGTAAACATAGTTATTTCTGCTCTCATTGTTTGAATTTGTGCTGATTTCACTCTTTTTTCTGTTAATCTTTTATTTAAATTTATTTTATTGATTTATTTATATATTTATCACTTGACATAATATTTAAAGGGAATGTAATAGTGATAATGCAAGTGAATCAAATAAAAGTGTCGTTCAACTATTAGCACTTATGTGAAACAGAAGGGGAAATTTCTAGTATGTGATAAATTCACATAATTTGATGGCTGGTTTGACAGATTTAAGAGAAGGGCAGGTTTGCATAACTTTAAATTAACTGGTGAGGCTGCAAGTGATTTTGTGCTTTTTAATAACTTTTATATTAATTTCGCTGTGATATATAGTTGTATGTATAGATGTATGCAGGGATGTACTGCAGAAGGCCCGGTCCGGCTCGCGTGAGTCGAGATGCGGGAACGTATCCCCCGATTATAACATGCAAGTCTATGGAAAAACAGCGTTCAACATTCGACAATTCGAGATTCGACCATGTTTTCAGGAACGCATCTCTGTCGAATCTCGGGAGTCGCCTGTATTGTTAAACATTCTATGCCAATTGTGAGTGACGAAAACATAGCAACAGCAAGGCATATCTGCAAGGTGAACAAGAAATTGTTTTTCATTCAATAATTGTGGTAACAGTAAATAGAAAATACATGTAGGAGAATATGCACAAAAATAGTTCTGAAATCAGCGTGTGTCTAATGCGCTGGTGCATCTTATGTGACGGAAAATACATTACTTAAAATATAGTGGGTAGATTTCTGAGGTCTACTGCTTATAAGATACTTTCTTGCTTGTCTGTAGACATAAGGCCCCATGAGGCATAAGGCCCTAGGCAGTCGCACATGTTGCCTGGCCCTAAATCCATCTCTGCTCAAGAGGTTTGCAAAAAGAAAAAGGTTGGGAACCACTGCAGTAGAAAAAAATTATGAATAGAACTTTAATAAGTATGCCAAATACATTTTTTCATTTGAACACACTTGACGGATTGGGACCTATCTTTCACAATGATGAGTGGCATCACTCTATGCATAAATGTTAACTCTTTTTAACCTAATTGTGAAAACTTCAATACGTAGCCATAAGTGGCTTGGATCTATCTGACATAAGGACAATTTCCTTAGGTAAGGTCTTCGTTAAGTTTGAAAGCCTCTATGTTAATAGATGTTCATAATCAACAGACTCTATGGTAACTTGTTTTCATACTTAGTGTGCATGTATTTGTTGTGACATGACTGAATGTTAAGATCATTCAATCGGATTTCTAATATCTTAGATTTATTTAAAGACTTTTGAATGAATAAGTTTAGATATGCAAAAACCACAACTGAACTTATATTTTTATACTGGATGAGGGTGCCTAAGGCAGCTTATATGCAAGAAAAAAATCAGATATTCAAAAATGTGAGATAATCATCACAATTCACTAGGACTTAGGTAAAAGGCTTAGTGATTCAACGTGCAGTATGTGATCCTTTTTCACTAAGTTTTATCACTTTATCCTTCACTTCTAAGGTAATAACTTTTCTGCTATATTTATTTCTATCACCATCTTTAGAGTACTCACTTTTCCTTTTATCAGCCATTTTTAAGGATTAAATAAATAAAAAGTTCTGAAAAATCACTAGTAAAATGAATAATAGGAGCACAGAGATGCAAACTTAAAGCACGTTGTTAGGCAGACTGACTGACTGCAGGGACCTATAAACACTCATTTATATTTAGAGTAACCTCACTGACTGGGTGACGTATTTTACATTGTGTTACATTGTGCCAAAGGAGCTGTTGGCGGTTAGGAATTGGAGAAGAGCAGCGATTAAAAGGCAGACGATAAAGGGATCTGGAATTCACCATGAACGTCAGCTCCATGGAGGGGGAAGGGGATTAATAGCTTTTGAGTTAGAATGACCACAAAATACCTATCGAACACAGACACACGCAAGCATCAAAAATATAAGTGATGGTAATAAATAGCACGGAATGTAGCTTGATAGAAATGGAGGAAAAATTTCTCATTCGTTTTCTGAGTACAGCATTCTCATTTACACATTTCATCACCACATGATTTACAGTTTCACATTCTCGCTTTGTTTTAAATCTGTAGAAGATGTAATAATGTTAAAAGTGATTTGCAGTGTTTATTGTAAATAAATAAATAGGAGCTTAGTAAACTGACATTTGGCATTTGCAAGATTCACTAGGAACTTCGAAAAATGTAAATCGCATCGTGCCAGGTTTAAAACTTATTCCACGCAGAAGATTAAAAACACGCCAATAGATTACAAACCAAGCATTTGTGGATTTCAGATCTTTTCTTCTTGTCTTACCTTTACTCTTCCCAACAATAATAGGCTGTATTATCATCATCACTTATATAGATGCTGTGTCACCATCATGACGTTAGTACTGGTTTGACCGCCGTAAGTAATAACATGGGTGATAATTGACGAATGCCATAAGTGCAGATTGACGTAAGTTGAGGATTGACTGTAGTCTGTTATGTATGACTTGAAAAGCAAGAGGATTTTAAGTCAGAAAAAAATAGGAGTAGATTTATTCCCTTCACATTTGCTTATTTGTTGTTCTACAGAGAGTGCTATTCTTCTCTTAACCAATTTTATATTGTCTTTTACTTCCTTGTTACCCTTAAAGTATAGATTAGGTCTTCTGCATTGAAAATTTATATACTGCTTGCTTCGTTTTAGCTCTACCAGGAGATTTAAACTTAGGCTTCTAAGGGTTATTACCAGTGCTTTTTTTCATGCAAAATATAAAATCAAGAAACTTTTCAGAATAAAAATTTATAAATTTTGAAAACATTTCAAATTCAAAACGTTTATTACTAGATTGTCGTGCTTTTCACATGTAAAATGCAAACCACCATTGATGTTTATGACCTGACATTTATAATATCCACATTTTCGTCAACAATAAACTGATCTGGAAGCTTATTTTTTAAGAAAAAATATGCTGGTTAATACTATCAGGGAGGCACACACCATAGTTTGGAATGATACATTGATGGAAGAGATACAAAAGATGTAAGCTTTTGGAAATAACCAAATATGAAGCACAGTTGAAGGCAATCAAGAAAAGTCGTCAGCAAGGCACATTATACTGTGAAATCGTCATTACTTATATCACAGAACTAGAAGTTAATATTATGACAGTGATCGGTTTTATTTGGGTCTTTGGTGTTTAAAATCTTTTATTTAAAGTAATAATTTCACAGTAATTTAATCATATGTGTTTCGTGGGTTTTTGATAGGGTCAAATATTTTATGCAGGCCTGTCTTAAGGTGGGGCAACTGCCCTGCACCTATGAAGGCTCTGCACCTTACCCTTATTAAGTGAAGGGAAGTGCCCCGTTGCAGTCGTGTTGCCCAGGGCCCTGCAGATCCTTGAGACAGGCCTGATTTTATGCATGTATGCCTACTGCTATAAATCGCAATTTTAATTTATAAATAATTGTGATTATGAATGTTGTAATGACTGGCATACATACAAGTAAATAATAGCTACTATTGTTTTATCTAATTGTAAGCTTAAATGATACAACAATTGGCTAAATTAACAGTACCATGTTCAGTTGCCATGAAACATGAATAATGGTATTGTTGCCTCCTGTTGAAGCTTTTAGAAATAGGTATTTTCTTTTAGTGGAGCATGTTGATATGCTTATTTTTGGCTTATGAAATGTTACTACTTTACATAAATTTAAATCATTTAAAAATAAACAAAATGGCTTTTGTGTTGAGTTTAAGGTGGATTTTCTATATTATAAATTATCAACATGTTAGCTCCATATAGAGGATAAGTTTCCTGATTTTCCTTTGAATCTGTCTTTAGCATGCCTCTTGTAAAACCATTTGTCGAATTAGTGAATTGTAATTATCTTGATAATTTCTGTTTTAAATTTTATGCAGAATTACCATAGCAGTTATGAGAGGAGAGCCTGTATTTTACACTATTTTATTTGTTTACCTTCTTAGAGCACAAGAATGTGATGCTGAGCAAACTGAATCCCTGATTGGCATAAACTCTGGAGACCATGAAGCCTAGTAGGTAGCCTTTTTTTTCCCAAGCAGTATTGACACTACATCACTCTTCAAATGTTGTATCCATTCTCTCCATGAATGTGGCTACTAATTACTGTGAAGTTATATGGAAAATTCATTTTTAGGCATCCTCTTTTACGTTTTATGAAAAATCTCAATGTAAATTTTTTAAATTGTGCCATCGAGGAATTGCAGACATTTTAATTTGAATCTAGAATACTGATAGTGTGAATGAACTTCAGAATGTGCGAATGATTTTCATTTTTGGGTGGCACAGTTTGTTGGACTATGTGTAATTTTATATCTGCATTCTTTAAGTAAGAAAGAATGGGCAGATTAATTTTAATTTGAAGGAACGCTGTTAATTTATATATAGCATTGAATTATATCTAGTCACAAACATTTTATTTACCTGTGGAAGCTTCAGGGTATCTGTTCTTATTTGCATTCAACTCATAAGGGTAGCAACTAAAGGTATTGGCACCAAACCTCATTTGATGTGTATTTTATAAGTTTGTATGTTTATTGTCATTCCATCTATACATTAGGTAAGTGTTTGTAATATAATTGTTACTGCATATATCCACATTGTGCATAACTATCTTGGATATTTGAACATAAGTATTTTGTCATGGAAGAAATGGGAATAGTATTAGTTATACATTCCTTTAGAACTGTGGTTTTCAACAATTTTAGGACTATGTACTTCTATTTTGTAATGCTCTACCCAAACAGAACAAAACACTATCGCATGAAAAACTGGAAATGCTTGAATCATTATTTGTTGCATACCATATAGAGACAGCACACTTTCCACATGCACTAAACTGATTGAAAACCACGGTCTTAGAATTTGATACTAATGTAATATTTCGGCATGTGATAACGATGCTCTGTGATATGATTTCTCTTTCGTTATGTTTTTAGGTGTCCTTCAAAGATAAAGCACAATTTAATCCTAAAATTATCTATTTCTGGGTTTCTTTTAGTGCAAATTATCTCAGGATGGCATTTACATTTTTATAAATGTTGAACATTGATATTATTGTACACTTAACTCTATATGTACTTTATTGAAATAAACATTTAATTTCAAATAACGTGCTTCAAAGGAAAAGCATCTGTAGGGTGAATTTATTGTGCCTTAACAAGTCTGTGTAGTTCTATTTTTAAAAGAGCTTTTGTTGACGTAAAAGACTATAATTTTAAAAAATGATTTTGAAGTTAAGACTTTTAAAAATGTTACAAATTATACTTGCTTCTCGTATTCCCCTTGTACAGTTATGTGTGTACATGTATGTGTGTGTGTGTATTCATTCTCCTTCTAGTCTCATTAACAATATAATTTCTGTCAAAGAAAAATTTTAGTTGAGGTCCAAGGCAACCATAAATTTTATCTAATTGTTTAAGGATTTAACAGTAATGTACGTTTGTCTTCTTCAAAAGACTTTGTGCAGTAATAAGATATTATAAATATTTAAAATTTGTTTTGTTAGATATTGCCTCCCAAGTATATGTTGTACCAGGCCTGTGATTATTTTGGGAACATCACTATGTGATCTTTTGTTTTAAACATATAGGGACAATATTTTTATTAGAATAATAAACCAAGAATCAATTTATTTTAATTGAGCTGTACATATATTCTTTGAGTTTTCATTGTTTTAAAAATAAAATAAGTTGATGCTTTAAAATACTTGTATTTGTTATGATTATTAAAATGTATGACCAAGGTAACTTGAGAGAAATAAATGGCATGAGCATTACAAGAGGTGCTTAAGAATTAAAATTAATGATAGTGACCCCCAGCTGGAGAGACTTGGATTGTTATATTCAGCTACTTGTTATATCTTGAAAACAACTACCGTATATACTCATGTATAGTGCGCAGTTTGAAGACCAAATTTCAGGTCTTAAAGAAGGGGTATGCGTTATCCATGGTTAACACTTTTGTGTACTTATAATTTGAAATTAAAGTGAACCTACCTCTTACCAGATTCTCGCTTTTTGGATGAATTAAGGGAAAAACCACAATAATTATTGCAATAATCCAAGTTATACATTTATTAATTACTAGCTAAGCCCGTGCAAAATTTGCGCATTTAATTTTAAATTGATTCATAAAAAAATAATGTTTGTAAAATAAGTTGTTAATAATTCATATTTTACTTTAGCAATGAATTTACACAGTATAGGATACTTAGATATTTGACTCCCAATGTAAAGTTTGCATGTTAGAATCTCACTGAGGGAAAGGCAGTGTGCGCATATTTAAAAAAATGTTATCCGTAGGTAATCAGAAATCTGTATTTTATAAGTTATGGTAGAGAGTAAATTGATGCGGCACAGTAATTAAATTGAAATGATTAGTGATCGGAAGATTCTTACGCGACAGGCATAAACTGTAGTGATGTGAAATGAGGAAACAGAAGAATAGAACTGCTAAGACCGGGAGTCAAACTGGGTCTTAACACCTCAAAGAAAGCAAATATTGGGAAAAGAAAGATGTGAACTTTCTGTCATTTACAGGAAATGTCATCCACTTAATCAGTCACAAAACATAACTCTTGTAAAAGTGACGCCACAAAAAATAATTATTTATCCACTTAAGCGAGGCAAAAGTATTAAAAAAGTAAGCGCTGAAACAGTTGATTGTAGAATAATGCGGAGTATAAACTTAACCAGGGTTTAGGAAGGTTCCTCCTCACGAAAGCCTTCGTAATGAAATGGCAGAGTCTTACGCGTATTTCCACTGACAGGGTGATTCTTGGTCGGTTCAGTCACGAAAATAAAAACATTTGGTATTTCCAAAAGGCTGAATACTCAGATACGGTATTTAAAAAAATAAATATGCTTTTCTACCACAATCTACGATAAATGCATCCTAGTCACAGAAAATAATCTTACTGAATGTTCTCGAGTTAAATCATTATCTTAATGAATTCATCCATTGTTATATTTATAACAATAAAACTTTAATTAAAGCACAAATGTGGCATATAATGATCTTACTAACATAAGGATTCCATTTTCATGTCAATATGAACGTTTAATCGATGGTAATTGAATCAGAGGCAACAATTAAGGTCGACTTGGCAACGTCCTGAAGGAGAACAAAAAATTTTGAAAACAATTGTGTATTTCCAAAACTTTTGACCGCGTAGGGTATAAACATTGAAAGAATAAGATAATTTAGAGTTTTAACCATTGAATAAATCAAAAACGAAGAAAATCGGTCCATATTTACGTATTTTAACGAATGAAGGAAAAAAATCTTGCACTCTGAAAACTCGAAAATCCCATGTAAACTTATGGGAACATATAATTATCTCCTGGAATCGAACCCGGGACTTTAGGAAATTGAGAATAGTTTTCTAGGGACCTCCTGGTCTGTAGAAACAAAACGCAGTTTACTACAAATCTCTACAGCAAACAGTTTTCTAGATAGAGGGGGATGGACTGACAGATGGACGGACGGACAGATGGACACTTCAGAAATTATATATAGGATATGTATAGATCACCTAATTACTTCTATACAGTTATAATTCCATCCTCTGAAAATATTCCGTATTTCACTAGCTCATCAGCTGATTGCTGTAGTTTTTGCAAAATCGCAAGATAGACTTCCCGCAAAACATGCATCGAAAACAAAGAAACAGAATAAGCAAATTGAAATAACTGTATTTAGTTAATGATTCTGGTATGTACGATTAACAATTAAGTAATCTAAAATCTGTAGAATGATGTGTATGAACTTAATCATACCTGTCGCATATCATGTTTCCAGATTTGTTTGTTACATTTTTGCATTATACCTTCTATTAAAGTTTTAGGATGAGATGGGAAAGAGGGAACCAACATCCACTATAAATCAAAACTATCTATTTTATAGATCCTTTTTGTCTGATTTAAAAATATTGGCAACAGTGGCATTGCGGTTTTCTATGCGGCATCAGTTTGGCCAACTTACTGTATGAAGTTACTGCCATCTCAACTCAGTCGCTTTCATTATTGATGATGTCTTTCTAAGACGTAATGTGGAGTTTATTGACCATAATACTTATGGGCAAGTCCAAGCGTTTTAAAATTTAAAAAATCGGTAGGACATACATTGTACAAACTTTCTCATATACAAATGCATCGTTTAGTTATCTTTTGAAAAATATGAACTATGTAGAATCGTTATAAACATCAACTTAAATAGCTGTACGAAATTTGGTGAAAATCGTATGAGCCATTTTGTAGAAAACCCAATTGATGTTAAAGTTGCCCAAGAATAAACTAGCCATATATTCATTCATTGAGAAAAATAAAATATGTAGTATTATTGCAGTCATATACTCAAGTAATTGTACGAAATTTTATTAAAATCATTAGAGCCGTTTTTGAGAAAATCAAATTATTGTTCAAGTTGCCTAGAATAAACTAGCCTTATATTCATTTTTTTGAGAAATATGAACTATTTAGTATTATTGAAGACTTAAACTCAAGTAACTGTATGGAATTTGATCAAAATCGTTAGAGCCATTTTTGAGAAAATCAAATTGTTGTTAAAAATGCATAGAATAAACTTCCCTTAATTATTGAGCAATGACAACCATTTCTTCATAGCTTCTGCTCGGTATGATAAGATGCCTAAGTACGAGATTTCATTCATTTTCGCTCTACTGTTTAGGGAATAAATGAATGTCACACTAATACTTTTTCCACTGCTTTATTGGCACTTAAAAACAGGAGACAACCATGGTTTCGCTACTGTGTACTAGTGTGACATTCATTTATTCTCCAAATATGGATATATTTCACAAAGTTACGCCTAAAACTATGGATTTTTTTCTACCGTTTAGGCTCTAGAGCCAGTGACAGACAGACAGCATTGCGAAAACCACCTTTTCGGACTCTGGTACATCTAAAATGTTACTTCCATCAAAATCTCAAGGTTGAATTTTTTCGCGATTACTATACTTTCTTAATATACTTCGTATATGAGAAAGTAAAAATCCATGGAATTTGGCGTAACTTTGTGGTAAGTGATACTCATATTTCCGAGGAAAGTTAAATTCCACAATGAAAACTTTGGAATTTAACAAAGTTATTATTTTCTTCAGAAATACGTTTTTAAATTGTTAACGTGATAATTTATTGCTTTAATGTATTTATTTACGGTACTCTAGTTAATCCTTAACATGATGATATAATTTTGTTCAAAAATCAAAGGTGTGCGTTATACACAAGGTATGAGAAAAAGTCGTGATACATGAGGGCGAATTATACACAAGTACCTATATATGGTAATTATGATATTAAAATATTTCTTTCAGAGACTGCCCACCAAAATGATATAGTACTGAAGCAATACATCAACTTATCTAAACCTAATATAAATGTACGAAGTCAGACAATACAGGGTTGTTGAAAATTATAAACAATATCAACAAAAATGAACAAATTATTGCCATTGATAAACAAATCCCAACCTTGACTGATGATATTTAGTTGTAAAATACTTTTTACTTTCTTTTAGTCAATTAATTAAAAATGAAAGTACAGGCGACTCCAGAGTCTCGTTGGGGATGCGTTCCTGAAAACGTGTTCGAATCTCGAATGTCGAACGCCGTTTTTCCATATACTTGCATGTTATAATCGGGGGATACGTTCCAGCATCTCGGGAAAAAGTCTCCCCTCACGTTCTATAAAGATAAAATAATATTACTAATACGTTAATACAACAATATTAAATTATAAATAAATTATATAATAAATATTTTAAATGTATACCTTATTTTTTGCACTAAAAAGGAAAAAATAAATTTTTGTTTCGAATTTCAAGGATAGATGTATGCAATATGCTTTACAGACAGCCCGGTCCGGATCGCGCCAGTCATTTCTTACAAACGACTCGCTCGAGCTGGATAACATACCTGCGTACATCTATCTATACATACAACTATTTATCAGAGCGAAATTATTATAAAAGTTATTAAAAATGCACAAAATAACCTAAGAATAAAGAAACAATAAAATAAAAAATATTTTCATACCTTAAATCTTTTTCAACTATGCTTACTGGACTTGGTTTATTAATTGAGAAGTTGGAAGGAGACGAGCTATTGGGTGGGGAACTGTTTATTGTTGTTATCAAATTACCTGAATTTATCATGTTCCTTTTGTTTCACATGTTTTTTTCCTTTCGTTATCATTAGTTGTTTTTCTATATCTGAAAAAATTTGAGAAATATGTAGTGGTACGTTTTCTTAAAATCAAAAACATTTTAATGTGATCACTCTGTCTGTTGGTATATTTGTGGTCAATCAACTTTTTTGTTTTAAGAGAAATTTGGAAATCTCCTGAATTAGAAAGCTTTTATCAATCTGTAAATTTTCCAACAATTAGATTTTTCCAGTAGTTCGTATATTTTCACTTAGATGGCTTCAAATTTGGAAAATTGAAATTTTGAAATGGTATTTCAGCCTAATTTTTGAAGCTGGATAAGTGAAGTTTTTCGTGAATAGGTCTAGTGAAGATCTATGTTCTAACAGTGTAGGTTTCTCCCTTCACAACAGAAGAGGGAAAATTTTTTTTTTAGTTTTTCAAAAATTTCTTCTGAAGGAGATTTATTTTATCAAAATGCAGCTTGAATTTTCTGGAACTTCTCAAAATAGAATAGTTTGGGATTTTAAATAATTTATCATGTCAAAATACGCAAAATGAAAGTAAATTCTTCCTAAAACATTGAAAACAGTTTATGAAAAATTCTAGAATAGAAAGAAACACCCATATATTATGAAGGATTTCAAAAAATCTTGCTAGTTACAGCATGCAAAAAAAGCAAAAATTCAAACCCAGATGGGATGTTTCATTTGTCTTGGCACCTAAACCCAGATCCTAACAGATGCTGGAACCCTGAAAATTTTTAGAAAACACGGTTCAACTTCTTGCTCAATCTTTTTCTGGTCTTTCCAGTCTTCTAAAGGTTACTGAATTTAGTAGATTGCATGCATACTGATTGTGAGCCATGTTATCATAGCTTTTCCAGGATACCTTGACAAAGAGCAGCCAGCTTGAATTCCATTTTTTCAGATATAGAAAAACGACTGATGATAAAAAAATAAAAATTTTTTGTTAGATTACTACATTATTTTCCTTTTTACTTAGTCTGAAGTGAATGCTTGTAAAAAAATTCAATATAGATGATTCATTGAAGTTATATTTTCTTGTAAATTTCATGGTAAATGGGATAAAGCAAATGCCTTTTAAAAAAACAACTTCTAATTTTTTTATTACGCATACATTCCTATTTCTACTGACTGAAATAGGACAGATTTCTCCATGTAACTTCTATACTGACTATGAATGACTACTGTACAACTCAAAACTTAAAAGCTGTATGAAATGTCTTTTTAAAATATATGAAACGTAAAATTTATTTCAAATTTTTAGTCAAGACATGAAAAAGTTGACCTGCGAGAAACTCAAAAGAATTAATATTTAGTCCTGCTGTTTTGTCAATCCACCTTAAATGTCCTAATCTGTTACGTACTTCACGAAAGTTGCGATGACGTCATCACATGTACACGGATTTTTTTGTTTCATTTCGCAGGCGCTCGCTCATTACGTGACGCCTTAGCTAGTTGGGCCACCCACGTTTACCACAGCCATATTTACCTTGTTAGCCAGAAAGGAAGACAATCCCCCAAAAAAAGGGAAGTCTTACTCACAACAATGTTATTATTACATCGAGGCGGCGATGTTATTAAAACTTCAGATGTATGTTCTTACTCGTCAGTCACTGTAGCATTTCCCTACACCGCACAAGACACGCAATCAAATTTGCGAGCCCACTCCGCATAAAGGGCCGAAATGTAACATATGAGACTAAAAACTGCTTCACTGAAGGATAATTATTCGAAACTCGTAAATACAGTAAAACTTCGTTATAACGCGCCTCACTATACCGAGGATTTGGATTTATCGCGGGTCTAGTCATGTCCCCCAAAATGATTCCATTTATTTTCTTCGTGAACTTGTTTCACATTTTACGGTGATTTATTTTCTTCGTAAACAACTTGGTTCAAAGTTTACCGTGATGCTAAACTCCCGTCGCTGTCTATAAGAATGATAAGAATTTGTAGCTGAAGTCCATCCATCCATCCATCCATCCATCAGAGATAATCGAAGGTCACCTCTCTTCACAATATCAAGACGGTTACGAGCTTTTGATAGCAGGTGAAGTACTCGACTAAACCCATATTCAACCAGATAAGAAGTGGGAAATCCGATAAAAAACAATTTTGCCTTCTCCCAGAGCTGTGGAAACTTATTTGCAATTTCACTACTTATCCAGAAATTCTGTTTGCCATTTTTGAATCTAGCTTGAGCTGTTATATCACTCTGCAGCTCAATCAAACATTCTTGGAATATAATGTCAACATCAACTGCATTTACCCCAAATGGATCGACCACCCAATCTGGAATATTCATCTCTAGCAGGTTGCTGAACCGAAATTGCATATCACTATACAAATGCTTCAAATGTTCAACATATACAATGAGATCATCATCTTGCAATTCTATGTCAAGAGTGGCCAGTGATGGAAATTGCATTAACTCGCGACGTCCAATATTACTCCAGAATAGCTTGAGTTTTCCAAGGAAAGCAGTAATAGCCTCTTTGCAAAGTATAAGATTACGGTTTTTTCCTTGTAACTGTTTGTTTAACAAATTCAGCTTTTCAAACATATCTGATAGATAAAATATGTCACACTTAGCAGCAACGATCTGTTCTCCAAGATGCTTATCACTTAGAAATGATACAATACTGTCCCAAAGTGCAACAAAACGATGAAGAAAATTACCTTTTGATAACCATCGGACCTCTGTATGCATTAGTAGGCGTTCAAAATCTTCTTCATTTTCCTCACAAAGTTGTCGGAAAAGATGATCTTGAAGTGAATTTGATTTTATGAAGTTGACAGCCTTTATTACAATAGCAAGGGCATCATGCAAACGTCCTCCCAAGTTTTTTGCAACCAAATGTTGATGGTGGACCACGCAGTGTATGCAAAAAACTTCAGGCTCAGCATTTTTTAAATAAGCAATGAATCCTCTGTATCTACCTACCATCGAAGCAGCACCATCTGTTGCACAAGCCATTGTATTTTCTAGTGGAATATTGTTTTCCTTGAAATAACTCTTAACTTCTTCAAAAATTGTCTCACCTTTGGTGCCTGTCTTAAGCTTTTGGGAAAAAAGCATTTCCTCACTGAGCTGATCACCATTCAAAAACCTAACATGCCATCAGAAAGGCTTCATTGTCGCGTAAAGTGGATTCATCGATTTGCAGGGCAAACTTCTTAACTTGCAGTTGTGCAACTAGTTGTTTTTCAGTTGCTCAAAGGGATGGCCTGAGTAATTTCATGTGCACTCTGATTCATAACAGTTGAAATTACAACAGACACTGCAGGCAAAATCAATGATTCGCCAGTATTATGTGGCTTGCCAGCTTTTGCAATTAACTTGGAAATCTCATAGGATGCAAGTAAACCTTTGTCTACCTTAGATACTCTTCCACTAAACATTTCTTTTACTGTTGTCCTTGTTTGGAAATTATCATGCAGCTTTTTGAAGTAATCTAGTGATTTGTCCACCTTGTCCTTGTGCGTTACCTCCAAATACTTCCACAGCTTACATGGCCGCATGCTTTCATTTGAAAGTATAATCATACATATTAGACACGGTGGCATCGTTTTGTCCTGGGGTGATGGAATAAAACCGCGGGCAAGGTACTCAGTGGAATATTGCCGACATTTTTTCTTAACCATAGTAGCCATGGGTAATCTGATATTAAAAAAAGAAAAATAAATCAAAAATAAAAAATATATAACAATACAATTATAACTATAGACATATGGATAGAAAATAAGTCGATGTGGCAGAATTATAATAAAATAGGTAATATTATTTAATCACTTGGAATAAATATTAACATTGCAAAATTTATTATTTGACAATAAAACCAAGACTTGTATTTTTGTTGAAATCTCCAATTCGATTTTTTTCATGAAAATGATGGAGAAAGTAAAAATGTGTTATCAATAAAAAACATTTATTTACCTTCAATAAGTGAAAAGACTCACCTCGTTGTCTGATGGAAATAGATTCATCTCACTTTTCACTCTCTGCTGGTAAATGACTGGCGAGCTTGGATATTTGCGAGTCGGAGTTCAATAGTACTTTGCAAGTGAGATAATGTTGAATCATATATTTATGAAAATAAATTGTCCTAAAATGCATAGAAACTTCATAAGAATAATTTAAAAGCTACTTTGTACGTGAGTAATAGTTTAACAGATAAATTAAAGATATTTAGTAGGATGTCTTATCAACTACAAAATAAAATAAAAAAACCGACTTTATAACAAATTAAACTGAAAAGCAATTTTTATATGCATAAAAATTGTTCAGTACTGTGTCCCAATCATGGCTTCATTCAAAGATGTAGCACCAAATCTTTTTATCATAAATTGCGCATTATATTACTAATTAACTTAAATTTTCCATTTTTTAATCAAAAAGAGTGAAGAAGTTACTCTCCCACTCATGACAGGCGACCACCTCTTTGGGTTTCACCCGGAGATTCCGGGTTGTTAAACCTCATCTCCGGTGTCCAGATTTTACTATAATTTCTCCGGGTCAAATAATTTCATAATACTAACCAATGAAAATAATGAATTTCAAATACGTGATGGTGTTAAAACTTCAAGCAAAACGAATTTTCTCAAAAGAGATAAAAATAATACATTTACTATATTTATACATAACGAAATAAATAATATTTCATTGATATTCAAAGATGTATCGATGTCATTTATCGTACTTGTTAATTAACAACTAGTGAACAACTGCAAACTTGTTAAAAAAAGAAAAAAGTGTGTTCCTTCAAATTCTCCGGGTTTCAGACTAAAATCTCCGGGTCATGAAGGTCTAGCAGGTGGTAAGCCTATTCATGAGGGATTTTGTGAAACTCCTCTACAAATAGGAATAGCATACGAAAAATAGATCTTTATGGCTGATGAGTCCACAAATATTAATAATGTGTCAGAACTTATATTATTACGTTTCGTAGATAACAATAATATTAGAGAAATGTTCCTCTGTTTAATTAATTTAGATAATGTGGATGCAGAAACCAATACACAAACCATTTTATGTCAGCTAAAACAATGGAAAATAATTAAAAATATTTAGTGTCATGTTCATTTGATGGAGCTACTACTTTCTCAGGAAATATTTCCGGAGTACAAAAGAAACTATCAGAAAAAGTTGGACGAGAAATACCTTACATACACTGCAGAGCGCACGTATTATCCTTAGCTCTGACAAGTGCTAGAAACAAATATCCAGCGATTAAACAAGTGCTGCATGTTGTTAAAGATATTTACAAACTGTTTCATAGACCATCTAGACGGGAAAGAATGTTACACAATATTCAATCCATTCTTGAGGAACCACTATTAAAAATTCCAGAAACCATAGAAACTCGCTGGCTAAGTAATTTTAGATCTATTGACGCGCTCAGGCTTTGTGACGGTTCCATAATAATGAACAGATACACAGTGGCGTAGCTAGGGTCTTCGGCACCTGGGGCAAGGCATCTTTTCGGCGTCCCTAACGGGGGGGATTATATTCCCAGTTTTTCTTGCCGCCAAATTCCAGGGGGAGGGGTTTACGGGGTCTTCTGTACTTAATTTAGCGTGTTGACGTCTTCAAGCAATTCCCTTTTTTGCTACCGTATGTAACAAACATATTTGAATTGGAAATTGGTGCGAGTAAGGCTAGATGGCAGGAGATACCTCAACTCAATTGCAAATCCCCCTAGCCCATCGGCACAACATCGTTTACAAGTGAGATCCAGTCTAAGGAAATATACAGGCAAAACAAGAGTGTAACCCGAAACTCAAAGAATGAGCGATAACCCTAAAGACTTCGGGTGAGAGATAAAAAGGTGGCAACCTGAGTGGCCACCTCAAGTTCGTCAATGACCCGGAGATTTCCTTATCTGTCCCGGTGATTTCCTAGTTTAGCCCGGAGATTCTCATGTGAAGAAATTGAAGTATGTTTACTATTTTTAAATGTTTAATACAAAAGAGATACCGTATATACTCGTGTATAGTACGAGTTTTTACGACCAAATTTTTATTGCAAAAATTGGGGATCGTACTGTACACGAGTAATGCATTTGAGGATTTAAAATTCATGTATCTTCATGGGCATTTTCGGTGAAGTTATGCCACCCGCACGCATTCTAATGGTAGGCTAACCTTAACAGTGAGGTCCTTTATCGTTGTTATGTTGCTTCGTGAAGAGTAGAATCTTTTTCATGTATACAGCTTCAAATTCACAAATACTTGATATAAGTGACGATTTACGGGCACTTCCTTTCTTGAATGTTATGTATGTACATCTTTGTTTGCGTCTTTTTACAAGGGATGGATTGGAACGAGTTGGACTAAAAGTATCGTAGACGGCGTAACTTTATGGAATTTCGACATCTCGGAAAAAAGAAATTACTTTGTAATATTCAACAGTCTTTATTGTTTCTTCAATCACACACCGATCGGTTTCCACTACAAAGTCATTCTACAAGTGTTACGTCGGTTAGTAACACCATTAGAATGATTTTGTAGTGGAAACCGGTCGGTGTGTGATTGAAGAAACAATAAAGACTGTGGAATATTACAAAGTAATTTCTTTTTATCCGTTATCCCTACCTATTAAACAGACGAGCGGTTGGAACCATTACGTACGCGGAACGTAATCAAGACGTACTAGAATTGAAACGATTTTATTTCATCTTGTGCAATCATGATTCATATCACTTTTTATTAAATGTTTTAGGAGTAAGATACTTAACCTTTCCGAATTTTAGTGTACTCGCAAGAAATACTATTTACGACATTTACGGCCTATTCTATGGTGGTGTGGAAAATCAAGGTTGTTCGATATATCTCACTCGTAACCATCGAGCTATCGAAACGAAATATATCGACCATGGTGAAAAGCTCGGGTCGTACTATAAACGAGATATATGAAAAAATCAGGTTTGTTCACCAAAAAACCAGGGGTCGTACTATAAATGGAGTCGGCATATACACGAGTATATACGGTAATTAGTTTTCATAGAAATGTAAATGTGATGAGCCATATTTTGTCGCTCTCTTATGCAACTTGGCGGCTCCCTCGAACACCAATGAAAGATTGTAGTGGTACCTACTTTATAACAGCGCCACCAATCCCAAATCACCGAATAAACGTAGTAATCAGAGCTACGAGCCATTCACTGAGATTCAGAATTTGTCGTTGCCGTAGATATGGTGGTAGCAAATACACCTAAATGCGACTCACCCACAGAGTTTTAGTTGCTGATGCGATAAGATTTTTTCCGTGCGTATTTCACAAATTAGACGTGTTTCTTTTAAGATTCTAAAGTCTCATGTTTTTCCAAACTAAAAATAAATGTGCTGACCGAAGAGAAAATGTAATATCGAGGCCCTCGAGACTGTTACTTCATAGAGAGCATTCTGACTTATTTATGCACACATGTGGCGATATAGCGTGGGTTTGGGATAGACTTCGAACAAAACCCAAGCGATAGCTATGGTCTGTAATAAGCACCATCAATTTTTAGACTTTCTAAATCGTACTTTCAAAACATCGTAGCTAATCTTGCTGCCTTGAATTGTAGAGAGTCTAGGGTGATCACATATGATTGACTATTTTAAGAGACAGATCCTTAAAAAAAACCAGACTATTAAAAATTTTACGGGACTTTTTTTAGCTTTGAAATTAAGACAAAAAATATTCTTTGAAAGTATATAAGAAAAAATTATATTTTTTACAAAAAATCTACACAAGATAAAAGTCTTTACAAGAAAGATATGTAGTTGCTTTTCACCTACAGCTCTGCTTTTACTGCACTTCTGTGAAATATGTTCATATTGTCATTCCATTTATTACAACATAAAGAAAATATTCTTTCCACAAGAGCTTTAGAACCTGGTACTGACTTAATAATTTCCATCAGCTTACAAAATTATTTTTTCGCAAGATTTTAATATCCCATTCCATTTATCTAGGAGAGTGAAATTTCATTTGTAACTTTTCGTAAAAGTGTCATTTTTGTAAGCTCTTCATACATTACATTACATTAATTAAGTGCTCGAAATGGAAAATATTACGAAACGGAACTCTCGGGAGGAAAATATTACAATTCGAAACTAATCGTCGATATTTTCGATACATGTGCAGTCTAGGTTCGTTCCGACTCGTTCCAAGCATTGCAATAATTACATTAAAATACGGGAAATGTGATTACCCTAAGTTTATCTGAAATCATACCTATTTTCATAAAAAAAATATGGAACAAAGTATTCATTTCGCATGGTACACAGGACATTTAAGGAAAAATGGGCCGAAAAACAGGATGTCCCGTAAAATACAGGACATGTGGCCACTCTGGTCCGTGTATGCTGTTGATCGGAGAATTTTACCCTTAACCCGGAGACTAGTCCCAAAACCCGGAGACTCCGTGTAAAATCCGGAAGGGTGGCCACCCATAGCAGGACTTCACAAATATTTTCTAAATATTTTTTTCTTTAACTCACGATTGCCATTTCTTAAGTCTCAGGGACCGTCTAAACGTAAAGAAGCTACGTATCACTATACCCTAAAGATAAATACGAGGGTGATTCATTGCATCTCGGCCCAGTTCCCAGAAACATTTTTTGATGGCTCGCACCTCTTTTGTCTTAATCTGTTAGGATATTACATTCAGAGCCTTGCCGGCATATACCGTAGATACTCGTGTATAGGTCGATCTCGTGTATAGGTTGACCCCCCCGAATTTTTAATTAAATTTTTCGTTTTTCACATATCTCATGTATAAGTCGACCCTGGTTTTTTCCAGTAATTATTAATTTGGCTAGTTCACGTACATTTATTTGAAGTAAAAACTATGGACTACCAAATTTTTTTACAGGCACATTCTCACGTAGTAACGGCTAAAAGAGATATAAGTTAACATTTTTAATGTCTTCATTCGTATATCACCATATTAATGTAGAACATTCTATGTAGTTTAAAGTATTGGAAAATAATGGAAGTTATTGTATCATCCCGGTGTATTGGCAGGGTAACATACAGGAGTTTACTAGTATAAGTCACAATACTATTGTATAAGTCAACATAACACTTTGGAATACGATATATATTATGATATTTTGCAAGTTCAGCCACTAGGAAGTTGGCCACTTTCGATATCTCGATTTATCGCACTCGGATGCCTCGGTATATATTAAATGTTTCGTCCCGGCGATCTGACAGACAGTAGACCACGTGATAGACTGAAAGTTAAACGTAAAAGGGTTATATTCACGTACTTACTGTGAACAAAAATAATTATAGATCATTAAAGTCATTGCAGATCACAGAGGTATTTATAAATCATGAAAATTATTTTAATTCACCGAAATAATTATAGTCTATGAAAATTTATTTCTATTACCGCGTGTTTTCCTTTCATTTGGTAGTTGAAAAGTTCGACTCGTGAACCCATAGCTTTAAAAATATGGATTCTAAACGATATAGTTACACAGCAAACTTTACGCTCAAAGTTATTGAATTTTCCATGAAAACCAACAATTGTGCAGCAGCGAGAGAGTTCAAGGTGTCCGAAAAGAATGTCAGAGACTGGAAGAAAGTTTCTGAACAATTGAGAAAGAGTCCTAAAACTAAATGTGCAAACAGAGGAAAGGGTAGTAAATGGCCAGAGTTAGAAAAAGAAGTGGAAAACTATGTCCTTGAAAATCGTCATAATGGAACTGCTGTTTCCCGTGGATCCATTCGAGTCTTTGCCTTGAAAAAAGCAAAGAGCTTTAATATTACAGACTTCAAAGCAAGTTCTGGTTGGTGTACGAGATTTATGAAGAGGCACAATTTTGTACTGCGACAGAAAACAAAAATATTGCAGCGTTTACCGGCAGAACTTGACGAAAAAGTTATCGAATTTCAGAAATTTATTATTAGGCATAGAAAAAAGAATGAATACAGGTTGGCCTGTATTGGAAATATGGACAAAACTCCAATGTATTTCGATATGCCATCGAATCGGACAGTAAACACAGCTGGAGAGAAAACAGTGCTGATAAAAACAACAGGACACGAGAAAACTAGATTCACTGTTGTGCTTTCTTGTATGGCTGATGGTAGTAAACTTAAGCCTATGGTTATATTTAAGAGGAAAACTATTCCAAAACATAAATTCCCAAATGGCGTTGTAGTCCACTTCCACAACAAAGCTTGGATGGATGAAGATGGGTTAAAATTGTGGTTGAAGAGAATTTGGAATTTCCGAACAGGAGGGTTATGAAAAGAGAAAAGTCTTCTCGTCTGGGATATGTTCAGGGCACATCTTGTGGATGGTGTTGCAAAAGAGGTTAGGCTGCAAAACACAGACATCGCAGTGATTCCTGGTGGCCTAACTAGTATTGTACAGCCATTGGATGTATCGCTTAATAAGCCATTTAAAGACAATATGAGGAAAAAGTGGAACGAATGGATGATAAGAGGAGAAAAAACATTCACTAAAGGAGGTGCCATACAAGCCCCTACACTATCAACATTGTGCGAATGGGTTATACAGGCTTGGGAAGAAATAAAAACGGAAACTGTGATTAAATCTTTTAAGAAATGCGGAATATCCAATCGCCTGGATGGAACAAAGACGATCTATTGTGGAATGATGAGTCTGATGACGAGTTTATTCCTGATGAAGAACATTTGAATGATCCATACGATGAAAACATTTCAGAAAAGGACTGGTGCGAGCTATTTAGATCCGATAGCTCCGATGATGAGGAATTTGAAGGATTTTAAGATACTTTTATGTGTTCACATATGTTCTGCTTTAATTAAAACTGTTTCAACTCCATAAATAATTAATTCTTTCATATACACCATTAATTTAAGTTCCGATAGTAAATGGTAATTTAAGTTTCGGTAGTTATTGATAGTAAATGCTTTCTCTCAATACATCGACGTTATAATACATCGTCAAATTTTAACACACGTCAAGTAATATCAAGTTTAAACCTACCATAAATATCTCTCGTGTATAGGTCGACTCTATGCGTTTTTGCTAGAAATTTTGTATTTAAATGTCGACCTATACACAAGTATATACGGTAGGTGCAAGGGGTGCATCGCACACGGGCGGCAACATATTAGGGGCAGCAATTCACGGGCGGAGTTTGTGTTTTGCACAATTTATTTCTTAAATTAAATACAACTTTTAATCTAAAAATGGAAAAAAATCTGGGCCAGAGTGCTTTTATAAATCCGTAAGGGGAGGCATAAACTGCTTGCACCCAGGCGGCAAATATGCCGGCGTGGCACAGTGGGCCAGAGTAGGATTTTAGCGGGACAAAAAGCAAATTTCTTAATGTTATGAAACTGTTGATTACTTTTAAATTCTTTTAATTGCATATCCATGTGGTATATATTTGCGCTCAAAATGCGACTTAACGCTACTAATACGATGTGGCGACCTTGCAATTCCGCTCGACTTAATAGCGGGCGGCATAACCACGCTTCTGTATTGTTCGTGTGCCCACCTTAAACAGACGTACGTGCACTGTTTTGAAGTTATAAATATTTACTTTACAATGAATATTGTAGAGCCAGGTATGTACTTTATTTTTACCTATTTATGTAATACAAACTCATATCGCAGGCGTGATTACGTTACTCCGCGACCTCCTAGCGGATCTGCTTTCATCGATAAAAATTGGTCTGTGAGTTTGCGTCCCTTAATCCCTGCACCCGGGAGCAATTGCCTCCCTCTGCACACCCCTTTCTACGCCTCTGCTAAGGGGTATCAATTTAACCCTATTATTTTAGCAGATTTTGCTAGTTAAAAAATGTTAGGCAGGTAAATTAAAATTTTTTTAGTACAGTCAAGCATCACTAATTCGTAATTCGTTAGTCCGAAACCATCTGTAATTCAAAAAGACTGATTTCCAACCAGGGCCGTCGAGAGCTAAGGCGGGCCCCGGTGCAAAGTACATGACGGCCCCCCCTTGTGTTTGTACATTAAAACTTCCTCCAACGCGGGGGTTACGTTCTACAAGGACGCCGCGTTGCGCAATCCACGTTGGAGGAATCATTAAATTTATGGGAATAATACGGTTCGGTTCCGAGATCGAAAAATTGTATACTGAAGACGTTTTCTCAAGTAACATATTTTATGCTTACATTGCCTTGAAACTAATTGTATACAGTAGTATTACATTTACAAAAAAATAATAACATTTAAAAATAAATTAAAAATAAATTCTCGTATAATTCTACATTCAGTTGGTCTTTTGGGGCCCATGTTGATGAAAAAAACAATAGTAAATACAGGAAATTTCGACACACGACAGAAGAATAAAAACGCTTATTTACGCTACACTCTGAGTCACAATCGAAGGGATTCCCTGTTGCATTCTCCTTCCCCTCCATTTAACCCGGACCACTTTAGAAGATCCTTTAGCATTGTTTTGTTTGCTAATCTCGAAGGACTTCCCCGTTGCGCTGTCCTTCCCCTTCCATTTTCCCCGAAAAACTCAATATTTACTTTAGAAGTTAACTTTTTTTTATTCTGCCACCCTTTTTGCCGCCCCTTGGACCGTGCCGCCCGGGGCGTCTGCACCACTCGCCCCCCCTAGCTACGCCACTGCAGATACATAAGGATGGTGCGGACCTTGCTTATTTAGCAGGAGGCATTTTATTAGAAATGGAAAAATCCAGTTTTTTAATAAACCTCTGTGTTTTACATGAAGCACTACTCGCTGTTTCAAATCTAAGTAAGATTTTACAAAAAGAAGATTTATGTTTATCCGCTTTACCCAGACTTATTAATTCCACTATTAAATACCTTAAAACTATATCTCATGATTGCTTTGAAAATAATGAAGAAAGCACAATCTGGAAAAACTACATGCCTATAGTTAAAGATCTTGAAAATATACGCCCCGTAAAGGAAAACAAAAAACCTGAAATAAGTTTTAAAACTGCCAGTAAATTCGTCAATGAAATGATTAACCAGATGAGTTATCGATTCAACGACAAGGATATACTGTTGATCAAAATTACCTCGAAGTTGGAATCGGCAAAATCATTTCGTACTGTGACTGAACATTTATCTGGTTTGCTGCATTTAAATTTCGATGCATTGTGGAACGATATTCGTTCCTTTACGTATGCCATCCAATCCTAAGACAGTCAGAATAATATATTAAAGTTAATATTGAAATCCAATATTGGATATGATGAACTTAAGAGTGCAATGAATAGGCTGATGACAAAATTAAGAAATAGATTGGGACAAGAAACATTGCAAGACCTGATGAAAATCGCTATCGAGGGACCTGGTGAGTCACTAAATACTTTGTTAGACGATGTTATTGACACATATGCTAAGAAGCAACAAAGGAGACTGAGGTTAATTTAAATTGTTTAAGTTCCGTATCAAGTGCCTTGAGAGTAAACCATAAATTCATATAGTTATTATTTTTTATTAAGGCATAGGAATTTGTCAGTTTTTGTGAAATAAAATATTTTTTGTTACATTATGTCTATTTAAAAGTACTAGATGCGTAAATAGGTATAATTTCGTATATTTGTTTAGTTTTAGTTTATGCTTTTTTTGATCTTTCTGAGTACTGATGAATACACGTTTATTTATTTCTTATTTTCAATAAATATATATTTAGTGTTTTATAATTATATTACTTATCAAGACTAAGGTTTATTAAAGCGTTTGTTACATATCTAATCAAATTTTCTATGATTATTCCAAATATTAAATTTAGTTAATTTTGTTATTAAATGGTGATGTATAAAATTATATTACAAATTATTTGTTAATCTGCAATAAAGAAATTGCATTTTATTTTACTTAATTATTTAAACAATTACAAAAAAGACAACTCCTACTAATTTTCTAGCGATATATTATATACCCCCCCGACCCATGCAGTTTCCCCCCCGGGGAAGAACGTCTGGATTCAACACTGATTACATCCACAACGGTTGATACGAAAAATCCTCAATCGTGTACAGTGAATAAGGGAGAATGGCATAGAGAGGCATTACACTTAGTTGCTTTGAGGCCTGTTGTACCCAGAAATGTATCAGCAGTTGCAAAAGAAAACGGAAAATTATAAATCATACTTCAATTCAGAAAGCAAAGTACCATGGCAAGATTGTGTGTTACAAAAGGGAAAAGCATAAGCCTAGAAATAATGCTTTTACTATTATTATTATATATTTATAATATCGTATATCTTATATCTTTATGATCCTTATATCTTGCATGTTTTAATAAATATATATAAAATATAATTAATATACCTACGTCTTCATTTTGTTGTTCTTCATTGCCATCTTCACCGTTATTGTGACAGTCATCTTTACTTGTCTGGTCATCTTCTAGTTCATCATCCTCAACATTGTCAATACTTGATGTTGGCATTTCCTGATCTTTTGTAAACAAAAGTAAATCGTAATACTACAATGAGGGAGTGTATACATCATCTAATCTAGCACCACTTCTTTGGCTATCAACAACTTTTTTTCAGTTCCTTACAGAACAAACCGCGAAGACTTTGTATTTTTTTAACAATAAAGTCTTTGTCTGCTTCAGGGAATATCGGCTTACGAAACTGTATGAGTTTAGTGTAGGCATCGTTTTTTAAGTATCTATTCATGTACTCCTTACTCTTCACCTTCCATAGACATGGGTTTTCTTCATAAATTGTAGTGAAGGCAGTGACACGCTCTTTACTCCAACACCTTAAGTCTGCCATGCTCGCCCAGTTGGAACCAACGTGTATCTTATATCAAGAAGAGCTGAGCAGATAACACACACTCAGAGCCCTGAGGACGGCAGCAAAGTTAGCTGTTGAAATGTTGGACCCAGAATGGAGCAGCTCACCCGGTCGGAACACCTAGAAAACTTCACTAGCAGCATTCGCTGAGAAAACCTTTCTTCACAACACACAACTTTACAGGAGCACTGGAGGGAGTAGCACTGAGTGAACAATTGCGTGCCGAACTGAGTGTCAGGGGAAAACACGTTCAGGCTTGCACGCACTCCTAATCACCAGTGTTGCCATGCGCTTTTCCGCGCGCCTTCCTCCGACTCCAGCTTATCATTAGACATGCACTCTTTCCCGCACGATCGAATGCGCTCCAGCCAATCCCGCAGTTAAAACTGTATGTGTAAAGGGCGCTATTGAATATAAAAAGGGTAGCTGCAGTGTTGAGCTGCCAAAATTTTAACAACCGGTTCCCTATTCTGATTCGCGACACGACCGTGGCACTGTAGTTACAAGTTTTGAAGTTATTCAGCTGTTATTTCGTTTCGTACCAAAACATTCTTTAGGGAATAATAGTCAGTAAAACTAGTGCAAGAGGCAAGGAGCTAACAAAAAAGAAGAGTTAAATAAGAAAAAAAATTCAATGAACTGAGCTAATAAAACAAATAAAGTAAAAATATACACTTTTTATCTTTTTTCAATAAACCACCTTTTTTCTACACCAAGAATCCAACTCGATATTAGGGATTAAAATGAATTAAACACGATTAATTTACACCACATATTGAATTTGTCACTAGAAAAAAATCCATTTGGCTAGTTATTGTGCTATTAAATGCCACAGAACAAAAGGCTCTAAATTATTAATACATTGCCGAAATTTTTCTCGATAATTTAAAATGCGTATTTTTATTATATCTTGAAATTATCGGCATACTTGAAGATTACAAAGGAAAGCCGACATCTTTGCAGGTGTCATCTATGCATGTCAAAGGAAGCCGACAGTATTAAGACGCATATAAGAAGGATCAAGATAAATTCATATACTACTAAATTTGTAAATCATTTTCAAAATTAACTCTTTTTGCTATATATGATTAATTTATGTGATATTTTAATGTTCTGGATGATATTTTATTCAATTGTAATATTATATTACTGTAACGAAATTCAACACTGGGAAATAATTCTTATGAAACCAAACATCCATTGGGTTCGAATAATGGGTCGAGCGGACTCGGCTTTCTGTAGAAATTTTTAACAACCGGTTCTAAAATTGCTTCAAAATTTAACAACCGGTTCACGCAAACCGGCTGCAGCTCACCACTGGGTAGCTGGGTTTAAGGAGTTTGCCTAATATTTCATCTAGTCCAGCAAAGTTCTTATGGCCTAATTTATTGATACATTTTGCAAGTTCATCTGTGCTAGGATAGAGGAATATGGAATTAGACTGATATCAAAAGTCCGATGATTTGGATTGGGATGTGTGATTGAATCGAATTACATCAATAGCATCAGCTATTGAATGTGGATTAGCTATTGCAACTTTATCTTTATCTAACATGGTAGGTAACTAGCTTTTCCATTGCCTCTAACTTCATTTATAATTTTCCAAGCCTCTTTAGAAATTTTGGTTTTGTTTTTTAAATGATGATCATTATAAGACTTTTTGGCATTTTTAATGAGGGACCTATACTGGTGGCTTTATAGTAATCAAGAGGTTTGCTATAGCTGATTGAATAACAGCTGAAGCAAAATTTTTTATTTACCTTGAGAAAGACCTAATTTTATTGGTGACCCAGTTCTTACATTTATTGCACTTGAGCTGCATACATTTAGGTAAAGGGCATGCGCAGTTGAAATAAAAAAGGTAGGCTGAGTAAAAGTTATTAAAACTGTCATTAAATGACAAGGTGTGATAAATGTTTGACCAATCATGTTTAATAAATAAATTACAAAAATTTTGGGTATTTTGTCGTGTAAAAAACATAATATATCTGGGAACGGGAAATGTTTTGGGATGGTCTTTTTTTAAAGGTTGATGAGACAACACTGTGATCTGAGATTAATGGATCAAAAACTTCGGTATCTATTTTAGAAATACAATAATTGGTAAAAAATAACATCTAGCAATGAAGAAAAGTGAGTTGTAATTCTAGTTGAACATTTGACCAGACCTTTAAAATTGTAAGTATCAAAGAGAGACTCAAGCTTATCTTTGCTCAGGTCCCTTACTAAGGAGGTTACAGTTTAGATCTCCAGCCACAATGCTGTGAGATAGCAGGGAATGCAAGTTAATGGAGACAAGAAGATATTCTAGTTTATCAATAAATGCCGCAAAGCTTGCTGAAGGAGAGCGATACACGACAAAAAGATTAAATAATTCATCTTGCCATGAAAAACCTAAGGCAGCACATTCGAAAATTTTATCAGTATAAATATGATTAATATCAAAGGAGGTATTATCATAGGAAATATCACTTTTCACAAAAATCACACCACCATGCACATGAGACTGCACAAATGTAACCTGGAATTGACACAGACAGAGTTTTTATCCAGTGCTAACAAATACATATAAATTCAGGCTTCTCTTCTGCTGCCAGTAATTCTAATTCAGATATTTGGCTAAAAGCTAAAGGTGAATATCTGAATATGCCATCAATATGACGTTCCAAATTTAACAACTTATTTATGAAAATTTAGTTGTTCGTCAACAGCCCATAATAAACATATTAAAAGGGCATGTTCAAAGAACCTAGATGAAGGTTTTGTTGCTCTTTCTATTATTGAGTCAAATGGAGTGTCTTTGTACCAAAAAAGGCAAGCTTAAATTTTCCGTCGAAGAGCATCACATTTTTACACGTTGAATTATGTATGCACATAATGTACAATAAAATTATACAATTATTTGAATATTACTTTACCAATCATAACAGTCTAATATAATTGCAACTTTTACTTGTTTTACGCTAGTTTTTTCTTTAAAAATGAGTATTTACACAGTGAAATTAATTAGGGGTGGTTTGGGGTGCCATGATGTTTTTAAACATGCATGAAGTTATACCGTAGAGCAAAAAAGGTTGAGGAGCACTGCCTTATGGGCACGTCTCATCCATCCATCCCATGTTTCATTTTTTAAACTATTTGGCAGTTGTTCATGAAATTTGGTATTTGGGCTTTAGAGCAAAGAAAATGGTATGTGGTGCACGTAGGCTAATCCGGAGAAAATGAACTTTTGCTCCTATGTTGCAAAGTATTACTTATATTAAAAAAAGTCAACCAAAACTCATAGAACTGGTCAAATGGAATGTTTGTTCAATTCATTTTTATGATAGAAGTAGCTGTTTCAAGAAAATCATACGAGAAGGTTCTAATTCACCTTGAAGTTTTCCTTTTGTTTTGTTCCCAATGGAATCGCCTATATGGTTCATTCTGTCTGTCCGTACACGTTTGTTCTCAGCTTCTACCAAATGGATTTTCATAAAGCTTGGTATTTATGACTTGTAGCCAAAGACACGAAGAAGATGGCATAAAAACCTCAAATTATCTAATATTGGGTGCCACTTTACTGAAAACAAAAAAGGAACTTTTCTTAAAAACTCGTAAAATGTCATATCGAAACAGTCTTCAAATATAATTTGTAGAACCAGTCAAGTAAAATATTTCTTGCAAAGGGCATTTTTATCATATGAGTAGCCATTATTACTGAAATCTACCAAGAAAGCAGTAATTCGCTTTGAACTTTAAAAAATTCATGGATGTATAGGTAATTGTTTTCTACGTACACATCTTCACAGTAAATGAAGTAAATTAGATATGTTGTAATTACAGTAATGGGTTTGATATCATTACGTGTATGCAGCATTTTATAGGTGTAAGGAATCTGATTGTCTACAAGGAAGAAAAGAACGTAAAAATGAAAAAACTACAACTACTTAACTTACGTAACTTAGTTCTTTCTGTTGAGCCATATAGTATAAGGCATCTTTGCACCAAAAAAGGCAAGGTTAAATTTTCCATTGAAGAGCATCACATTTATACACGTTGAATTATGTATGCACATAATTATATGAATATTACTTTACCAATCTTAACAGTCTAATATAATTGCAACTTTTACTTGTGTTATGCTAGTTTTTCTTTAAAAATCAGTATTTACGCAGTGAAATTAATTAGAGGTAGCTTGGTGTGCCGTGATGTTTTTAAGCATGCATGAAGGTGTGTCATGGAGCAAAAAAAGTCGGGGAGCGCTGAGCTAGGTGAACAATATTAGTGGAATTACTGCAAAAGTCTTCTGGACTATTTATTTCTCTAATTGTAAATAATATTCTTGCTTTTTCATACCCAATTTGCATAACCCTCACCACATCTGTGAAGTGGTTAGCACACTATTTCACATACTACACCATTGCGGTGGCTTGCAGGGTGAACTATAGATATAGATAGATATAGTCAAGATAATTTTTTTAAAACTGTGAGGTACATAAAACAAGATTATAAAGGCCATGAATGGCAATCACATAAGTGTCATTGAATTTTTCAATTTGTAACCCTCATTTTGAGAGCAGCAGGAAATGATTTGTAGCATAACACATGAATCTTAAAAAGAATGAGAAGCTGAGTTGTATTTTAAATGAAAATTATTTTTAAATGTTAGGAATACTACATATATACATTGCAAAGTGACTGATAAATTATTTTGTTATAATAAAAATCATGAGCATCATGTAGCATAAACCAGTTTATTGGCCAGTTAAGTCAAAGTTATTAAATATAAATTCTGGAGAGATACATTTTAAGTAAACCTTAGAAGAATATTAATACTACAGATATATGAACTAGATCTCAGTTTGTATCTGTTTATTATTTCAGACAGAATCTATTCAGCTATAAAAAGATGCAGACAATCATTAAGGGCCTTATTATTCCATGCCAATAATAGCACACTTTAAATTTGAATGATCATCACATCCATTTTCTTTTAGCAATTTTTTCAATCTTCCTCTTCTTTAGGAAGCACTATTAATAGTCCATGTAAAACAACCAATCTTTTAAGTTGGCCCCAACAGTTCAAAAAGACTGTAGACACAAATAAATTTTCCAACCAATATATTTTAGGACTTACACCAAAGGTTTATTCCTTGCAATATCAATATGACATTTAAAACATATTTTCTTAAGTTTAAATACATTTGTATTTTTATATTCATATAAAAAGTAGGACAATTCCATTAAAATTTTCACCAAGTATCAAAACAACACACAATATTGTAAAGTTAATGATTAACAATTTCCACAAATCACACACCTGAAGGATTTATGTACATGGGAACTAAATTAAATTAAATTTGCAAGAACTTTTTAGAAAATATTACAAAATATCAAAGTTTGTGAAAATCACAGTTAACCACAAGAGATCACAAATTTCAAAGATCGTGAAAAATCACAAGTTTGTTACGAGTTTTCAAAGATTATTTTTCTAGCATTACCACTTTTCTTCATTACTGTAATTAAAATGATTTTGATTGGGCAGTGAATTGCTATGTTATCTTGTCTAAATTTTTTAGGTATGACTAGAATATAATTTATACATAATATGATAATTTGAAGCAATATTGGACAATATGAAAGTGTTCAAATACATAAAAAGTCAACTCTTTCATACGATATAATCACTGACCCTATAAAATAAATAATCCCAATTCACAAACTTGAAATATATTTTTTAAATCACATGGGGAACATCATATAAATTTATCAACAGCAGTTCATGGAAGAAAAATGAAGCTCAATTTAAAAAATCCAACTTAGAAAGTTTAACTTCTAGCAAAAATATTATCACAGAATATTTTTTATTTGCAATGCATCACTAAAGTTAGTATGGTATATACTTTGCAAGTACTTATTCCATAAACAAGAAAGTCACCTGTCATGGAGCCTATTACCTTAACGTAGCATCTCTTTCAATTGAAAAATAATTTGATCCCTTGTATTTAAAAATATATTTTACAACATTTTCTCTTTATGAAATAAATGCTATAAATAAACTCACATTCTCATACAGCAAAATAATGATTTGACAAACTTAATGACAACATCTTATTATTATTAATACTTAGTATTGAATTCCAGCATTTTCTAGTAAGCATTTAGTTAATTTTCTTATTTACACTGCAGTACTATTTACGGTGGACATATTACAAATTTGACCATCTGAAAGAAGATGAAAGAATCTTTTATTATAACTATTATGTTGAGGACAGCAGCATCGTGATTGATTCTTAATGCTCAAGAAACACAGTAGCACAATAATGGATGAAAAACAGGCACCAGCACGAAATATCAATCCCAAGCCTGAACTATGAAGTGTATATGGCACAAATAATATAATAAGGCGTACTACATATTGTATGGCAAAAGAGACACCAATGCCATTCCCTCGTCCACTTGTAGGGAATGCAGACAAAAGAGTGAGACGGGTAAGTGGGGCCAATATCAGGGATCCTGCTGCTACAGAGGAAACTATAGATATTGCTGTCAACCAAATTATCGGTGACTCTGATGTGATATACATGTGACTATGCTGTGCATTTCCAACTTGATTAATGGCACTAAAACTTGAATCCTTCCAATGACCCTCCATGCAAGAGTTCTGCTCATTTTTAAGTATTTGTGGCAATGGGGTAGGAAGCAGAGGATACATGGTTGAGATGGGTGGACTCAGAGTGATTGAATTCACAAATACAGGTGAGCGAGTATCATCTGTAAGCAGCTTAATATATGGAGAGAGAAAACCTAATGCCATTAGAGAAGTGGCCATTACCATTGCAGCAGTGAGAACAACAATCTGGTTGCCAAGTTTATCCAATAGCAGCACAGAGACTCCTGTAGACGTTACCTTGAAATAAAAGAAAACAACTATCAAAATTTTTCAGTGATCAGACATGGCAGACGATGATAAGTATTTCTCAAATACAACATCTTGACATCCAAAATTTCTTAAGAAA
The DNA here is from genome assembly GCA_036926305.1 of Uropetala carovei. Classification (NCBI taxonomy): domain Eukaryota; kingdom Metazoa; phylum Arthropoda; class Insecta; order Odonata; family Petaluridae; genus Uropetala; species Uropetala carovei. Next base: position 2,426,686 of record JAXCHB010000051.1, on the reverse strand, counting down.
ATTAAGTTGATATTGATTCACTTAACACATGAATGTCTGAACATGGCGTACCCCCTAGAACGGCAGACGGGACAAAAATGTCCTATACGACAACGTCGTACAGTCGCAGTACTAGGTTCAATTTTTATGAACGTTGTAGTCTCTACTTTACTAATTGCATACTTTAGTATGCTGTAGAATGTAGCGCTGCACCATACTCAACTGATACGCTCTAGTAAATTAGCCCGCAAACAGTGCTGCAGGAACACGTTCTAACCTGCATCACACTGCGGGAGAAAGAGGAAGGTGGGAGGGAGGAAGGGTGGGGCTAGAAGTTGGACTGGCAAAAGATGAGAGGGGAGGAGGGGAAGGGCATGCCATAGTCTACAACAATGTTACAAAGCCATCTGCATAAGAATAATATCACAGAGAATGTGAAACAAAGTAGTAACTCATTTTGGGACAAAAATGTCCCATCTGCCGTTCTAGGGTAAAATGGTTTTATAATCCTTAATATTGAGGGGGGGATGTTCAAAAGTGTAGAGTGGAATGCAACCCTCAAATGATTAAAAGTCATGAAATCTCGACTAAATTAAACCGGAATCACAGAAACTGTAGGGGACGTAACATCAGAATGGGACAAAATTGTCCCGTCCGACGTTCTAGTGTTAAATAAGAAAATGGAATGGTTTATATATTGGTGATGTTTTAACGAAGCAGGCACATTTTACATCTTGTCTTATTGTCAATTCATATCAATTTTTTGAGATTTTCGTCTGATAAATTGAAGTATTAATAAACTGATGTGTCCAATACATGACTTTCTTCATATTTAAGTTTTCAACTAAAATCAAATAAATATGGAGATAGGAACAGTTCAACTTAACACGCTTCAGTGCTAGCGATTCAATTGTTGTCACTACCACGCACACGAGCTGCCCATTAACCGTCAATTTTGATATATATATATACGAACGAGGGGTTGTAGGTGGGAGTCAACAAAGGCAGAGATGCGTTCCGTGGGAGAGTTGTAGCTGGCGACTATGGGACGGCAGGGGATATTTGGTTTGGTTTTTTATATATATATATCATCATCATAGGTAGTCTGTCCATTGACAGGTCCGTGATTATTCTAGGTTAAACTTGGTTCTCCATATACTCCTATTTTCCGCAGTTTTCTTCATGACTTGATAGCTCTCTTTCCCTTTCAAGTCGTCTACTAGCTGAAACCTTTTCCTACCTCTTTCTCTTTTTCCATCCAGTTTTCCTTCTAGCACTTCTTTAATCATGCACTCTCTCCTCAGGTAATGCCCAATCCAGTTCGCCTTCCTCTTTCTGATAGTCTGTATAATCGTTCGCTTCTCTCCTATTCTTCGTAGTACTTCCTCATTTTTCACCCTATCTGTCCATTTTATCTTCAGCATTCTTCTCCATGTCCACATTTCGAAGCTTTCCAAGTATTTAATATCATTTTTCCTTAGCGTCCATGTTTCTGCTCCGTACAAAGCTATACTCCATAAATAGCATTTTATCAACCTCTTGCAGATTTCCTGCTTTATATTTCCCGTTAGCAGGAGTTTCTTTCTTCTGAATGCGGCTTTTGCTTTTGTTATTCTAGTCCTGATTTCATCTGTACATTTTGCTTCTCTTGTTATGATGCTTCCAAGGTATTTATAATCTGAAACTTGTTCTAATGGCTTTCCTCCAATACTTATGTTCAAATTTTCTTCTTCTTTACTTGATATTCGCATGACCTTGGATTTTTCTGTATTAATTTCCATACCGTATTTTCTACCTGTTATCACTAGTCTATTTATCATTTTCTGGAGTTCCTTTTCCTTTCTTGCTAGAAGTACTTGATCATCCGCGTATTTCACTGGTCTTATAATCCTTCCTCCGATTTTGAAATCTCCCGTGCCTTCTAACGCTTCCTGCATTAGTCTCTCTCCATATATATTGAATAGAATCGGCGATAGACAGCAGCCCTGTCCTACTCCTCTACTGATATGTACTCTGCTGGTGTCCGTATTCTCCAACCTGACCTTTACAACTTGATTCAGATATAGATTCCTGATCAGTCTCCTGTCTTTCCAGTCTACACCTATATCCTTTAATATCCTCATCAGCAGTACCCAATTTACTCTATCAAAGGCCTTCTGCCAGTCGACAAAACATACGCAGCAATCTTGACTCTATTGCCCTTTCTGAATGATTCTCACTACACCGATAGCATCTCTGGTTCCTCATCCTTTTCTGAAGCCGAATTGATCTTCCCCTAGCATTTCTTCGGCCTTTTTCTCTAGTCTTTTATTAAGAATCCTCGTGATGATCTTGGAAGTGTGTGACAGTAGGGATATCGTTCTGTAGTCCTTACACTGCATTGCCTTTGGCTTCTTCTTTAGAGGGATCATTGTTACATCTAAGAAATCCTGAGGCCACTCTCCCGAGTCGTAAATCTTGTTAATTAGTTTCGTAATCACTTTTAGTCCTTCCGATCCCATGACTTTAAGTACCTCTACCGGTATTCCATCGCTGCCTGTAGCTTTTCCTTTCTTTAGTTCCTGTATCGCCTTTTCTACTTCGCTTTTCATAATACTTGGTCCCAAGTTGTCTTTTTCAATGCAATTCTCTTCTTCCAGTTCCATTTGTGCCAATCCTGCCTGTGTGCTATATAGTTCCTTAATGTATTCTTCCCATACCTGTGCTACATCCTTTGGTTCTGCGACTATTTTCCCATCTGTATTAATAATTCCTTTACCACGAATCCCATTAGACTTCTTATCTTCTAACTCCAGTGCCCTAGCGTACATCATATTGTATTGTCCTAACTTCTCCATCTGTTGTATTTCCTCACATTTTTCTTTTATCCAATTTTCCCTAGCTTTATCTGTTACCCTTCTCATCTCATTGTTTATGCGTCTATAGTTGGCTCTACCTTCTTCACTGTTAACATTTTTCCATTTCCTTCTCTCATCCATTTTCTCCAGCATTTCCTTAGAGATCCATGGTTTTCTGATTTTCTTCTCTTGTTTCCCAATCTCTTTATTCAAGGTATCTTTGATGCTGGCTTTCACTTCCTCCCATTCTGTATCCACGGTCTTCAGTTTGTTTTCCAAATTTCTAAGGCGATCTTCCAACTTCGTGCTGAAGGCATCTTTCCTTTCTTTCAGTTTTTCTAGGTCCCAAGTCTGTCTATCTCTTCTCGTTTTCCTTATTTGTTTCAGCTTTGTAGTTACATCGACTATTAGAAGGATGTGATCTGAATCAATGTCTGCTCCTGGTAATGTCTTAGCATTTTTTATGCTGTTCCTGAATCTTTGTTTTACTAGGATGTAATCTATTTGGCATCTCATTCTATCTCCTGGGCTTTTCCATGTGTACAGCCTTCGTTTATGGTTTCTGAACCATGTATTAGTCACTACTAAGTCGTTATTAACACAGAATTCTACCAGTTTTTCTCCTCCTCAGTTTCTTTTCCCAAGTCCGTATTGACCGACAACATTTTCTTCTTGTCCTTCACCAACTATGCTGTTCCAATCTCCCATTATTATGCAGTTTGCCTTTCCTCTTCCGTCTTCTTCGTAAATCTCGTTAATTTGTTCATACATCTCCTCAATTTCTTCTTCTTCATGAGTGGACGTTGGCATATATACCTGGATTATCAAGATGTCCACTGGGACTGCTTTTAGCTTTATTGCCATCAACCTATCGTTCGTTGCTGTTATTTTTGACACGCTCTTCATCATATCTTTTCTAAGTACCAGAGCTACTCCCCTTGCCCCACTATTTCCTCCTGAGTAAACTACCGTGAATTCTTCCGAGTCGAACTGTCCTTCTCCTTCCCATCTAGCTTCGCTCAGCCCTATGATATCAATCCTATTTCTTCTCATTTCTTCTTTCAGGTTCTCTAGCTTTCCTGCCTTCCTCATGGTTTTTACATTCCAAGTACCTAAGCGTAAGTTACCTTTGACAAATGCTTTCCTCAAGGCAGTCCCCGCCTGGAGATCCGATTGGGGGACTATTTTACCTCCGGAATATTTTACCCCAAGAGAACTCATATTGTCCAACCATATAATCATTACTAGGGAATTTTAATGTGGTACTTTCCCTCTTGCTTTCCACATCGCAGTACTGTAGCCATTCAAATCGTCCTGATCATGCCTACAGCTCTATTGGATATAGACCCAGCCAACATAATTTGTTTTCGGCTCTATACCATACCGACAGTACTGCTGCCTACTGTCAGGCACCGATGATAGCTTTTTTTTTTTAAAACCTCCATTCGCGGGGTTTGAACCCCGGAACTTTCTAACGGAAAGCCGACACGCTAACCACTACACCACCAGTGCATATATATATATAAAACCAGGGAAGGGAGCATGGATAGGTCGGGGATTGGAGGATGCAGAAGGGGGAGAGGGGAAAGAGAGGGTGGAAAGAAGGAAATATTAACGGATATTGAGGCCGGGAGGAGAGAAAGATTTTAAGATTTGGATATGGGCCAGTTCCCATTGACGGAGTTGGGGGGCGGAAGCGTCATCTGGGAGGGCACAGATGGCCCTCACCGTGAAACAAACATTGAAACTAAGATTGTGGTTATTTGCATGCACGGCCACGGGTAGCTGTCGTTTAAGACTAACGCTGTTGCGATAGCCATTCATACGAATGTTGAGGGAATTGCTGGTGAGTCCGACGTAAAAGGCGGGGCATTGGGTACAGGCTAGTATGTAGATGACGTTGCGGGTGGTACAGTTGGTAGGGGATGTTATTGGGTAGGTGATGTTGGTGGTGGGGTTTGAGAATGAGTTGGAGGGTGGGTTTGTAGGGCATGTTAGGCATCGTGGTCTGCGGCAGGGGTGGGACCCTGCAGGGTGCAGAGGAGTGGGTGATGGGGATTCTTTTCTCCACAAGATGTTGGCAAGGTTGGGAGGTCTGCGGAAGGAGAGGATTCGGGGTGTGGGGAAGGAGACCTGGTTGGGGGAGGAAGTGAGGATTGGGTGGGCTGCCTTTAGGATGCTTTTTAGGGTATCGTGGATGCCGGGATAGAAGGTGGTGATTAGGGTGAGTTGGGGGGTAGAGTCAGGGTTTGCGGGGCAGTTGCAGTGTAGGTTAGGGGTGCTGGGTGCGACAGCCTGTCGGATTTGGTCCCGAATCAGGTCCGGCAGGTATCCGCGTTGGAGGAAAGCATTTTCGAGGACAGAGCAGTACTCGAAAAGTGAGTCTCTGTCCGAGCAGATTCTCCGTCCTCGGCGGGCTAGGGCATAGGGGATTGAAGTTTTAGTGTGGAGGGGGTGGCAGCTGTGGAAGTGGAGATATTGAAGGCGGTTGGATGGTTTGCAATGCACTTTGGTGTGGATTTGGTTTTCTCGGATGGAGAGGTCGACATCCAAGAAGGTGATGCTAGTGGAGGATGAGTGGTAGGTGAAGGAGAGTGTGGGGTGGGAAGAGAGGCACTGTAAAAAGGATTGGAGTGAGGCGGGTCCATGTGTCCAAAGAAGGAAAATGTCATCGATATACCTCAGCCACAGGAGTGGTCTGGGGTGTATGTCGAGGAAATGTTCCTCCCAATCACCTAGGAAGACATTGGCATAAGAGGGCGCCATGCAAGTGCCCATCGCCGTACCTTTTATTTGTAGGTAGTGGCGCCCTCCGAAGGTAAAGTTGTTGTTGTGGAGCACCATTTCCGCCAGCTTTGTTAGGAAGTGGGAGGGTCTTGCGTCAGGTGGTCTCGAGTCAAGGGATTTTTTCAGGGAGGACAGTCCATCATGGTGAGGGATGTTAGTATAAAGGGAGCAGACGTCCATTGTTGTCATGATTGTGTTAGGTGGGAGGGGAGAGATTTTAGGCGTTGAAGGAAGTGGTTGGTATCTTGGAGGAAAGATGGGATTTGACGAACGAGGGGTTGTAGGTGGGAGTCAACAAAGGCAGAGATGCGTTCCGTGGGAGAGTTGTAGCTGGCGACTATGGGACGGCCGGGGATGCATCTCTGCCTTTGTTGACTCCCACCTACAACCCCTCGTTCGTCAAATCCCATCTTTCCTCCAAGATACCAACCACTTCCTTCAACGCCTAAAATCTCTCCCCTCCCACCTAACACAATCATGACAACAATGGACGTCTGCTCCCTTTATACTTTCTCTCCTCCCGGCCTCAATATCCATTAATATTTCCTTCTTTCCACCCTCTTTCCCCTCTCCCCCTTCTGCATCCTCCAATCCCCGACCTATCCACACTCCCTTCCCTTCCACCCGCACACCTTCACCCCAGTGTCACTGCCATATCAGTTGTCTCTCTTGTGCTGATGAAGGGATCATCCCGAAAGCTCTAACCTCTACAAATGTGTCTCCAACACCCACTGGGTTTCCTTCAACACCTAGTTGCCCTAAATATCCTTACTTACCTTTCCTCTTCCGTAGTATTTATATATATCATATATATGTTAACAAAAATTCAGTTTTAAGCAAAAAATTTAAGAAAACTTAAATTTGACAGGAGTAAACTGCTGCTTACGGCTGACCGATTGTTATCAAAATCTTTTCAAATCTTAAGAATATATGATCTGATGAATAGTTTTTTGAGTTTGAGTGCACACACACAGACATCATCGAGAAAATGGACAAAACGTGTTCAGGGGACCTCAAAACGTATATTTCCGTTGAAATCTCGAATTCAATTTTTTTCATGAAAACAATACTTTCTCTATACTACGTATATGGAGAAAGTAAAAAGGGGTTCAAATACAGTAGCTGCCAGCATGATGAAGAGAATGGCAAATTTTGTAATGCAAAGCACAGGGGCAAACTGGAAAGAAATTGTTATTAGTAATTTTTGATTAATGATTCACTGACTCTTACAGCTGATGATCTGAAAAAATGAAGATTAAGATAACTTCTGCCATAAGTGTGACTTGAACATTGATTATGGCAGACATGAGACAGCACTGCATAATAAGATGTCAAGCCAAGTTTATTATAAGACATGAAAATAGAAAATGTAATGAATGGCTTACAGTTTAAATACATATTCCTAGATTTTCAAATATAGGTAGGTGGATGGAAAGAGAAAATGTATTAAGCATGCTATTATACATGTAAATTACATAAAACTGAAAACTACATTTGATTTATATATATTATTTAAAATGCAGCATAGCATGATACATATTTTTGTAATGGAACTGTGTGAATTCAGCACAATAAAATGATTCATTTTATCTAGAAAAAAAGTTGGGGTATTGAATTTCCCCACTCACAATCAGTGAGAAATGTTGATTTTAGAGCGCCTGGGCAGTAAGGGTTAAAATAAAGCTAATTTTATAAAAGCCACAATAATATGAAAATAGACTTCTATAAGTCAAACTGTACTATAAAATATTTTTTCATTATATTAATATTAAAATACGTTATTTTTATAGTTAAAGAAGAGGGTAGAAAAAATAACTTCTAATGATAAAAATAAAAAATGTAGAAAAATGATCTTACTTGCAAAGCTGACACCATAGTCTGTGCTGACACATCACAAAATCTCATTTTGGACATAATAGTTTCACTAACAGTCACCGTCTCACCAAGATCACTTGCACACATATGAATAATGATAAGAGGTACACCTATTTTAGAGATTGTTAGAATAGTAGGTCGAAAGCGGTGCATATTGAAGATGAAAAATGACTTGCTGGCACATGAGCCACTTGCTTCAGCATCCTCCACAAATGTTCTGTGAATTGTTTCCCATTCCTCTTGACCTTTTCTTGAACCATAAAGATGAGTCAAAATCCTGTGAGCTTCAGCTTCTTGCCATGTTACTTCTGCTCCCAAAGATTCATGATACATTTCTTGAATGGACATAATACTGTTTCCTTCTAACTGCTCATCTACATCATGTTCATTTGATTCTGAATTTATACTTCTGAAATATGAACCCTCCATGATACCTCCTCTCTCTCTATCAAATGAAACAAGGGATTCATCTTCACGCTCTAACATGTTTGTATCGATATCAGAGTCTTTTGAATCACTGCTGTCCTTCCCCTCATCCACAACACTAGTAGATTTGCTGCACTCACCAAGAAACAACTCATCACCTTCCTCAAACTGCGACTTTCTGTAATGTACAGAGTCTGCCCACCCATGATTTTCAATTTGCACTGGTTGTAATTTCTCCAATTCTGTTTCCAATTCGGTATGTTTAACAACATCATTCATGCAGCAGCTACTATCTTCACTATCACCAGCTGAATTTTTCCTAGAGTTTATATCGTATACTTTGCTATTAGCAGAATTAAATTTAAATGTATTTGCAATCCTGAGGGTCATTTTCCCATAGAAACCAAAAACATTACTTAATGGGTTGGACTTGCATTCCCTGTTGGAGGTGAACCTGCCATCAATATTACCAACACCGCTATCTCTATTGGACCAAGTGGATTTAAGAGACAAAAGTTTTCTTTTCTGAACAATGGAGCATAACAAAAGATGGTAAGGAGAATGAGGCAACGACAAGCAATTGGGCATATTGAAAGGAAGAATGCGTAAAACGCTAAGAAAGATAATCGGTAGGCAAGCAATAGCAGTTAAAATCAACAAATGAGTACGGATGATTGGAAGTGAGAGAGCGAAAAGCGCTGAAAAAAAATCTGAAAGTGACAACCAGCGAGCTCTGAAGTTCATATGTGATGTCTCGTACACATACACAGATGCAGAAGTGATGGAAGCCGTGGAGGCAGCTCCGATGAATAAATGGGAAACAACAAAGGGAATGAAAGACGAAAACTGCCAATCCGAATCAAGTGGTTTGATGAGAGAATGGACATTGTTATTCTCTACGGTATCAATGTTTTCCCGCGAAGAATTACCAACAAATACATTATCAGACGCCCGTCGTGGAATATTTATGTGTGGCACATTACTCTGAAAAGAAATTGAGTGGGTTGATGAAGGCTGCGTAGGGGATAAATGAAAACTAGGGGGTGAATTTAGAGAACGGGAAACAGAAACGTGATTTTCCAATGAATTAATGAAGTATGTTGAAGTGACCTCAAGAGATGAGGTTCTATACGTTGTCATATCTTGCGGAGAAACAACTGGCACATAATGCGAATTTCTCGCGGGAAATGGAGAAAAAATAATGAAAATAGTCGCAATAGACCAACATGTTGCTGCAAAGACCAGAGATGAACGCCTTCCGTATACGTCAACAGCACGCCCTAAAATAAATGAAAAACAGATTAACAGTATACAACTGAATAATTAAATGAATAAAAGTATGATCAATGAAAATTTATTAGCTCCAATTTAAACTTAATTTTTAAATTTTGGATTAATGTAGAATCCAACGATATTTCAAACAAGGTCATATCATTTAAAATTGAATTAAATATGATGTACGTAGCTGAAAAGAAATTTAATAAATATTAATTGAAATGTACCATACAAAAGGTATTTATGCTTTTTGTACCTGAAATTAATGAAGAAATAATTCCGCCGACCAGCACAGAAAACCTAACAAGTTCTGTATCCTTGCACTTTGTTTCTGGTTCAGGGCACCATAAAATTAGATTGGAAACAAATAGCCCTGCCCCACATAAACATGATGCAGCAAAACTTGAAGCGACGAACGAACTTTTTTTAACGCAGTTTACGACACGCTGACCCTCTCCTTGACGCTCGTCTGGAGATAAAAGCACAACCGTATCCTCTTCTTTTTGAATCATTGTAAAAATCTATTTACTACAGAAACAAGTTCAAAATTTTGCTCGGCGTTAAATAATCACACCATCTTACAAACACTTGCCAATAAAAGGGAGGAAGTTTCAAGAACGCAATTAGGAAGAGCAAAATTTCAATAGCTGTAATAGTTTTCTGTTTAAAAACTAATACACTTTTAAAAACACGAGGCAAAAAAACCTCGTTTGCAGCTTACCTAATTTATCTATTTACCATCGCAATATCAACACAAAACAAATGAGATTCGATATTAAACGTTTCGTGTTACCAACATTTTCACGTGAGTGTAATGTAGGTTAACGGCATGAATTTTTCAATAAACGCTCTTAATATTTCAAATGAAATGATTGATTACGTTATCCAATATTAAATTCTATTAATTTTTCTTTTGTGGCCAAATTTTATTATATCGATTTATCGTTAATATTGCATTTGTTGGCCACCCTGCATATCTTGAAATGTTTGTAAACATAAATTTTCGCTGGTGGTTTTCTCGTGTTGTCTGCTTGACATGAGGTATTGATATTTACAACTTGTTCTGAAAGAATTTATTGTTGAAAATCATCAGTGTATTTGCCTTGTGTGGTAATTATTGTGTTTGACGTAATAATATTAATCTGATGTTATAACTATAATTGTCGAATGTGAAAGTTAAAAGATATTTTATTTACTTATTTATTTTATAAAAATTTTATGCTCGTAGATATTGTCATTTACATTTTATTAAAATTGAATTATAAGTATGATGCTAATTCATAAACAATTTATTAAACGCATGTATTTGAAAATTTCTTGGCGTTCTTGCGAAATTCTTATTCAGTTTTGCGGGGCTTCTCGACGTAACTAATAGCATGACTGATTAGGCAAACAAAATACCTACTAGAATGTCTAAACAACTACACGGTGTATACTATGTTTTTAATTTAAAGAAGTGCACCTAACTCGTTTATCCATTGTAATTTTGTTCAATATTTAACCTGTTTAATAAGTTTATAGTTATGCATTATTTAGTTCTTAACCCTCTTTTGGTCGCACTACCTGACGCAAGGTAAATGGTCATTTGCAAAACGTTTTGTATAGATAATTATTGCATGTTCTAGGAATATAACAAATCATGAAAACGTGTTTAAGGTGACCAGATTTTTATCCTGAAAAAATGATAAAAAAGTGATGAGAAAATTAATTAAAATTTGGCGTAAAATATTATTGTTTATATTTTCTTTCAATTCTGTAAGCACATTATTTTTTCCTTTTCTCTGAGATTCCCTAAAATTGGTGCTTGTATTATCTGCAGAAATTGCTATTGCTTTATCTTTCAAATCGTGTTTCTCAAGAACCTCTAAAAGGTGCTTATAAATAATTTTTGCTGTTTCTCCCGGAAATGACTTTATGTCTAGATTTTAGTTTGTATTCGAAGCTCACTGCACGAGAATATGAAAACAGACAAAATCCGCGAAGGCGGTTTCAATTAAATTCAATACTTAATGCATTCTATGCTATATCATTCTATATCGACTCTTCCTACAGAGGATATAGGATATATATATATAGGAGGATACTAATGTCTGGCCCAAACTACAATAGTTGGAGAGCTGGAATTTAATACATAGGTGAAACGAAAAAAATAATTGGAGGAATAATTGGAAAATTGCAACGTTTATTTTCTTAGCCGATGAAAATTATAAACAATTTTACTAACATTTCATGTTTTAGGTACTTCTAAATTCGCTATGAAGCTGAAATTTTTTATACACGTAGAATTTGCCAAATAATGAAAACGGGAATATAGAAATTTGAAAATTTTTGTTCGTTCGGACGTAATAAATTCTTAAATGTTTAACAAATTGACTAATGTTTATGTACTTTCTGAAGATCCAGGAAGCGGAAATTTTTAACAGAGTTAGGAAATAATGTTCCGGTGGTAAATAACATTGAAAATTTTAGAAATATTTATTGTTGTGGCTGTTAAAAATTCATAAATTAAAAAAAATGAAATTTATATAAATGCACTTCTAGAGGTGCTAAATTTTGCATAAATGTTAGGTATCCGTAACAAATGCTAAAAACCTATAAATGTTTTATAATTATAAATTTTAGGGGTTGTTTTTACCCCAATATTTTCAAAACAGAAAAACACGTAATTCGGAGCCGAGATGCAAACTTATGCGTTGAAATTATTTTTAGGCTTTTATTTTTCCTTTAAGGTGAGAGAAAATGCACACATTCACTAGTTTTATATAAAATCATTGACAAAAATAAAATGCGTGAAAAGAGAACAGAAGAGGACATTTTCAAAGAGGACTTCTGGTCACCTTAGTCATATTCTCTCTGCAGTAGACTGATCCTTACAAAATAGTTTTTCTAATGCTTACCTCACCATTATCACCACTATATTGTTCGTCTTCACCAGCATTGCATCACACTCTTCATGTTCTCAACATGATTTTGGTCAGTATCCATTTCATTACCAAAATCATCATTGTAGCCATTGCATTTATTGTCACTAAGGAGCATTTGCATAATTTCACTAACTTTTCATTCATGATTAACAAAAAAAGTTGCACTAATGGTTGCATTACAACCCTTGGATACAAAGCAAAATTGAAACACCTTAAATGACTGCTTAGTTCAAACTTACACTCCACCTGTCTTTGCTGACGTAAGTAATAAGGAGAGATATGAAGGTAATAGTAGCAAGGTTGCAAGACTCCACCTCTAAGTAAATGGAAGATTTTTTATTTCATGTACAGTAGATACATTGCGACCAACTACAGGGTAAGAAGAATGTCAGAGGATCACATATAAACAATCTCTATGCCAAAAACATTCAGCATCTGTTTTTCCTCACTGTTACTTATCAGAGCACTACTCCAATTATAGGGAATAGTTGAGCTGAATTGGATTAACATTGGTTTAAGTATGCTAGTTTTTGGTAGCAAACTTATGCATTTTCATAATCTTTTTTAAAGATGAAAACAATCGCTGACATGGAATCAAGGACGAAAAATAGAAATTTACCGAAGTATCTTAGATATTACATACATGGTTCAGTGATGGAAGTGGAAGAAGACCGAACACATGAATTCAAAGGACATCGAAACATAGCTATTGAAGAAATTCCCCCTTGGTGTATAGACACTACTGACAACAACAGAAAGACAAGGAATTGTATTTCAAGGTAATGAAATTTTCATTCTATCTTTCTTGAATTTGAAGTTTTCTAATTTTGTTATGGACCTGCTCTCAATTTTATAATTCTCTTATTTAATTTTAAAGATTTCTGTTTATGTATTTTTCATCGTTAATACAATAAATGCTGTTCAAATAACTTTTCAAGGCATGATAACTCAGTCGTGATGCTAACTTTGTTTGTTTCAGAAACATTTGTGGATTTTTAAACTCTGGACTAGGTGGAACAGTTTATATTGGAGTGCTGGACAGTGGAGAAGTTGAAGGTCTTCCACTCACCCGCTATCAATGTGACCATATTAAGCTTAGTCTAAAAAATACCTTAGAAAGGTTTCGCCCTCCTGTTCCTGAACACCTCGTCTCCATACAGTTTGTACCATGTATAGAGAATTCTGATATAGCCTTTCGAAAAATTGCTCAAAGTTTAAGCAAAACTAAATCCAGCAATACAGAAGAAGCAATGAATGAGATTAAAAAGGAAAATGTTGCTAGTTCTACGGGCTGGTGCAGGACAGTAGAGCAAAAGAATCAAATAGTACTTCCGAAAGAAATTAAGTTAAAGAATGATGTGTTGAGAAGACGACCTCACACACTGCAGACTTATAGGTACTGCTGGTGTGATGATGATGCATATTCCAGATCTACCCATGTTAGTATTGATTCTCGCTCTTAAAACCATTTCTCTACTATATTTATTTTTGTTCGTTACATTTTCCTAACTGAATGATGTAATTCATTGAAGGGTCATAAATCTCCTACATATGTTGTTGAAATTATAATCAAACCACCTAGTGCTGAAGACCCGGAGATCAGGAAACACTTGATGCCATCCAGTGAGCTGCTTATTCAGCCAATTTTCCAGGTATTTTAAATAGGCAAAAGAAATTTGTGTGCAACCCCCTTGGGTAAGCAGCTTGAGTGTGGCACTTACAATTAGTTTTTTTTTAATGTGAGGAGAGCAGCAAGAACTGCTCTGAAAACAAAATTCTTGATATTCGTGTCATATGCGGTCTATCATTCTATGAGGTCTATTATTTGTCTGTTAGATTTAATAATGTAAATAGTTTAACAATAATGTAAACAGATATCTTAATTTTCAATGTGGCATTCAGTTTATGAAATGGTATTGCCTTGGCGAGCCTTCAGGTCGCTTTGTCTTAGGTTAGACCACTTAGGGTGCTAACGCAATCTTCACTACCCAGAACGAAAGTAATCCTCACCATGTGGGAGGTGATTGGGTGGGTAAATGTCAAAAAAGGAAACAGTAGACCAGTGGTTCTTAACCCCTGGGTCGCGACCCAAATTTGGGTTGCCAAACCATTTTGAGTGGACCGTCAAAGATTTTCCATTGCTTTCTATATCCATATATATCATTCCTCCTAACAACCCGTTCAGTGCTAATGTCCTGAGAGCTTATTTTCATTTATTTATTAAATTCCTATTAATTTTATTACTTATTACAATTGAGATATTGGAGGAAATGGGTCGCTGCGACCAGAATTTGGGTCGCACCCAAAAAAGGTTAAGGACCACTGCAGTAGACCGTATATAACAATTCTATTTTCTCACTGATATTGGCTGGGTAATTTGCATGCTCAGCAAAAAAACAAAAGAAGATCGGAAATCGCATCGGGGAAGTTGGCTGTGTAATTCACAACATCAAGGAGAAAATAGAATTGTCATATGCGGTCTACTGTTTCCTTTTTCGACATATACCCACCCAATCACTGCCCACATGGTGAGGGTTACTTTCGTTCTGGGTAACGAAGGGCACGTTAGCACCCTGAGTGGTCTACACCCAATTAAAAACAAAGCGAGCCTGAGCCAAGAGGATACCATTTCAAATCCTAGTAATACAAATCCTAGTAATAAACAATAAAAGAAGATCATAAATCGCACAACTTGATCACTGCTAATAGACCACATATGATATCTTAATTTTTGATGATAGACTGCCTACAACATGAATACCAAATTCTTTTTAAGTAGAGAACATTGATAGTCCTGCTTCCTATTTCTTTCTTTAACTCAGTAGTGCCAGAAATAAACTACACAGAAACATCCTTACTTAGTCAATTCTTTTGGCATTATGTGAGTTGGTTTGTATTGTTTATTGCTTTGTATACCATCTACTATAAAAGTTTCTTCCTTCCCTGACAGGGATGGAGGGAGGTAAGAAGTGGGGAGGAAATGGAAGAGTCAGAATTGCACACACTAATATTAGTATGTAGTTGTTAAAATTGACGTCATGAAACAATTGTTAGAAGTGGTCTGAGGTAGGGTGGCCATGTTGAAGACAGAAAAAGAGGACATTTTATCAGAAAACAATTTTTGATACATGTGGCTTAACACAACCACACTACCGAGTTCTACGTTTTCCCGCTACATGACATTACTTACGCGCCATGGTCTGCCTACGTAGAACTTCCAATTTCCACCAGTACGTGGCACTGTGTGCATTACTCAGTGTATCAGCGATGTTTCTATGTTTTCATTACAGGCGGTATGAGAATTCCCCGACTGCACTCGACACTGGTATTCCATAAAAACTGGCATATTGTTCTCAATTCAATACAAAATTCTATATTTTTAATGGATTTAAAATACAGGCGATGCCTGAGATTCAACTGGATGGTGTTCCTGAAAACGTGGTAGAATCTTGAACAGTCAAATGTTGAGTGCTGTTTTCCCATAAAAGTACATGTTATTATTGGGGGATGCATTCCAGCATCTCGGAGGAAAATTATTGAGTTCCATCTCATATTATATAAAGTTAAAATAACATTACTAAAGTGCTAAGAAAATATTAAATCATTAAAAAACATAAAATAACTTAAGACTAAAGAAAAAATGGTGTAAATAAAAATATTTTCATACTTGAAATCTTTTTCAACTGTGCTTACTGGACTTGGTTTATTAATTGAGAAGTTGTAAAATTTTAATTGGAAGAAGAGCAGCTGTTGGCTGGGAGAATGGATAAATAGTGTCAACCCTTCAGAGCCAATAAGGCATTTTATCTTAGAGTAAGTAATCAGGCAAAACCAAATTTCCTCTACTGCAGTGATGCCTGCTGCACTGGTTGACACGAGCACAATCGATAGTTCCTACCCTGTGTCATCGCTTTCACTGTCCCTGAATTCATGAACTATCATGAATTTCTCTTTTGCTCAAAATTACTTTTTGAATCAAGTCTTTCCTTCCGTAAATTTTCTTTCAGTTTCTTTTAAACATAAATTTGAAAAAAGAAAACTCACAAAAGTTCTTTGAAAAATCAGCTTAGAGAGAGTATGCAACTCCAAACCCCAAACTGAATGCAAAGCGTATTCCACAAAGCTTTCATTAGTCCCTCTGTTTGTAAACAAGAAAACAAAAGAAATCTAATAAGCAGAGACTCGAGATTATTTCTTGGCCTGCTAGCAGAGACCGATGTGGGGCTGATATCAATGAGCTGATGGACATAACCCAAACATTAGATGTGGCTTCACTGAAAATTCGTCAGTAGATACCTTTATAAGAACATCCTAAAAATATTCCTTTTTGTTTCATGGAAAATTTGATTCTTCTAACAGAATCACAGAAAAATGTAATTATATGTATGTAGATCCAAATTCGACTGATCGACTCGGTCAGATAGGCAAGCTTCGTCCAGTCGAAAGTCGAGTTGGGGTTATAATGTATAACGGTCGAATCTCGGGCATCACCTGTAATAGATTCATTTTGTGTTTGGTAAGCTAGATTTAAAGTTTGAATTTTCAATATTTTTAAATTGAAAAATTGGTCGAAGCATTTTACCTCATCTATAATAATGTTTTTAGAATTCAAATATTTTATACTGTTTTCAGCATTCTCCCATTCCAGGATACTATCTAACTTCATCCGGTTAAATTAAACCCAATAGTTAAATATACAAACAAAATGTACAGCAAATAACAAAAATGTGAATGCTGTACAAAAAAAGAACATAGTATATAATATTTCTCAAAATAGATAGAGAATATTTGTCGAAACAGGGCATGTCCTCTTTAAAAGAGACCTTCTGGCCACCCTAGTCTGGGGGGAAGCTGCTAGCTGAGCCAGTGCGGCAAACTTGTCGAGTGATGCAGGATTGGATACCAAATGTATCACAGTCAGAGCTCCTAGTATTAGTATGAATTTATAACATTCATAAATATGAGAGCATCAGAATATCCTCTATTAGACTTTAAGGTGCCATTCATGCACGTGAGCTACAGATGTGACCTCAGTGCATGTATTTAGTGTCATGCAGGTCCTGAATCCTAATAAAAGTAAAACTTCCCAATGGATGTGCAAGTCATAGAAACTCCTGGCACAGTTTCACATAGGCTCAGATTTATCTTTTTCTTGAAAATTTTTGGCTTTGACAAAAAAATATGGTAAGTTCATATTATCTGCTGTTTTTATCCATGGTTTCAGCTATCCATAGTCATATTCAACTAAGTTTTTAGGAAATTATTTCATGCCAAGTGACTGGTATTTCACTCAACTGTCTAAGGAGATTACAGTCTTCTGACTGTAACAGGGACCTGCTAGTCACAAAAGATAACACACTCAGGTACTCAAATTCTAAATATCAAACATTTTTAGAAGCATTACATGCACTCATTCTCTAAATATTACACTACAAGTATTTGTAAAAAGATAAAATTAAAAATTGAAATGACTTTTTTGTATTACAAAGTTCAATTTAATTTGCTTTAGAGCCTTTATTCTGTCATTTGGATTGAGCAGTTTCATTTTGATTTTAGGCTGAGGATGGAAGTATTTACGTAAGGCGGCATGCATCTCTTTCACGTCGTTCTTTACATGACATGATGAAGGAAGCAGTAGAAGATGTGCAGCAAATATATTTTCCAATTTTGAAAGAAGCTAAAATTCAATTGGGAATCCTTGAGGCACTTCTAGAGAAGGTTGAGTCCTTAGAATTATAAGATAAAAAGTTGGATGGAAATGAAACATCAATTAAAAATACTTCTTGATTTACTATATGTTGATTGACTATACAGTAAAACATCAATTATCCAAGTTAATTGGAGTGGTGGGGTACACAGATAATTGAAAAATGCAGATAATCCAAATTAATTTTTCAAAAATAAAATAAATGTATAGACTAAATGACTAACCTCATTATTTAATCACTTGAAAAAGTTAATTTCTGTTTGTTTTCTTTGCTGCTACCCCTTTTCCTTAAGTTCTTTGATGTACACTATAACACTACTCGCTTTCGTTTACCCGATTGTCCCATCATGTTTATTAACCCTTTAAAAAACTAAACCACAAAACAATGACTAAAATATTTAAAAATTGTGTAATGTAGAATACGATCACATCTCATCAACTACATTACCGGTACCAGCGAAAACAAAACATTGACTAATAGGCCCTACTGGCAATTGAGCTTTACTTCCACACCTGGATAATCAATGCCTTACTGTAAACAATGAACAGAATTGGTACATTTGTGTGTTCATTACATAAATTCATTTTTGAAAAATCTTCATTAATTGTTCTCTATTTGTGATATATGTACAAAATCTTATGACTTTGTGTGATGGATTAAATTCATATTTAATCTTCTAACTGTGGTTGATTATATATAATTATATAATTTTGTGATTGTCATACTTGAATCTTGTATCGACTAATAAATATAAGAAATTATTTTTCAAAAAATTAAATGTTTTATTAGCATAATAACTTCAGAAAGTTTGCCTAAGTTGGTATAAACTTGGCACCAGACAAGATGGTCTGCGTAATTTTAGAAAGCAAAGGTATAGGATTTTGGTTATAGGATAGGTTTGGGACTTTGGTGGATGAGAAAGATATTTGTTCTGCTAATTGCTGTTTGCAACGCTGCAACAGAAATACTTACTGTGCATCTTATCAAAAGCTATCCTTAACCTGCTTCTTTATGGTTTGTCTTTTTTTGATTAATTAATTGTCTGGTGAATTATTTTTTGTTTTTACTGTGCCCATAAAAAAAGTGGGAATGAAGAGAAAAATTAGCCTGTTTTAATAAAGAGCTTAAGGTTACTATGAACTCAGAAAAAAATGAAATTACTGATGAGGTGACCAGTAGTGATGTAAATAGTGAAGATGTTAGTAATAATATGTTTAAAAAAACACCGTCGTAATTGGCAACATCCATAGCATGATGGAAACATGGGTTGTCATCTGATGCTGAGTTTAAGCTTCGTAGTAAAACAGGTGCCGTTTCAATTATGAAGTCGAGTTAATTGGCAAACTTAAGAGAATCATAGTTGCTGCTGCCAGGTGACAAGTTATTTGGAAACCTTAAGTGAATCATAGCTACTGCAGCTGGATGATGAGGTAATTGACAACCCTAAATGAATCATAGTTAGTGTCCCTAAGAAGCAAACAAGTCTATAAAGGAACCATCTGAGCACTAGAATCCTTCAAAAATGACCCTCTCTTTCTATACACACATGCACACATATATGTATATATACATACATACACACACATATATATGTATATATATTGTAATGATCCACACTAAACCCCTAAATTTATGTGTAACACCAAGCGTATTTTAATAATCTACCCGCTAACGAGTGACGCTCCTAGCGGACGGGTTAGGAGACCAACACGAACGTTCGACTGCTGGACAAGGTTGGAGTATACCGGAGGGGAAGTATGGAGATAAGAGGAGGAATGAGAGTAGAAGAGGGGAGAAACAGTCGGACGTGTGATGGAAGAGAAGGTCCCAGAGAGGATTTTAGCGGCCAGACCGCCAGGATCGCAGCTGGACGTCTCCCGGTATTTGCCATAACCAATAGCTTAACCGGGACGGATGTACTAATTGATCCCTAGTGTGTGACTTACACGTGTTCATGACATGTATTTGTATTAGTGTCAAAATTTGTAAGGTTTTTCTTTTTTGCTATATTTCTATGTATTTTTTGTTGTGTATCGGAAAAAGAGACTTTCCTTTGCAATGGCGCCCAACGTTTTAATATAATTTATAACAATCATCAGATAAGAGAACCCCGTGAGATGTATTGTTCCTACGTGCATAAAAGAGTGTAAAAAGGGGGCATTACTATACGAGGTCCGACAATAAAGAAATGAGACTGGATCAAAAAAAATTTTATTCTGTCTGTTGATCAATTACAATGTGATCTCCTTCAAAGTAGTTCCCTTATGACCACACACACTTTTGCCAATGGTCCTGCCATTGCTTATAGGATTTCTGGAATGCATCTTGTGGAATGTTGTTTAAGGCCTGGGTTACGGCCGTGTGGATGACTACTGTTGATTCAAAATGATGTCCTTTCACCACCGATTTGACTTTTGGAAATAAGAAAAAGTGGCAAGGTGCGAGATCGGGCAAATAAAGGGGCTGTGGCAGCACCGAAATGCCTTTGGGGGCCATAAACTGCCCTACTGACAGTGCCGCATGGGCTGGCGCATTGTCAAGATGGATAATCCAGTTTTTCGCAATGGTTGGATGAGCCCGAACGACTCGCTTTCGCAATCTTTTGAGAATTTCTGCGTAGTAATGTTGATTAACTGTCTGTCCAGGAGGTACCCACTCTTTGTGAAGTGAAGTTTTCTTACCCGAGCTGTGTTGTCGTCCGTCCGGGTGGTTGATGGTCACCCGGTGCGCTTCTCGTCTTCAACATTGGTTCTACCATCGGAAAACATTTTGTGCCAGCGGAAAGCTTGTGCTCTTGACATTGCCTCTTCTCCAAATTTTGTAATTTTATATATATAGGATATAAGAGGATACTAATGTCTGGCCCAAACTACAATAGATGGAGAGCTTAAATTTTCAGAAAATGTAGATGGTATGGAGAAATCGATAGGAAAAATCGAAATTTACAATAATTTGATTTTATTGGCCATCAAAAATTATAAATATTTAAATAAACATTTCATGGTTTAAGTACTTCTAAATTTTTTCTGACAGTAGAATTTACCAAATAACGAATCGGAATTATAGAAATTTGAAAATATTTATTTATTCAGCCGTTAAAAATTCATAAATGTTAAAAAAAACTGACATCTTTATATACCTTCCGTCGAGCTAGAAAGCTGAAAATTAAGGAATTGTGTTTCAGTTACAATTAGATTTGAAAATTTCAGAAAAGTTTATTATTGTGGCTGTTGAAAATTCATAAAGTTTAAACAATGAAATTTATATACAGTAAAACTCGTTTATAACGATCATGCCTAAAACGAAATCTCGGCTATAACGAAGAAATGTCTCGGTCCCTTGAATTTCTCCATAAGGGCATTGGTTAAATTTCTCGGATGTAACGAACACGCATTTTACGAATTCTCGGCTGTAACGAGCAAATGTTTGGTCCCGTGGGAAAAAATGCCCATATATAACGAATTTTGGCAAGCAGAGCGGTTAGTAATGAATAGTTTCCGCCTGTTTACCGCGCACTTGTTCGTAGAGGTCCCCTTCCTCCATCTACCCCTTCCATACGAATTTCCACGCTCCCTTTGTTTTGAAATTGATATTAAAAATGTGAAATGTTTATGTAAATTAATGACCATAATAATAATATTAATTGACCATTTAAAAAATCATATGTAATAGCAGTCGAACATTTTACATGCCAGGAAGTTGATAAGCATCTCTTTGCATATGTAAGTACGGCATTGAAGTCGACTCACTGCAAATACAGTAAAAGCTGTGTTATGCGGCTATCTTGGGGATTGTGGAAAGCCTATTAGGAGAAATATCCGGTTAGAGGAGCGATTTTCGATTTTGACATCGCAAATTTAGCAATAACCAAACAAAATTGGGCTTATGTTAGGTTCACTATCATACTCCCCAAACATAACTATGCATGGGGTTTGCATTTTCCATTTTAATTCTTCCACACGTATTTAGATATAGACACTATTTACCCATTCTTATTTAATACATGCAAAACAAAAAGACTATTGAAAAGGTTAGGGCGTCCGGAAAGTTTGGGGATTACGGCAGTGAACCTGTTTCCAAAATTGAATTTATTGGATTATATCTTTCTTATTTATCTTTATTTACTCTATTCGAAAAGGACGAAATTATTCTGAACATTTCTGTGAAAACCAGTCATATAATATTTTATCCAGTTCCTCAATTTTTGGCTTATGATGTTTATTAACTGATTTACACGTCTCAGAAGATGACACAAATTTCATTAATTTAGCCTTATGAGCCTTGATGATATCATAGAGCGTGGAAGATCCGATGTTGAATTCTTTTGCTATGGCTGCTCTATTTTTTCCTTTTTCAATTCGTTTGATCAGCTCCAGCTTTTGTGTTAGTGTTAAACCAACCTTTTCTCTCCTGTTTCTTGCTTTTAGGTATTTATTTTGATGCCATATTCAATGCATGGGTAATTTTTTAAATAATAAAAAGCAATAAAACTGGAAATTGTAGAAGTACACCAAAACATCAAGACAATGCGAATGGCTTACGTAACCAAAAACGCCATGCTTACTCGGCAGCCACAGAAATATATAGGGAGTAAATACGTAATATAAACATATTACATTTTAAGAAATTTTAAAATAGAAGTTGTGGTATTACACACATACAATTCACACAAAAATTCATAAAAAAAGAAAAAGAAATACAAAATGAATTGTATTTGTGTAATTGCCGGTATCTAAGGCTGGCCGGTTCTAAATAGCCGGATAGCACAGCTTTTACTGTATGAGTATACGTGTTATATGGGATGTATAGGCCAAAAACCATGTTTCTCGTATATAACGTAGTCACGCTTATAACGAAGCAATGAGTCGGTCCCCTCAAATACATATTAAACGAGTATTACTGTAAATGCAATTATAGAGGTGCTACATAGATGAAATTTTGCAGAAATGTAAGGTATTTGCAACAAATGATGAAAACCTATAAAATTTTTCAATTATAAATTTTAGGGGTTGTTTTTATTCCAATATATTCCATAAAGAAAAACACGTAAATTGGTGCAGAGGTGCAAACTTCTGCGTTTAATAATTATTTGTCTGCACTTTTTATATTAAGGTGACAGAAAATGCTTGCAGAATGCAAGCACACATTAACTAGTGTGTGTGTATATATATATATATGTGTGTGTGTGTCTCTCTTGTGCTGACGAAGGAATCATCCCGAAAGGTCTATAATCTCTACAAATGTGTCTCTCCAACACCCCAGCTGCTGTACTTCCGGTAAGTGTTCACTGGGTTTCCTTCAACACCTAGTTACCCTAAATATCCTTACTTACCTTTCCTCTTCCGTAGTATTTATATATATATATACACACACACACACACTAGTAGACGGTGCTTGCATTGTGCAAGCATTTTTAAATTTTAGAATTTTTACAATTTTGAATTTTTTCCAATCGGCTTGTCCAAAATCATATAACCATGCCAAATTTCAAGTCTCTAGCTGATATGGAGCTGCATCATTTTTGTTCTCGATGTGGCAATAATCGGGCAAAACAGATCCAAAAATGGGGATTATGTTAATATCAGGTTTCTTTTATTAGTCATAGTTTAATGTTAATGGCATTAGAATATAAGCCTCGGATTCCCATTAAAAGCTTACCCATATGAAAGCATTGAGCTCATTGTCAAGATAACACATTGTTGAGGCCAAGAAAAATTCCCACTTTTTTCCGATAAAAACTAATTAGTTATGCTAAATCTACATGGATTTGAATTCAGTCTTCAAAAATAAGAATCTAAAATGCTTTAGCTATCCGGCAGTTCAAGTCCCAAGTGTGAATCTTGACAGGAAATAATTTTAAAATGCAAATATAAAACCCTCTACACCATTTTACATGTTTTCTTATGGGGGAAAAAGGACCAAAATAGCCCCTAAAAATTGGAATTTCGACAGTTGGATTTTAGATTTTTTCCTTTGGTTGTGACCAAAAACCCATAATCGTACCAAATTTCAAGTTTCTAGCAAATCTGGAAGTGCCTCATAATTTTGTATCCTACTATATAATACAGGCGCCTCCCAAGATTCGACTGGGATGCATTCCTGAAAACACGGTCGAATCTCAAACAGTCGAATGTCGAAAACCGTTTTTCCATAGACTTGAATGTTATAATCCGGGGATACGTACCCGCATCTCGGGAAAAAATTATTAAGTCTCCCCTCATGTTATATAAAGATAAAATAACATTACTAATGTGTTAACACAACAATATTAAATTATGAATAAATTAAATATAAAATATTTAAAATGTATAACTTTTTTTTTGCACTAAAAAGGAAAAACTAAATTTTTGTTTGTATGATTATTTTATGTAATTTTAAAATCCAAATTAAATCAAATCCGCCACATCCATTCCCACATTATTTAAATGGAGGAATGAGTATTATTAGCATTTTACCAACAAAGTTAACGGAAGAGTGACGTGCAACATTCGACCTGTCGAGCTTCAAAGATTTTAACAAACGACTCGCGCGAGCTGGACCGGGCCGGCTGCAGCACATCCCTGCATACATCTATCTATACATACAACTATATATCGCAGCGAAATTAATAACTTGAGGCGGCATCAGTGTTTTCATTTGCAGCCTCGCCAGGTTATTTAAGGCTATGCAAACCTGCCCTTCTCTTAAATCTGTCAAACCAGCCATGACTTGCAGTAAATGGAGGCTCATCAACAGAAATTTCATCCATCCTTTCCTTTCCTTCAGATCATCACAGAGATCCTTAGCCTTTGCTCTAATCATGGCCCCACTAATAGGAATGTGTTTCTGACATTGATCATGTACCCAGAGTTATAAAAGTTTTTCCATTTTAGGAATCAACACCTCGCCTAGGACTGTTTATTGTTGTTATCAAATTACCTGAATTTATCACGTTCTAGAATTTTCTCCTTCTGTTTCACATAAATGCCAATAGTTGACTGAGACGTCCCCAATGACTGTGTGATTTCAGCATGACTTTCACCTTGCTCAACACGCTTTAAAATTTCTAATTTCAATTCATAACTATGAGTCTTATGCAGTCTTTTATTTGATTCACTTGCATTATCACTAATACATTTCCTTTTAGATGTCATGGCAAGTGATAAATTTATAAATAAATAAAATAAATAAAAGATTTGCAGAAATAAAATATTTTAAAAAGTACTTTAAAGGAAAAAAATTTTTAATTTTATGTAATGAGGATCGACTAACCAGCTTATAACAAGCTATGTAAGGATGGACTAATGGGCAGTAAACAAGCTCTATAGAAAAATCTACATAATCAGGAAAATGTTTTGGACAAATTGATTCAGTTCTCAATGGTCTAATGTTTATTTTTTAAATGATTCTTTGCAATTTTGTGAATTTGTCCAAAAAATATTCCTGATTATGTAGATTTTTCTATGGAGCTTGTTTACTGCCCATTAGTCCATACCAATACTTACATAGCTTGTTTTAAGCTGGTTAGTCGTTCCTCATTACATAAAATTAAAATTTTTTTCTTTTAAAGTACTTTTTAAAATATTTTATTTACAACTTTTTAGTTACAAATTTATTAAAGAGGTTTTACTAAATTTCTGCTATTCCCGAAAAATTAATTTCTCAGATTTTTTTTAATAAGCAACAATAAATCGCAAGAAAGGGCAACTTCCTACGCGCATGTTTGTCTGCGGCAAAGTAAAGAGTCAATGCGATTTGGCTGATTTTAAATGCTTTTTTGATTTTTCTCAATTTTTCTGGCCATGCTATCTACAACTTCTGAAAATTACAGCTCTCCAACCTTAATATTTTCTTTCTTCTAACGGTGAAATTTTTGAAAAAGTTTGAAACAACTAAATAAATAAATAAAACGTCGAAATCATTAAAATTAAAAAAAAAATTTTTTAAAATAAAAATGAGTGAAATCAGCACAAATTCAAACAATTAGAGCAGGAATGACGATGCCATGTCAAGTGATAAATTTATAAATAAATTTAATTAAAAGATTAACAGAAAAAACGAGTGAAATCAGCACAAATTCCAACAATTAGAGCAGAAATAACGATGTCTAGAATGAAACTAAACCTCGCGTGGTTGGGCGGGCCAAAATTACTTCGCATATATATATATACACACGCGCACACTCGTGCACGCATGCATGTGCGCACATGCACACTCGTGCACGCATGCATGTGCGCACATGCACACTCGTGCACGCATGCATGTGCGCACATGCACACTCGTGCACGCATGCATGTGCGCACATGCACACTCGTGCACGCATGCATGTGCGCACAAGCACACTCGTGCACGCATGCATGTGCGCACATGCACACTCGTGCACGCATGCATGTGCGCACATGCACACTCGTGCACGCATGCATGTGCGCACATGCACACTCGTGCACGCATGCATGTGCGCACATGCACACTCGTGCACGCATGCATGTGCGCACATGCACACTCGTGCACGCATGCATGTGCGCACAAGCACACTCGTGCACGCATGCATGTGCGCACATGCACACTCGTGCACGCATGCATGTGCGCACTGCACACTCGTGCACGCATGCATGTGCGCACATGCACACTCGTGCACGCATGCATGTGCGCACATGCACACTCGTGCACGCATGCATGTGCGCACTGCACACTCGTGCACGCATGCATGTGCGCACTGCACACTCGTGCACGCATGCATGTGCGCACATGCACACTCGTGCACGCATGCATGTGCGCACATGCACACTCGTGCACGCATGCATGTGCGCACTGCACACTCGTGCACGCATGCATGTGCGCACAAGCACACTCGTGCACGCATGCATGTGCGCACATGCACACTCGTGCACGCATG